>OX377618.1:156352742-156799199 GCA_947397865.1 Polietes domitor
AACCTTCTAGTACTCTCCACACAAATCATCTGGCCCTACGTAAAATTTAAGTTATTATAATTTCCATAGATATGTTCTCTGAGAGCGAGGGTATATATAAGTCGGTTTAGGCGACTGACGGTTTCTTACTTGTTTATGGATAATCTTTTCTTTCCCATTGAATATATTGAATATATCAATTATAACAATTATATATTCAATTAAAGGTAATTATGATGACTAAACATGTTAAACTTTCACATAGTGGTTTACAAAAAGCCTCCAAAAATTTTTGAAAAAAAATATTTTAATCTTTTCTTACCCGTTGAATATATTGAATATATCAATTATAACAATTATATATTCAATAAAAGGTAATTATGATGACTAAACATGTTAAACGTTCACATAGTGGTTTACAAAAAGCCTCCAAAAATTAAAAAAAAATATTTTTTTTTTCGAAAAAATCTATTTTTGTTGGCTCGAAAAATTAGAAAAGTCGGAAAATATATGACTTTTTATTTTTCAATAGCTAACATTCTAGCTCACAAAAAAAACAATATTAATATTTAAAACGCAAACGATTTTTTATTGTTTAAATAGTGAGAAATGTCACATTGCAAAACAATCTTTTTATGTATGTAAAAAATCTGTGTATATAAGTCGATGATATGATACTCTTTGTAGATGCAAATATTTTTTAAATCAGATTTTTTTTTTAAATTTTTTTGTTTAAATAGCGCGAAAATTTCTTTACAAATTATATAACAGAATATATCGTTTTAGTTTCTAATAGCGACATCTTAATAAGGCATTTTTAAAGAAAATCTATGTATAAATGTAGAAGTTATAGTCCTAATATTTATATCCATCATGAGTACCTTTAATTTAACATATAAACATGTGTTGTCGGAATTTTATTTCCAAAATGAGAGTATGAAAAAAACTATCATAAAAAATTAATAACATTTTCGAGTTTAGAATTCCAAAATTACATTAGAAAATTTTAGGCATGATCCTTCGACAAAATTTTTATCTTATAGTACCCATAAAATTATCAACATTTGATGTATTAAATGCTAGTAAGAAAGCCATGCAAAAATTCAGAGAAATATACAACTTTTTGTTTTTGGTAGGACAATTGGTGCGAATTTCAAAATTATATGAAAACCTGGCAAATGCCTTGGGAAATGTTTTATATCGTATAGGTTGATTCATCGTGAGGTTTCAATAGGCTTTTTTGACAGATTACGCGTGACTCATATCAAACTGCTTTATCATTTTTGTTCAGTATCGCACCACAACAGCATCTTGAAATTGTCCAGTTGTATTAAGAAAAGCAGAGAAAAGAAGAAGCTGTAGCTGAGAGAGTACGCGAAGGCCGTGGTTAATCGATTCGTCGTCGTTCTCAGCAGTTTGGCTTGGCGTATTTGACATAAGGATCTCGGCCTTAAAGCGTACAAAATTCAATATGTGTAAGAATTGAAGCCAGGCGACTCAAACTTGCGTGTTATTTTCATGCTATCCAGTCCAATGCTCGAACGATTCGACCAAAATCGGACCTTCCGAATGGAACATTTTAAGAATGTCCCTTTATGCGGAGCGCCTACGCTATATAGCTATATAGCCAAGAAAATGTGATTCAATGTTAGTCAGTACTTTTTCATATTTATGTGCAAATGATATTTCAATGTATTCTTCAACGTATTCTTCAATAACGTAGTACAACATAAATTTGTAGAAACGCCTATATCCTAAATCTATATTATTCCGAAATATTGATCATGATATATTTCTGAACTATTTAGACATATTTGACTTTATTTGACGGTTTTAATTTGAAATTCAGATAAAGTTGTGATTTTTTTAATTCAACGGATTATATAGTAGGAAAAATTACAGTTAAAAGTAATCGAAGCATATATATTCTTTATGTAATCTGGATTTCCTTTAAATTAACTAATTAATTCTCCTAAGTGCTTTGAACATCGTTCAGCACATTTAAACCAATCAGTCCACAATTCCTTCGTCAAATATTGAAAATTGACAAATAAATCCAAGGAATTATTCTAAATTGATATCATAATTTTATGCAAAACTTATAAAGGGTGATTTTTTAAGAGCTTGATAACTTTTTTTAAAAAAAAAACGCATAAAATTTGCAAAATCTCATCGGTTCTTTATTTGAAACGTTAGATTGGTCCATGACATTTACTTTTTGAAGATAATTTCATTTAAATGTTGACCGCGGCTGCGTCTTAGGTGGTCCATCCGCTTAGTCCAATTTTGGCATTTCCACGTTTTTGAGTAACAGAGACCCAATTGGTGCGAACGGCGACGAATCGAAAATTGGTGGTCATCATTAACACTGGCCGATACAGCTGCGATATTTTCTTCAGTTCGCACTCTACGTAAGCGTGTTGGTGGTTTAATGTCCAACAATGTAAATTTGGTGCGAAATTTAGTCACAATAGCCCGAATAGCCGCTTCAGTGGGTCGATTAAACTGACCATAAAATGGAAGCGCGCAATGAACTTTCTTAACAGAGCACGCATTTTGATAATAAAATTCAATAATTTGCAAGCGTTGTTCGTTTGTAAGACGATTCATGATGAAATGTCAAAGCATACTGAGCATCTTTCTCTTTGACACCATGTCTGAAATCCCACGTGATCTGTCAAATACTAATGCATGAAAATCCTAACCTCAAAAAAATCACTCTTTATTATCGATTATTTGGGTAAATTTATTCGAATTATTCGTTATTCGAAAATCATGATTTTTTGATTATTCGAACAAATATTTGAAGAAAGTTATTCTATTAATCGAATAACATTTAATCGGTTGGATACCCTACTTCAGTTTCATGATTAGGGATGGATCTGTGTTGCATTGCGAGTATTAATCAGCCTTCGTATGTTTTGGTTTGGTTCTTTCTCTCACGAGTTATTCGTTGAGAGTCTTTTTAGCTTCGTATGAGAATCAATGAAAGAAATTAAAAGGTTATAGTTGTATGTTTTTGCAATATGTAAACTGTTACGTGATTGGTGGGAGTTTGCCACTCACAATTTGTGGCGTAAGGCAATATTGGATATATATTTGGATATTTTCCGCTTCTGAGAAAGTTGTTTTAATAAACTTCCACGAATATTATTAAGAGTTAACATTTTTCGAATTTTTTCCCTTCCGAAGAATTTATTTTGTCAGCTTTACTGGTCTTGAACACAATAATGTAGATATAATATTTAATATGGCATATGGCAAATATATTCCAAAATATGGACCGATTTTGAATGACGCTGTTCTTAGGTGAAACATAATGCTATTTACCAAAACTCAAGTTGTTTCTAAGGCGAGAAGTACCCAAGCCGTGATGGTTATTTGATCTAAATATTAATACTTTCGCTAGAGGGTAATTCCACAAAATGTCTACCCAGTCTGGATTTTATCCTTTTTCGATGGTTTGAGTTGTGGCCCAAACTTTGTGTTCTTACGGGTTTTTGCGAAGAGGTGGTTTCTTTTATCTGTGAATGTATTTGGTCTTCAAAGTGACGAGAATAATTTCTGAAGCAGTGTTTTCACGTGGCGGATTATAACCACAAATATGACCAAATGCTTTTAAATTTAAATTAAAATGTCTGTTACTATACCTCAAATACGAGATTTGCTGGGATTATTTTCGTGTCATATTCGGATTCAATGCACTGACGTCTTTCGAAATAGTTTACAAACTATCAATTGACTTGACCTGTGGAATATTGTGGTCCACTACAAAAAAAAACTTATTAGCGATTTTTTTTAAATATTTTTCTAGAATTTAAATATATATCTAAGGTCACCCACTCAGAATTTTTGATATTTTCTAGATAATAACATACCCTAAAATACATTAAAAATTAAGAAAATTAATGACCATTAGGTTGGGCCATTTAAAACTTTTAATTAGAATCGGCCATAAGAAAAAAGTACTGATTAATTTTTTAATTTTTCTGGTTTTATTAGAAAGGTTGAACTTTGTCATTTAATAATGGTGTCATTTAGGAATGATGACTACCACGACAGGCTAGGCAGTACCTTATCCGATCAACCCAATTTTTCAGTACATGGCCCAATGATGCCGTCAGCCCAAAATCCACACCAAACAGTCAGAGCCGACCGATTTTAAGCCGACAAGCCGCCGCCGCCGCATGTTTCTGCACGAGCCGCGCCGCCGCCGATTTCATCGGCTCAAATCGGCTTTAACCACGCCGCCGACTTCATCGACTCATATCAACTTCAACCACGCCGCCGAGATTTGACGGAGTTCTAACTCAGTCAAATCTTACTAGCAAAATAGACTACCCACTTAAAATTACAAAAGAAAATATAAATGTCTACTTAGACAACCTACTGCTGTGAAATAAAGAGTGATTTTTTTGAGGTTAGGATTTTCATGCATTAGTATTTGACAGATCACGTGGGATTTCAGACATGGTGTCAAAGAGAAAGATGCTCAGTATGCTTTGACATTTCATCATGAATCGTCTTACAAACGAACAACGCTTGCAAATTATTGAATTTTATGCGTGCTCTGTTAAGAAAGTTCATTGCGCGCTTCCATTTTATGGTCAGTTTAATCGACCCACTGAAGCGGCTATTCGGGCTATTGTGACTAAATTTCGCACCAAATTTACATTGTTGGACATTAAACCACCAACACGCTTACGTAGAGTGCGAACTGAAGAAAATATCGCAGCTGTATCGGCCAGTGTTAATGATGACCACCAATTTTCGATTCGTCGCCGTTCGCACCAATTGGGTCTCTGTTACTCAAAAACGTGGAAATGCCAAAATTGGACTAAGCGGATGGACCACCTAAGACGCAGCCGCGGTCAACATTTAAATGAAATTATCTTCAAAAAGTAAATGTCATGGACCAATCTAACGTTTCAAATAAAGAACCGATGAGATTTTGCAAATTTTATGCGTTTTTTTTTAAAAAAAAGTTATCAAGCTCTTAAAAAATCACCCTTTATATTGATCTTTCTTAGAATATGGTCATCATATAGTGGGACTATATGATGACGGCTATAAAAAATTTAATGATTGTATTTTGATTTGAAAGACGCATTTATATAAGTCAATTCCAGTACGTGTGGCCACGTGTTTCTATAAATAACAATGAACAACAGCTTCTCTATTGTGCTTCTTTAGTGTGTCAAAGTAGGTAGAGTATTATTATTCTTTGGAAGGATTATGATATTCAAGCCTTACATGAAAAGCTGTAATTTCAAAAATATTTATTAAAATCATCCGTATTATAAATTTTGGGAATGTATTAACAATCCCAAAAAATTATTGTATGGGATAACAATTAGAGTGTCCAACCACGATTAATCGAATAATTTTTGTCAAATATTTTTTCGAATAATAAAAAATCATGATTTTCGAATAACGAATAATTCGAATAAATTGTCCCAAATAATCGATTAATCGAAATTAAAAGTTTTGCCTAAAAACTAATGAAATCGTCGTATGCTTTGTATGATAAATTGATTTTGAATAGCCAGCTCCATTTGGGTAAAAAACTATGAAACGCTAAATATAAAACCACAATTTTTTCGATTTTTGATTTGTATGCTCCACAGATATTAAACCGACTTCATTAAAAAATAGCAAAAACTGGCCAATAGCTTCGGAATTATTTAAAATTTAAAGAATATTAATTTCATAGAATAAAATAAATAATAAAGTCAGTTCTGTTATAAATCATATGATCCATATTCGAAAAATATCAATGGATAACTTCTGATATTATGCTCATTTAAGGGAAGGTTCTTTATTTTGATAAGATTTTTGTCAGCTTCTAATGAATTTCGATATTTGATATTACAATTTTTAAATAAAATCAGATACGTAATAAACGTTCAATCTATAGTGGAACTACCCGTAAACTGACGTGTCTTGTCTATATAACTCTTATTAATTATATTTTATTTAAGTGGACAATTGTTCGATTAATCGAATAACTCTCGACTTCATTATTCGATTAATTGGATTTTTTTAATAAACGATAAATCGATTAACATAAAAGTCAGATTAATTGGATACCCTAATAACAGTATTAAATTATTGGAACATTGGCTAATATTAACGAATATTGAGCTACTTGCCAAAAAATAAAAGAAAATTGTTCTTTCCGTTTTTTTCAAAATTGTCAAATAAATAGGGGTAATCGAATGACAGAACGAGCGAACGAACGAGCAAATCAGCCGAAAGCCGCCGCCGCGCACCCATTTTGAACAGCACCACCGCCGCCGATAATTATGGTTCGGCTTGTAACTCTGCAAACAGTAATAGTCATGTGTGGGTTCTGTGAATCCCATACGCGACAATTTTGCATATTGATATAGCCACAGAGATGAAAATGAGCTTCATGAAGGTTGAACTCAAGGACGATCTCTTCTCGAGTTTTTAATATTTCTCAATTTTGTTCGAGCGTATAGCGCCCCATTTTGCAAATGTCAAATATAAACCTAAAAATAAAAATGAATGTTATTCTACATTTCAAAGTAAAAGTAATCGGTAGTAAAGATTTAAATGGCCCACCCTATATGTTAAGGATTTTTAATTTTATGAATTCTGTATCTACAAATACTATATCTAAATCGGAGGGTATAAATACTCACGTCTATGGTTTTTGGGCATTTGCAAATTTGAACTACAACCTAAGTAATTATGCAAATTGGCTTATTGGGAACGATGAAAAAGAAGACCAAAAAATCTAAAATTTCGTAACATATGAGCATCGATTAAAAACAACGAAAAAGCTCCATAAAAAGATGAACTTTCTAACAACTTCCGGATTACAAGATGAAGATATATTTCACTTCTTGTGATGTTCTTTTTTGCTTAAAAATTTACGAAAAAAACATTTATGTTGTGTGTATGGGAATGTACACTTCACGAATTTCAGATCATATCTAGAGTGATCAAACCCGAGACCGAAAACCGGGTCAACCGTTTCTTAAAATCGCGGTTTTTTGAAAACTGGGAAACCCGGGTTTTTTATGTCGGTCTTTTACGGGTTTTTAATAGTGCATATTTTTCGATGCAAATTGCTTATAATATGCCAATTTTAATATTATCACAAGCCTCACAAAACTTTTTAGTAGGGGTAGCAAATTAACTAAAAAACTTTACGAACACAGCAAAACTGTGAGTCTAAAATGGAGAAGTTCGTCCTAGGTACAAGTATAGATTTCTTCTGAAATTGACGAATTGATTATTTTTAGGGATGTTTTCGAGAGCGATTAGCTCATAGATCCAATATTCATTTCTGGCTGTGACCCAGCCTATATTATACTTCCTCTTGTAAGTAATATTGGGTTTACCTAATGTCAACGTTGTACGTGGTTCTAGTTTATATCAGTCCAAAGTTGGTACTTTTAAGCGTTTTGTGAGGAGATAGCTTCGTTAATGCTCTTATATCTTTGGAAAGCGCATTGATATCATTGGTATCGCCTGAAAGGTTGATGAACTCCCCTTTGCGAATATAAGAGAAAAGTGAATGGTCTTGTATTTCAAGTAGTCCAAAAAATACGCATAATCCTTGAATTTCACCGGATTAGGAAATTTCCATGCAGTTTAAACTGTTTTAGAAGAAATCTATACTTCAGATGAAACTAAAGGATTTATTGTTGCATCTTCACCCTATGATGCCTAACTGTAGTGTTTAACGTTGTTTTAGTTAATTTCCAAATTCCTCTCTATTTTAAGGTGGCTAAATATTAATTTTCTACTTCGTATGAAATATTAACCTCTGTTTACTTTCCATATTTCTTACTGTCCATTAAAAGCATTAATAAACACAACAATAATCCCTAGGTGGATTTTTCGTCCTCGCCCTATACCAAGTACTATGAAAATAATTCGCATTTACGTGCATACATAGTCCGTATCCGCACCCGTATCTGTATATTTCCTAACGCACACGTTCCAGGCATAAGCAAGGAGAGTGTATGTGTATGTATATTAAAATACCTTCAGTATCCATTATTAGGATAACACGTGTGTATGTCTAAACGAAGGAATGGATGAGATTTTCTCGTTCTCCTTTGTTTTGTTGTACATATTTGTTTTTTATCTCTTGACATGGGCATGAATAAATAATTCACTTAGCATTCAATTTATAAACAATTATGATGTATTGAAGATATTGAAGCAATGGGTGTGGGCAGTACTGAGCTAGGCGATTGTAGTGAAACGAGGAGGGGATAATTGTCCTATTCAGTGTAGTCGTAAAATTAAGTGCCTATTAAATTGCAATTATGCTTGCCTGTAGAATCACAAAGAAAATGCTAAGGAATTGTTGAAAGAAAAAATTCTAAATCACTTTTTTGTACTTGTTGTTGTAATTCTTTAAGTCAAGGCAGGTGGCTACATCAAATTAAGATTAATAACATTTAAGAATATCAATGCATTGTTCGGCCAAAGTATAAATACATAGGTATGTATACTTTCTTTATGAAAATACATATTTTAAAATTAAAATCGACATTAATGCAGAATTGCAATTTTGTTTGTTAATATACCTATTTATCCTAAAATGTGCACCGCTAAGTGATAAAGATGATTTTAAGGTCATTTTTCCGGACCTTGGAAGTGCAGTCAGCGAAAAAACGGTGATGTCTATGGTCATTTATCTTAAGCTCCAAGATCAGTTGTATTTTCTACATATCCAAGGTGCAATTCGCGGCGTAAAATTCGCTGAGACGAAGTCTGTGAAAGTTCACGTTCTTCCGTAAAATAATTGCGACCTATACTTTGATTAGATGAACAGGCAGATGGACATGATTAACTCGAAAAAAGTGACTCTAAGTCGATCGGTAAAATATGTATGTCTCGCTTCCTTTTGGGTGTTACAAACAAATACACAAAGCCATAACAACCTAGTGGAGTGTATAACAATTAAAAACACAATTTTATATGCACAACTGTCGACTTTACATAAGCATATAAGTAATTTTTTGATATTTTTATGCTGATTTCGATATTAGTTACTATTAAGTTTACCGTTTTAAATACATTGTGATGTTTCATTATTAAAATTTTGACAAATGAAATAATTTTAACTGCCACATTTAGGATGAGGCTACCAAAAAGGGTTTATATTTAGTGATAGTTTTCGACTATATACATCAAAATAATACTTCACGTTTATTAAAAAGTGAATGTAAAGCAGGAACTTTAAACATAAACTTTTATATGCCCTAAATGTTAGGGATTTTGATGGTATTTGCATTCATTTTAGGGAAATACTTTGGAGCGTTTTTTCCCATTTGCAAATCCAACCCACATCTGGTAAGCCAGATCCAAACTTTGATACGGATGGGCAGATGGACATGTACACCGAATTTCTTGATTCCAGCTAAAAAAGAAATTTACAAATCCATTGAGGTGAATTAACAGTACTAACAGTGTACAGTATACATGTATTAATTCGATTTGTCTGCAAAATCAGTTATAATAGTTCCTGCAAATAAACTTCGATTGGCATAACATTTAGCGTTAGGATAAAGGATATGTGTTCATCTTACTTTTCAAAAAATATAAAGAGAAACAAGTAAAAAAGGCGATAAGTTCGGCCGGGCCGAACTTTATATACCCTCCACCATTTACTGCATTCCACAGAGACTGTTGATCTTCGTAGAAGTGCACTACAGTCAAATGTTAAATTTTTTAATATAGCCAAAACAAATAAAAATATTGAAAATATATTTTTATAAACAAATGTAAAATTAATTTAATAATTATTTTAAACCACACTTATAAAGCAAGGATACCAATATGTCTATACTATGTATATCGAAAAATTACTTCAAGCCAATTCAAAAAGTAAATATAAGGCAGCAATCTTCAAAAAAAACATAAATACCCTAAATATTGGGGGATAATGGATGCACTTTCAGCTCCAGTTTGGTTGGTCGTATTTCCATCCTATTTTAATTCCACAAGTATAAATTTTGAAAACCCATTGCACTGCAAGATTCACCCTTTTTGCCGTAAAAGTAAAAAAAGTACAAATTTTTTATTTTCGAGGCTATGTAGTGAGATGAATGTATACACCGAATTCCATGATTCTAGCTTCGGTTATTTAATTGGTACCATTTTTATTCCATTTTACCCCCTTAAAAGTACGACTTTCGAAAATCTTTTTATTTTAGGGGGATATACACACCGAATTGAATTATTCTTACTGTGGCCGTTTAACATTTTTTTCACTATGTTCCCATTGTATCCCTTGAAAAAACGAATGTAGAAAAACCGTATTATTTTTCATATCTATGTCGTCAGAGGAATGCATACACAAAATTTCATGATTCTAGCTGCCTCCATTTGGTTGGTACAATTTGTATCCCATTTTTCCATCAGATCGGCTTAGAATCACTTTCTGAGTCGATTTAGCAATGTCCGTCTGTCCATCTATTGTTGTAATCAAATTACAGGTCGCAATTATAGTCCGATCTTAACAAATATTGGCACAAGTAAGTTTTGTGGAGCAAACAAACGCTATTTAATTTGAGGCAAGTCGGTTCAGATTTAGATATAGCCCCATACAAATGTCGCTCCCGATTTGACTTTAGCCGCTCTACAAAACGATTTCTTCAACTTTGGCTTAACACCTTATAATCTAACTAGAAATAACCATACTGAAAGTGGATAATATCGGTTCAGATTTAGATATAGCCCCCATACAAATGTTGCTCCCGATTTGACTTTTTCCGCTTTATAAATTACATATTGGACCCGATTTTCTTTAAATTGGGCACAACATTTTACAATCCAACTAGAAACACCTGTGCTGAAAGTGGGTAAGATCAGTTCAGATTTAGATATAGCCCCCATACAAATGTCACTCTCGATTTGACTTTTGCCGCTCTAGAAACCACATATTGTACCCGATTTTCTTTAAAATTTACACAACATCTTATAATCCAACTAAAACAAGTAAAAACGGCGTTAAGTTCGGCCGGGCCGAAATTTATATACCCTCCACTATGGATTGCATTCCACAGAGGCTGTCGATTTTCGTAGAAGTGCAGTAATATTACAGATAAATATATTTTTTTTAATATAGCCAAACCAAAACAAATAAAAATATTGAAAAAATAATTTTATAAATATATAATATAAAAATGGTGCAGTCATCCCACACAATCAGCTTGTATGTTTTGAGCATTTTCGCCATGCCTTAACTTTAGCCAATATTACAGGTTGTAGAATCGTCAAATTACATATTCCATGGTAATTTCAACGCTGAATGTGCCGTTCGTCCTCCATTCAATGCATATTCCATTCAATAATGTAGCAGCAATACCGGGGGAAGCAATAGCTAAAGGTATCCCATTTTGAGAGCGGATGTGCGCTAATACCAAACTGATGAGAAAGGTTTTAACTGTGCCACCTGGTTCATCGAGAAAAAAAGGCCGCCGCTGTCATTTGTTACTGCAGTTATAATTTTGTCAAAGACCACTTGTTGCTTTGCAATTAATAGAGGTTTTTTGTTGCGACAAACAAACGCAAGTCTTCAACATTGAATTGCCGTTCTCTTAGCAAATCTCGATCAGTAATGTCAGTGGTAGAACGTTCAGGCACCACCATTCCAAGTTGATTAATGGTTGCTGATGGCTAGGCATATGTCTTAAATTTTTGTCAGCGTATCGTTGAAAATGTTAATCGCAAATGATATAGAATAGTAAGGGTGTGATAATGATGCAAAATGTCCTCACTCATATCCTCTTTGAATTTCTCCCATAGGTCTTTTGGGTTAGATGGCGAGCAAGTTTTTAATATTATCGCAAACAAAGTTCGAACCTGGAGAGGATGACAGCTGACAGAAGCATACATTAATGTGTTCTCCTAGTTTCTGACACGCCTCTCTCAACTGCTCTTAAATTTTAAACTGAAGTGGGTCCTCTCACGTTAACTTATAACATTCTCAAATAATAACATTCTGCGTTGTTTGGGTGTACGCTATAAACACGGCCCAATGCATATGAAGCGTAAACATTTTGATACCCATCTACTGGAACACCTTGCTTGGTTCGAGTATGAGGAGACGCGCCAATTGTTCATACCATGACCTCTTATATTCAAGAACCAAGCCCTTACCTGAACGTAGCGGCAGAAAGAAATCGGCACGTGTTACTTTATAATATTGTTGTTTGGGTGGAGCCGCGTCCCATTTTGTAGCATGTCATCCGCTGTTTGTTACAATAAAATATTCAAGTGAATCAATTTATTTTGTTATAGTTTTAAAATATAGTTTTTGTGATGCCCATTTGTCGTGTCTTCCCCTATTATAGCCAGAAAACATCCCCTTTCCACAGGCTAGATACAGTAAAATTTTCAAGAGAATCCGCCATTCGTTACGTGTTTTGTGATAATTTTAATATATAGTTGGTGTGGGCAGTCTCACGTCCATTTGTATCATGACCATTCAGAAACTATCCTCTGTTCAGAAGTTAGTCACAATAAAATTTTCAAGAGAATCCGCACTTCGGAACGTGTTTTATGATAGTTTTAAAATATAGTTTGTGTGGGCGGTGCCACGCCTCTTTCTCGTATAATGACCTAGTATATCCTGGAACCATCCCTTGCCCAGATGTTAGCTGCAGCAAAATTATCGAGCGAATTCACCCATCGGTATGCCTGTTGTGATAGTTTTAAAATATTTTTTGAGTGAGAGGTACCACCCCCCTTTGTCCTATCATGACCTAGACTATCCAGGAACCATCCTCTGTCCAGAAGATAGATACAGTAAAATTTTCAGGCGAATCGGTCCACCGGTTTGCCGTCCTATACGCAACATACAGACACACATTGATTTATATATATATAGATATCTGTTTGTCCGATTTTCAATCCTAATCTCAGTTTGCCTAATTTCAGTTTTTTACAAAACTTAAAAATGTTTACTGTAACACAGGTTTTTGGATTAAGGCTGTCCGTCTGCTGTCCATCTAAGCTTGTTCGCACTCTACAGGTCGCAATTGCTGTCCGATTATCATGAACTTTGGCAGAAGTTACTTTTTTTGGCCAAGGACGATCGGTATTGAATTTGGAGGAAATCGGTTCAGATTTAGATATAGTCCCGATACAAATGTCGCTCCAGATTTGACATTTTCCGCTCTAGAAACCACATCTTGTACCCGATTTTCTTTAAATTTAGCACAACATCTTATAATCCAACTAGAAACACCAATGCAGAAATTGGATAAGATCGGTTCAGATTTAGATATAGCGCCCATATAAATATCGCTCCCGATTTCACTTTTTCCGCTCTAGAAACCACATATTGTACCCGATTTTCTTTAAATTGGGTACAACATCTTATAATCCAACTAGAAACACCTATGCAGAAATTGGGTAAGATCGGTTCAGATTTAGATATAGCCCCCATACAAATGTCGCTCCCTATTTCACTTTTTCCGCTTTAGAAACCACATATTGTACCCGATTTTCTTTAAAATTGGCACAACATTTTATAATCGAACTAGAAACACCTATGCTGAAAGTAGGTATGATCGGTTTAGATTTAAATATAGCCCCCATACAAATGTCGCTCCCGATTTGACATTTTCCGCTCTAGAAACCACATCTTGTACCCAATTTTCTTAAAATTTGGCACAACATCTTACAATCCAACTAGAAACACCTATGCAGAAATTTGGTAAGATCGGTTCAGATTTAGATATAGCCCCCATACAAATGACGCTCCCGATTTCACTTTTTCCGCTCTAGAAACCACATATTGTACCCGATTTTCTTTAAATTGGGTACAACATCTTATAATCCAACTAGAAACACCTATGCAGAAATTGGGTAAGATCGGTTCAGATTTAGATATAGCCCCCATACAAATGTCGCTCCCTATTTCACTTTTTCCGCTCTAGAAACCACATATTGTACCCGATTTTCTTTAAATTTGGCACAACATCTTATAATCCAACTAAAAAAACTATGATGAAAGAGGGTAAGTTCGGTTCAGATTTAGATATAGCCCTCATACAAATGTTTCTCCCGAATGTTTAAGCGATTTTGGCCAAACTTTACATATTATATTTCACCAATAAACATACATGGTGAAAGCGAGTCACATCGTTCCAGGTTTTCATATACCCCCATACAAATGTCCTTTCCGATTTGACATTTTTTGTCAAACACATTCATTTACAGGATTCAAAAATCCTTCCCGATTTCACTTTTTTACCGAATTGAATTGTAATGAGAATTGTTTGGGTGATGCCCATATGTCCATACTTTGGTATAAGCCAAATGGGGCCCTTTCTGATCTATTACAGCTCTAGAAACTACATCTTACATCAAATTTTGCAGATCATGATATTTTTTCAACTAGGAATACCTACAGTGAATGAGAAATATATAGGCCCATGTTTTGGACAAGGCCCAGAATGTTGTTATTGGCCCCCTTTTGAAATGTCGGTCCTATTACTACTGTATAATTTGTTTTTGTCTGTCGGATAATTGGATTAATTACCATATTATTAACCATATTCGTTAAATATGGCTAAAGACGAATTTATAGTAGCTGTATAATTTATATGAACTACATAAAATTGCTCCCATGAAATACCTGGGTTTAGTAATCAAAGCGAGGTACATATACAGGGAGTGGTGCAGGGTATTATATAGTCGGCCCCGCCCGACTTTAGCCTTTCCTTACTTGTTATGTACTAACTTTGTTTTGAATGTAATTTCAATCACTTTTTACAATTCTATTTCTTTTGTTTTGATTTTCAAAATGATTAATTTTTTTTGAAACTTTAAAGCAGCGTTCTTATTTGCATTTTCTAGTGGTTGTCAGAGATTGAATGTGGTGAAATGATGTGTTCTCTTTTTTATGAGTTTTTCTTTCAAACTACTTGTTTGCAAAATCAAACAAAATTTCAGTGAACAATTGTTAAAATGTAGATGGAATTTTACGAACCTTCCGGCATAAGTGAATTTAAGTTATTATAAATTATATAATGTAAAAAAAAATATATTTATTTCCATTGGTGAAAGTTGCCATGAAAGTTTAAAATTTTACAAGACTAGGCTTTTACCGTCCCTACCGAAACACACACTTCTCCAAAAATCTCAATTTCTTCATAAGAATATATTACCTTTTTATAATCAGCAAAATTTTCATCACAACATTTCCATATTGCACCAGATAGTGTATTTGCCACATCGCCCCCACTTAAACTGGCAATCTGGAACACAAGGTGTTAGACTAAACGGGGTCCGAATGAACATAGCACCCTTATTGGCTATTTTAATTAGTATGTATATTAGTCCTTGATAAATTGTCTAGACATAATGCCCCTTTATTCTTGATTATTCTTACAATTAATATGTCATACATATGCCGAGGATCTCTTCTCCCCCTAGTAAACCTTTTATAAACAAAAGCAAAATTATTAATTAATTTCAAGGATTACTAAAACTGTCACATTCAGTTGCAATGTCTGTGTACGTTAAAGTATTTAATGATTACGTTTGACTTTCAGGATAATGTATGCTTTGGAGCTATTTGCCAGGACTTGTTTTATTCAAACTGCGTATCTTCAACATATGCTGGTTAAGAGTCCTTAAAATGTTAACGTCAAGTATGTAAATTATGCAAATTGGATATAAAACAACTTAAAATACGGACACACACAGACGTTTTCACAGTCGCAGACACACACACACACACCCATACAGCCATGCATACTTGCATGGCGTAATCCATTTTAATATCTTTCATTCACTTAAAATTATCACACAGTTGAAGTTTGTATTTGTGTTTGTGCAAGGATATCAGACAAGGATGTCACATCGAGTTCGGCTAAAACTCCATCACAACATAATGCGGTACGCTGAAAAGGCACTGGGGTGGAATATGTTGTCATTCTTAATACTTGTATGTCTCTGTCTCTCTCTCTCTCGCTTTATATCTTCCAAAGAATGGAGTGGTTTAAAAGTATTTCAAAGTGTTAACGATATGAACGTTTTGCAGTTTCGTACATATTCATGCAATGGCATGTGGTGTACATACATATATGAGTATATGACGCTGTTAATAGTCGGAAATGGTTGAAATAAGTTAAAAGTATGCCCGTAGTGGTGGTGGTCAGTAAACTAAACTAATTGTTTGTTATAAGTTTGGAAATGTTGGTGGTTGGTGGATTTTGATAACTTGTGGTTCAGTGCATCTTTCAAAAATTTCATGGAATCGTAGATTTATTCAAACTTAGTTCGAAGAATAACAACAAATATTTATAATTATCATTGTTGTTTTACTTGGCTTGGAGTAATCGTTACAAAACCACTGACGAGAGTTTTGTTAGATTCGAAATGGCTGTCTAGTCGCAACCGTTGTTTTTTCTATTTGTTAGAAACAAACTTGCTCTCTCGATTACAAATTCAAGTTCAGTTTTATGGAGTACTAGCTGAACCCCCGCCCGCTTCGCCAGGCAGAAAAACAGACGGAAATTGAAATCAGGTTTCAAATTGTTTTTTCTTGTTATCGGTAATATATGTACCACTTTTAATCAAGGTATTTCCCTGAGATACAAAAGAAATGGATATGTTCTATGGAGAATGTTGAAGAACAGTACTTTAGTTTACGGCGAATAAAGGAAGAAATGTCTAAAATCAAATTGATTTTAAGTTCAGTGTGATTCTCCTCCTTTCCATTACCAAAACAAAAAACTTCGAATGTACTACATTCAAAACACATAGAAAGTCAATTAAACTGTTCACTAATCAAACAACACAAAAACTAAAAAAATACAGTTGAACTTCGATTAACCGTGACTCTATTAACCGTGATTATCTATTAACCGTGAAGCTGAGTGGTTGATTTTTACCTCTGTTAACCGTGATTTACCTCTATTATCCGTGATGCACATGTCCATGTGACTGCTTGTTTGTTTTTTCGTATAATACACATACATCTCTCATATTAAAATTCGGTGATTCCCCTTTTTCATGAAAGTGTAATTTCATATCAAATTTCATATTCATTCATCAGTGTGAAATTTGATCTGTCAAGACGTGTTTTCCTTACATCATGCCACCGTCAAAAACTAAATCCGCGAAAAGAGCAAGAAAGGTTCTTTCAATTAAAGAAAAAATGGAGCTGATTAATGAATATTAGGGTTTGGGGTTTCCCGGACTTTTTCATTTCCCGGGAAAACGGGAATGAAAACTTTCATTCCCGGGAATCCCCGGGAAAAAATAATTTATTTTAGGTATGTTAAATATGCTTCAAAATATCAACATTTAGTACCTGGTGCCCACCGTACACGTCCATGTACACTATTTTAAGGTTTCCGTAATATGAATGTCATTTCTGATTATTAAACTATAAGTGATCGGGAAGGACAAAACAAAATAATATTAATCTAAAAACAAATATTTTAATATATTTTTTTATTTTAATATAACGAAAATAAATGAAATTAACATTGGACGTTAATGGGTTAAAATACTGACATATTACAAACTAAAAATTAATGTTTTTGTCAAAATATTTTAGAAATGATTTTTCATTTTATAAATAGTTTACTCTAGAAAAATCGTCAGATTTGAAGGAGTCATAATATTGGGCATTTAAATCACAAGCTCATTGACTGGCACGAGATTCAAAATGTTATGACGTCTTTAATTTAAAAGATTCATTCGTCTAGAAATGAAAATATTTTACAGATATAGGGGGAAATATTCTAATTTTATTCATATTAGATTTCTCTTGAAAGTTTTCAGGTGAACAATTTTAATTTTATCCCCATTTTTAGAAATTTTCAGTAAATTCTTCTTTAAGAAGATTTCTACCTTTTATTTTATTGATTTTTCTGCGAAAACAAGAAATGTAAGTATAATATTGTCATATTTGTTTCACAATAAAAATCCTGTGAATATCCTCACAAAAGTTTGTATTCCCTTGCTGAAATGGTCATTATTATTGTCAGTAATGTAATTGTATAAAGTTGAAATATATCTACAAGTTCCCATTTATATAGTAAATCTAAATTAATAATCAAAATAATCAATTAAATAACAATTTAATATTTCCCGTATTCCCGGGAAATACAAAACCTTTTCCCGGGAATTCCCGTCTATTTTTTTCCGGGAATTCCCGAGAAAAAAGAATCGGGAATTCCCGGACCACAAACACTAATGAATACTCAAAACGTAAAGTACCTTTTAAAATGTTGTCTGAAAAATATGGAGTTGGCATTCAAACCGTATCCGATTTAATAAAAAACAAAGATCGGATTTTAAAATTTTGCTCCGATACTGATTCAATGCTTGGCCTTAACACAGACATACACTAAAAACATCCGTAAATCCAAAAGTTGATTTCGCAACATATGAATGGTTTCGGCAAGAAAGATTTAAGGGAACTCCAATTTCAGGTAAGTTAACTGAAATCGAGATATGAAATTAAACTGAAATTTGCTTCTGAACTTCAGGCAAAATGATTGTCGAAAAGGCAAAAATGTTCCATTTGAAGTTAAACATGAATTCAGGGTGCACTTATTCATTTGATTGGTTGGATAAATTCAAAAAATGTCATGGAATCCGTCGACTGAAATATACGGGAGAAAAGGAGTGTGCTGATTATGAGTCTGCTACGATGTTTGTGGACGACTTGGATGAAATCATTAAAAACGAACAACTTACAACTGAACAGATCTACAATGCAGACGAAATCAGTCTATTTTGGAGGTGTTTGCCTCAGAGTTCTTTGGCTAGTGGTAATGAATATTCTATTGAAGGGTACAAGGAATCCAAAGAGAGAATCACAGTGCTATGGATCAAGGAGTAATTCGGAGCTTCAAATGTCACTACCGTAAACTGATCGTTCAAAAACTTGTTGGCGCTAATGACAGACGTGAGTTCGTTAAATCTTTGAATATCAAGACAGCTTTTGTGGGCAGCCGCAGCTTCGTGGGCCTCTGTAACTCCACAAGTTTTAAAAAGAGTTTGGAATAACTTACTATCTCATAATGAAGATGCTCCAAATAGCCTTGTTGAGATACAAACAGATATAACCATACCGTCTGGATGTACGATTGATGCTGTCGAAAAGTGGATGGTGTGCGACTCTGATGTCGCTCCGTTTGCTATTATATCTGAAGACGAAATCGTAGACATGGTTACCTAAAGCCAAGAAGATGAGCTTGATTCAAATTCCGAGGAATCAGATGGAGGAAATGCGGACGAAACACCTACATTGGCTCAGGCAATAGAGGCTAGTAGTATTTTGTTAGATTTTTTAGAAAACTTTAATTGTCCAAGTATT
Organism: Polietes domitor; assembly: GCA_947397865.1. Lineage (NCBI taxonomy): Eukaryota > Metazoa > Arthropoda > Insecta > Diptera > Muscidae > Polietes > Polietes domitor. The sequence goes on from OX377618.1 coordinate 156,372,064, forward strand.
TCAGAACCAGATAAAATGCAAATATATCGCATACAAACTCATTTGTTGGAAGAACAATCAAAAGCTAAAAGCATAAGACAGACTTCCATAAAAGATTTTTTTAAATAAATGTATGTATTCCTAGAGATATGATAAGTTATTTATAGACGCAGATTTACATGTTTTTGTCAAAAATAAATAAAAATAATAAAATTTATACATGTAAAATTTTACCTCTTTTAACCGTGATTTTCGGTTATCCGTGATTAGCCCGGTCCCGAGCATCACGGTTAATCGAAGTTCAACTGTAATATAATTTCCGTTTTCTTGACTTATATCGGCTTTTGATGAATGAATATTTCTTTTTTTTTGTAACCTAGTAAAGAATATTGTGCTGAGAAAATCCAAAGAAAACGTGTAATTTTACATAATTCAAATCCACTTTCCGCCGATCTTTGCACAACTATTTACACTGGATCTACTCACACAAAATTTCAGCACTCTAGGAGTTATAGAACTGACAATATTCGATAATAGGTTTTAACTTCGTCTGTGAGGTACCACGCCTACTATCCCAGTACCGCTCATTTTTGGCACAACTACGCATATGTGATATATGATTCTAGATGCACTCACACACTCACTTTTCCAATACCCCCATTCTTGGCATAACTACACACATTGATGCACATTGATGCACTTACACAAAATTGCAGCACTCTAGGTGGCATAGAACTGACAATATTCAATAATAGGTTTTAACTTCGAATGGGAGATGCCACGCCCACTTTTCCAATACCGCCATTTTTGGCACAACGACGCACATTGATGTTAGATGCACATAATTTGAACACTCTAAGTGTTATAGAACTGACAATATTCAATAATAGGTTTTAACTTCGAATGGGAGGTGCCACGTCCACTTTTCCAATACCGCCCATTTTTGTCAAAACTGTGCAGACTAACAATTAGTGAACTTTCACAAAAATTCAAGACTCTAGCTACAACAGTACTCCGAGTTTATAAAAAACGAATAAATCCCCAATTTGTGTGGGAGGTGCCACCCCCACTGAAAATATCAAAAATTTACATATATATTTATTTATTTTATATTTATTTTCACCACCGGTTCAGCATGAACATACTGTGAAAATTTCAAGAAGATCGGTCCAGTAGTGTATGCTACTATAAAGAACAAACAAACCCACAAACTTACAAACACAGATTCATTTTTATATATAAAGATGTAAAAAATTGTATTTAAAAATTATTGACAACATCTTAAAGTAATTTGAGAATAAAATTATTAAAAAAACATTTTAGTATAGTATTTTTTCAACATTTTCAAAGCGGTGATATCTCGCAGATGGAATGAGCTTCCTTATTAATATTTATGAGGCTATCTTTAAGAAGTTGTCAATAACTTCTGAAACAGCATTTACATGTGCGAAATATAACCACAAACTCTAGAACTATTGTAAACACTAGATTTATTGAATATTTCTGTTCTTATATCACAGCAACACGGATTCATTGGATAGTTCAGATTTTATATTCAGAGTAAGCGTACTGAAGTTTTAGGAAAAATACTCCAAACTTTTTTGTCTGTCAATTGACCTGACCTTAATATTTTTGTTTTATTTTAGTTTTTTCGTTTGTATTTTTTTGGTTTGGTCCAACATCAAGCAAAACTAAAACAAAAGAGCGTTGGCACGGCAGAAGTATTTTTTGTTTTATTTCTAAAAATTCAATTGTCATTTTGTTTTGAAAATTTTTACAGTTAGGTTATATGTTCAGTAATAAGGGGTTATAAAGTAATAAGGGTTTTTTTTTTAAATAACTATGATTTCTGAACTAATTCTCAATTTTGACCCACGTACATCACAATGAAGATATTTTTAACCAATTAATTTAGTTTTGTGGGGTTTGCCATTTTGGTTGGTCTGTTTGAGCAAAGGTTTGAGCTTATTAAATAACACTGTCCAACAAATTAAGACTTTTTGAATGAAACAGAATAGCGACCCGATAATTCTGAAAGGGCATGTTGAGTAGACCATTTTTGCAGAATAAACTTATAGTCCAGCTGGTGGAAGATCTTAACCTTCCAGCTCCTCTCTTTATGGGTCACTTTGACGCTTTTTCGAGAAAATCAAAAAAGGTCTTTTCAAAAAGGACATTTAAGGATTAAAATGTTCTTCGAAAAAATTTTAGTGGGGTTCACCGAAGACACCAAAGTTGTAAATAATATTATTCCCGTTAAAATAGCAATATCGCTTGTAACTTATATATAGTGCATTTGTTGCAAATATTCAAAATTCACGGTTGCAATTGCATCTTTTTCAACTTTCAAATATTCAAAATTCACGGTTGCAATTGCATCTTTTTCAACTTTCTCTATCTGGGTTTTTTGAAACAATTATGTCACAAATATTCTCTATTTAGTCAGCAATCGTATGCCAAACAAATATTTTGGAATTCTCCATATGATAGAAAGTTACGCGGGTTTTTCTTAATGCGCTTTCCACAAAATTTGGCTTTACATCCAACTTATATGCAAATGTGGTAATCCTATGTTTGCATATTTTGGACAAAGTTTGGTTTTTAACAAAATTAAAATGTTTTTTTTTAATATATTTTAAAAAAATCCTTCTTTATTTTTTTGATTATTTTCTTAACATACAGCTACAGCTGTGTTCTATATTTCAGAATGGGCTATTGTATTCTCGTTTGGCTGTGTCAAATATTAAGTTGAATAAACTTAATTTTTCATCTTTCGAATACTATGGCAAAATTTTATATATATTGAGGAACCTATTGTTCTTTGAAATGTGGATTATTTTTTTCATATTTGTTTTGTACAATTCTGTAATTCTCCCGTAAAAATTCTCGCTGTCTTTTGCAGAACAAAAGTTATGATTGGTTCAGTAAACTCCAAAATGTGTCTGATTTAATGGGACTATTTTACTATTTTTCTTGAAACGTGAATAAAGAAAAATGGTACAGATATTCGGTCTGTAGCTGGAATCAATTAATTGAAGCTGGAGGAAATCGACTCTGTGGGTATAAATAAGAATAGAAAAATATGAGAATTTATTTAAGACTTCCTTATAGTTTCAGATAGTAAACAAATATCACAATATTCCTAATATGGTTCCGCACTTCTATGTAAAATCGACAGGCTCTAATTCGGCCCGGTCGATCTTAACGTCTTTTTACTTGTTTTAAATTGATGTTGTTTTATTCTAAAAAAAAAATTCTTTATTTTTTTATGAATTTTAAATTTCTGGATATTGTTCCTTGTTTCCAAAATTATAGCATTCAAATTGGAATTTTAATTAATCCTGTTTTTGCAAAAATAAAATTTTGTGTTGCAAAATGTAAGTTTACATTTACCGAGAGTTTAGGAAATAGTAAATCTGTTTCCACCTTCCCTAGCATAAAAGTCCAGAAGAAAAGAAATCTTATTTGGGGGACATGTGACTTGCTAGTTCGGACATTGTGTCAATTGCTGCTACATCTATTGATAATAATCCTATTTTATGCCAGCTCGCTTATTTTTCACTTCTAATTCGCTTAAACTAATTTTACTTGGATGAGAACAAAAGATAATAGCTTGATTTCTGCAATTAAAGATATGTAAGCGGAATTCATTTATTTTTGTTTTATTTTCTGGTACATGTTTTGGTTCTTTCCCAAACGCAAGTGCAAAAATATCAATTTGATTTACCAGAAAGATTTTTCAAATGCGAATTAATAAAGGTAAATTATTATTAGTTATTTACTTTATAATTTTTAATTGATTATGTTTTATGGTTATTATTCTAGTTCTTCATTCAATTCTTCATGTAATATCATAAATTAAATTTATTATATTATCATCGGATTAGGAATTGAGGTCCAATAAAAATACTTAAAATTCATCAAAACGATAAAAACGATGAAAAATACTAGATTTTCCATTTTTTTTTTCAAAAAAAAAAACTGAATTCCAAATGTGGGGAAAACATTCATTTGACGAAAACGCATCCGTCAATTTTAAGAAAAATATCGAGCCCTTAGCGCGGAATGATCGCAAGCGCCAAAACACACACTTTACAGGAGAAGGTTTTTATTGATTATTTTGAAATATTTGCATAAAATGAAATGTTTTAATGCAAAACGTTTTAATTCCGCCGTATCCAACGAATTATTATTAAAAATTGATCATTTGTTGGCGCTTGCGATACAAATATTGTACTTGTGGCTACAAATACTGAAAAAACTATGGCGCTTACGATATAAGTTTTTTCGATTAAACCTCGAAATTTTAGTAAAAACACAATTTTTATTATAAAAAATTTATTAAAACAAGATAATAAAATAGATAACACTACTTTTATAAAGGGAAAATGAACAGTAAAGTAATTCAAATCGTTAATAAAAAACTATTTTAGACACATTTGAATTTCTATGATTAATAGTTAAATTTCATATAAAAGTTTTTAGGTAATATCGATATTGAATTTTTCTTTGAACGAATAATTAAATTAACATTCATTTCATCCACCCTACTATCTGCAAAATATACATATTTAAATTGTGCTCAAAATTTTATTTTAATGTTTGGCGGTAGAAATGCTGTAGAAAATTAATTCCAGTCCTTAAAATCTAAATGATTTAGTAAAATACTTTCATAACACTTCGGTATCGTGCGGGAATTTGTAATTATGGTCGGCCACTCAGAAGGGGTCCAAATTATTCTTCCTTTACAAAATGATTCAATTGTAGAGTGTATAGAATCAAATGATGCCATTGTATATGACCAGGAAGTAAAAATGTTATGTTAACGTTCTTAACGAAAACTGAAGTTTTTATACCCTCCACCTCCATGATGGGGGTATACTATTTCAGGGTATTACATTCCGTTTGTAACACCTTGAAATATCGATAAAGTATATATATTATTGATCGTCATTAAATTCTAAGACGATCTGGCCATGTTCGTCCATCCGTCCGTCTGTTGAAAGCACGCTAGCATCTAAACGAAAGGAGCTAGGACGTCCAAATTTTCCATAAATGCGTCTTATAGTCGTAGGTCGGTTGGGATTGAAACGGCCCAAAGGGAAACAATTTTTCCGCACAAGGACTAAAAATACCCATAATAACCCCTAATATTTTAGAGTATTTAAGCACATTTTTTCAATATGTCTGCTTACCTATTAAACGACAACAGCTATAAACACGAAATTCGGTGTGTACATTCCTTTAATAGATACATAATATAAAAGTTATTTTTCCAAATTCGTACTTTAAAGGGGTAAAATGGAAATAGAGGGATTTAAATTGTACCAACCAAACCGCTGCATCTAGAGTAATAAAATTCGGCGTATACATTTCTCTGATTGCGTAGACACGTAAAATAAAGGGATTTTTCAATTTATTTTGCGTCTTTTTTTGTTTTTTGAAGGATTTTACTTTTTGGGGTTAAAATGTAGTGTAGACACGACAAATAAAAGTTTTTTTTTCCAAATTCATACTTTCAAGGGATATAGTGGGTACAGTGGGATAAAAATAGTACCAACTAAACGGCTACAGCTAGAATGATGAAATTCGGTTTGTACATCCCACTAATAGCGTAGACACGTAAAATAAAGAGATTTTAGAAAGTCGTACTCTTAAGGGGGTAAAATACGTAAAGGGGGAAAAAATGGTACCAACCAAATGGCTTATGCTATAATCATGGAATTCGGTGTATACATTGCTCTGACTGCATAGGCAAGCAAAATAAAAAGATTTTGCAAAATTTGAACTTATTACTTTTACGACAAAAATTGGTTAAATCATGAAGTTAGGTTATTTTGTACTATGTGCGTGAGATAATGGATTTTCATAATTTGTACATTTGGAATTAAAATATAATGGAAATACAACCAACTGTAGCATCCACTATCAATATTTATAGTATGTAAGCTTTTTTTGAAAATCTTTTGAAATATCTTATATTTATATATTCAAAAAAGCTTACATACTATTTATTTTTTAAATTGACTTGAAGTATTATTTCGTTATACATAGTGTAAACGTATTGGTAGCCTTGCCTGATAAGCGTGCTTTGAAATAATAAAAATATTGTATTTATTTATAAAATTAGTTCGTTCGTAACCTGTCGTACTTTCAACCAACAGACGAACACTTCATTCTATGGCCGAGGGTATAAAAATGCTTATTATTGCATCAATATATTGATAGACCTATCTAAAAAAATTATAAAGATCTCTTACATTATCTGGCAGTTTTTGCCTAAATTCATAAACTGTCGCTTACGATAAAACTGCTTTCTTTGAAAATGTGAGCAGCAACTTACGATAAAATATTAGCCCCATTTTTTTATATAAACGTTAACAATTTTGCCATTTTGACAATTTTTATTTATGTATCAGCCCATAGCGTTTTAAATTCAACAATAAAAAATATTTTCAGAAAATGTCGCTTACGATAATTCCGCGCTAAGGGCTCGATATGATTTTTGGAGGTTATGTAAATTAGTTCTAGCTACGTAAAATATATAGCCGAAATATTTTGTGGGTAGTCATAAAATAAATTATTTTTTCGACCCGGTCTGATATGTATATGATCGTATTTTCACAAGCACTACTAACTAACGTTTATCCAAATAGAACAGAAGAAGCAGCATATACAAGTCTGGCCAAATCTAATTTGACATTAATTAGCGATATACACATTGTACATTGCACATCGCTTATTCTTTTTCGACTTAACAAATTCAGACGTGTTTACCATAGGGAGTTTTAATAAAACAATTAAAATACAATTTCATACTTTTTGCTGCACAACTTTTGAAAACGCACATAGCCCAAGCGACGTTGCTAATAAATTGTCATAGGTCATGTCATGTCTAGTGCGGTAAAAAGTGTACAATGGTAGTCGCTCTACAAGTTTATTTCTCGATGTGTGTGTGTGTACTTATGCATGTTGTCGTGTGTTATCTACATAGTCATTCTCTGTGAGAGAACATGCGCCCTAACCCAAAACTCTGTTTATTTATTTTTAAGAGCAAATCTCTCTTCGATCTGTGCTGCCTTTTTGTTACCACGTGTCTCCGCAGGACTTTCAAAAGGCAGTTATGCATATGGATAGACATATATACAAACCCAAATATATATGTGTATAGCTATATGCATATGTATTTATGTATGGTTAAAAAATGAGGAAAAAGTAATTTCACGTTCAATGTCGCGTAGTAAAGTTTGTGTTTGGGTGAGTGTGTATGGCTTTTCGTTTATTCATTTTTAAGCATGCGGTTTTTTATGTGTATATGTGTACACATACATACGTATTATAACTGCGACACATATTGTTTGCATAATTTTTGGCGCTAAAAAGTGAATGAATGATTTGCATACGCATATACACATGGACCAGTGGATACCTTTATTGGGTGTTGTGCTCGTAAGGACATTCGACTGATTTGTGGAAATATATGTATACATAGAAGAGTCAAATATTATATGCTTGCTATGTGTATCGAATTTCGATATATTGGACTTCTTTTTTCTCACTTTTTTTTCGATGTATGGGACTTCTTTAATCATTTTCTATTTATTTTTCACATTGTGCAAGCTTTGGGGTCATTTTTGTTAAATGTTTTTAAGCAAAATGCGTATATATTTCGAGCGTATCATTTTTCTCTTTTATTCGCAACGGGGTGTTCATCAAACTTTTCAGACAATACCAATATCGTTAAAATCTCAAGACGTGTTCCAAAGTTTTTATATTTATATCTTCATAGTACCAAGTTTAAAAGTTCTGTAAGAACTAGAACCTCGGACTACATTAACCTAAGGTAAACGCCTATAACTCGAAAGTACAGCATATATCGCCTAAAATGCTGTAACAACACTCTCATAATTTTACAAGAAAAATGCCAAATCACAACATGAGGAATATTAGAAAAACGTTTCAAAACTGTAAAATTATAAAATAACACTGTTCAACAGAATTTTTGGAACAGAGTATGGTCGCTAATTCTGAAAGGGCATGTTGAGTAGACCATTTTTATAGAATAAACTTATAGTCCAGCTGGTCTGAGTTTCTTTTTACAGTGGGTCAAATTGTCGGAAGTATGTTGTAGAATTTTATAAGGACCTTTTTTGTGGAAGATCTTAACCCTTTAGCCCTTCACTTTATGGGCCAATTTTACCCTTTTTTCGAGAAAATCAAAAAATTCCTTTCAAAAAGGACAATCAAGGATTAAAATGTTCTAAGAAAAAAATTGCCGGAAATTTTCAATTTTTAAAGTTCTTCACGCCTAATTAGCAAAATAACATGCCAATTAACATTAACTTGAAATTCATAAGAAAAAATAATAATAAGATACACATTAATACACATTTTGGCTGATATCTCAGAAACCTTTGATATTTACAGAGTATTTTGGACGCAAATGTAGCTATTTGCTGAGAAAAGAATAAAAATTCCAGATTTACTTCTATTTTAAATGCTGGCCATCAAGTCGACACAGGTTATCGTTTTCCGATCGAAATAACATTTGTTATTTCACCTATTGGAGTTCGACTCCAATTCTTTAAATTTACCACTAATACCTCAAATAGTTTTGTTTCTAGTAGATTGAGATTGTCCGTTTGATGCTGAGTCATTCATAAAACAAATCAGGCTCTCATTTTAGTAGCGGAAAACTGCAATTTTTTCCTATCATACAAGCCGGCACGATACTCACGCTACTCGTCATTTCGAGACATTGATACTGTCTCCAACTTTTTGTAAATAGTTTAAATCCTTCAAGAATTAAGCATGTGATAACTTAAAAAAATATATAAATTTTTTGTATATGCAATTTCTTTAAAATATTTTTCAATGAAAAGCAATTAGTGTATTTTTTATCATATTTTTCGTTTAAGTCTTATTCGAAACATTGTATGTTTATATGATATTTACACATTCATAAAACGCAATTTCGAAATCTTTAATTTATGGCTTGGGGTCAAACAATATTGGTGGTAAAAAATCTGTTGATAAATTTGGATGCTGTGTGTTTCATATTAATATTTTCGGATGTTTGGAACGGAAATTTTCAAAGGCGTTTGATTTTTGTTGCCAATTTATCTGTGCCTATTATTAAAAAGAAATAAGAAAAACTTAAAAATTTATAATTGTTTTAAGATTTGATAATTTTCTATAAAACTGATGAAAGTTAAAATGTTTAAAGCAAAAAATACAAAAATGTTTTATTTTCGATTCACCCCAATGACTACAATTTCATATTTTATGAAAATTTGTAAATGCAGCTTTATCGCCATATAGAAAAGTACAAATTTGCAAGCTTGAAGTGTTCTTACTTCTACAAATATTGTCGTAACGTCTCTTATTATTCCCTACACCACTTCGTGGACTAGGGTATTATAAGTTAGTTTTCCGCCAAATGTTTGTAACACCAAGAAATAATCTAACTAGACCCAACTTTAAGTATACGGATCGGCTTAGAATCACCAGCTGAATCGATTTAACGATGTCTGTCTGTCCGTCCGTCTGCTGTCCATCTAAGCTTGTTCGCACTCTACAGGTCGCAATTGTTATTTTTATTGGCCAAAGACTATTGAATTTGGAGGAAATCGGGTCAGATTTAGACACAGCCCCCATACAAATATCCCTATAATTTACACTATTACTTTTCTAGAATACACATTTTACATGGGATCATGACATCGGATCTTTATCAAATTTAGCAGATCATGATATATTTCAAATAGGAATACCTACCGTGAATTAGAGCTATATAGGCGCATGTTTTGGTACAAGCCCAAAGTGTTGTTGTAGGTTCCCTTCAACTGTCCGTTCGATTCATTCTATTACCGTTGTATGATCTGTATTTGTCATTGGATCTTGATCAAGTTTTCTAGATCATGTTATATTTACTTTACTATATCTGCCGGAAAATTACTGTATAATTTATTTGAACTACATAAAATTGCTCCCATAAAACTCCAGGGTTTAGTAATCAAAGCGAGGTATATACGCTGGGAGTGGTGTAGGGTATTAAATAGTCGGCGCCGCCAGACTTTAGCCTTTCCTTACTTGTTTTTATCGAATAAGCATTCGTGGAAATAAAATATTTTTTTCTATCTTTTCTATATTTTTCATTATTTAAAAACATGTTTTTATTTTTACTTTGTATTTTAGTCTGGCTCTAGGCGTTTTTGAATCCGCATTTTTTAGAAAGTAAATTTATTACAAATGTAATATTTTGTAGATATAATATCTACAGAAAGGAATAATTTTCTTAGTGATAATATCTAAATAATAGAATTGAGTATACTATATATATAAATTATACAGTATACTATAAATTAATCTTTAGTAAAATTTAACGAATATGGTAATTGGTCCAATTTTCCGGCAGATATTCCGAGTAAAGTAAATATAACATGATCTGGAAAAATTAATCAAAATTAATCCGATGTAAGATCTAGGTTCTAGAGCTGTAATAGAGTAGAATGGGGCCCCATCTGGATTATACCAAAGTATGGACACATATGTTTGACTTTCATAGTATGTATTCTTAGTTGAAATTTAATCTGCAAAATTTGAAAAACTTCTGATGTAAAATGTAGATCCTAGAGGGATAATAATAAAAATTGGGCCATTTGTAAGGGCGCGACATTAAAAAGTGGGCCCATATAGATCAGTATTAATAAGTATTAATTAGTTGTATCTAGTTCTTAGTATAGAGATCCTATGCACGATGTGGGTTCTTGAGCTGTAATAGAGTAGAATGGGGGTCCAATTTGTATGGGGGTTATACCAAAATATGGACCCATATATTTTACTTTCATAGTATGTATTCTTAATTGAAATATAATATAATCTGCAAAATTTGAAAAACTTCCGATGTAAAATGTGGGTCGTAGAGAGGTAATAATTGAAATGGGTGTCCCATTTGTAAGGGCGTTACATTAAAAAGTGATCCCGTATAGATCACTTTCAAAGTATGTATTATTATTGAAATATAACATGATCTGCAAAAATGTATTGAGATCCAATGTAAGATGTGGGTTCTAGAGGTATAATAGTGTGACAATGACCTATATAGCCGGCTTTCAAAATATATGCTTCTAGTCTATATGTAACATTGTGTGGGAAATTTAATCAAGATCTGATGTAAAATATGCATTTTATAGCAGTAATATTGCAAATCGGAGGTATATTTGTATGGGGCTATATCAAAACATGGACCCATGTGGTTCATTTTCTCTTTACCTAGTTCTAGTTCAAATATAACACGATCCTGAAAATGTTGTCCCATGTATAATGTGTATTCTAGAGCAGTACTAGTGTAAATTATAGGGATATTTGTATGGAGGCTATGTCTAAATCTCAACCGATTTCCTCCAAATTCAATACCCATCGACCTTGGCAAAAAAAAACTTCTGCACAAATTTCATGACAATCGGACAACAATTGCGACCCGTAGAGTGCGAATAGACTTAGATGGAGAGCAGACGGACAGATATCGCTAAATACTTAAAGGTGGGTCTAGCTCGATTATTTCTTGGTGTTACAAACATTTGGCGGAAAACTAACTTATAATACCCTAGTCCACGAAGTGGATATAAACAGAAATATAACGCATATACCGTTATGTTTATTTAGAAGCATAATTTTTATTCCGAGTAATATAAATCAGTTTATGCAAATATACCAAGAAACTAAATTTTCACAGAACTTTGAAGTCAACATGTGCTAACAAAATTGAGTTCCAGCTTTTCTTCCTATAACTATTGCAATATTTGAAGAACAATTACATTTCACTTACATACATCTCTAATAAATGCTCTTAAATATTAGGCGATGGTGAGAAAAATCGATAGTAAATAATATCAAATTCGAACATATTTTTTTTTTAATATTTCATTTCATTCACAACAGATCTTAACTTACGATCATGGTGCTGTCCGAACTAAACTTTTCCTCGTAATGTTTTACATAAATATGTAGAACACGCCTTCTACCTAGAATGTAAGGATAACGGTGGTTACATAATCATTTACATTGTTTAAAATGTAAACTTTCAAAACTCCGATACTCTTTTTTTGGCGAAGAACCACTGTGCACAATAAAAATTGAATTTCTACAAGTACCAACTTTTTAATACGATTAAGTGATTAAATTGACACTTTTTATTTTCGATGAATTTAATGAAATACACATTTTAAATGCGATTATGCCAACGACCTACATTAACGTTGCTCACTCACACTAGCGCGAGCACGCACGCACACACCATCTCAAGGATATTTAACCGCACACAGTGAAGCTCTGTCCATACACACAGCCACACATTGAGGCGCGCAAATAAACGACTATGGCGAAAAGCCATAACAATGGGAAAACAAAAAACACAGCAGCCAGATGAGCAGAATTTCATTCATACGCAACAGCAAAATGTAATAACACAACAAAGGACAAAGCAAAACACGTTGTTTATACATGCCTACCTACCTCCCTACATGCATACATACATACACATTGCACAGAGTTTTATGTAAACAAGTGTTTTTATTTGGTTTTGTTGTTCGTGGGACTTGCGACATTTAAGAGAGTTTGCAAAGAGAGCGTGTGGTGTGCATGAAGAGAACCCCCCGCTGCCAATGGTAATGCAGCAGATAAAGTGTTGTAGATAAAGTGCCAACAATTGTAGGCGAAAGGATAATGCCGTAAACATTGCACGGGCGAGAGCATTTGTTTAGATGATTGTTAGCCGGTGGGGTATGTATGTGTGTGTGTGTGCGTGTACATTGGTCGGACGTTGCGAAACGAAGATGATACTGTGATGTTGACTGTTAACCCAAGTCAACAATTTTAGAATTCAGTCTTAGCCGGCATTTCATAACGTTTGGACGTGTTCAAAGGACTGAACGGAAGAAAAAACTATCAATATTTATTTGATACTGATTTTTGTGTAGCCCACAACAAGAGAACTATATGGCAGCGGTAGCGCAGTAGCAGCAGATAGATAGAAAGGACACTCAGTACTTGTTTGAATGAAAGATTAATGGTTGTGATGCTGTAGGCCAACATTATCAGTTCGAGTATGTGTAGTGTGTTTATGTAAAAAGGCCATTAGACGTACTAAGGCAGCAGAAGCATCAGCAGAAGCCGAAGCAGCAGCATTGTCAGGCTTCAGCAGCCAACAGGAGTTGGAGGTGACAAGGCCAAGAGATAGTAAATTGTGAACAAGTGTACGTGTGTGCATGTGTGTGTGTGTACGTACAATGATAGTGTAATTTTAGTGATATGTGTAGAGGCAAGCCGAAATAGAGGCCCACTACGAACACCAACACCACCACCGCTACACACTCACTCACATTATAAATAATTGAATATCTGTGTGTTGGTTTGAGTGTGTCCCAACATGTGTTTGTGTGCGTGCGTGTTCGAAACATATGCAAGGGGTTAATGTGCCCAAATGTATGCTACAAAATTTCATTTGTTATGTGAACTTTGAACACGAAACATCTCGGCTACGGATATTTGAAAAAATCAACAAACAAAAAAACAAAGAAACTTTCGATAAGAAAGGATTATAGCAAACTAAACGCCAGGATACGGTACGGTGCGTTGCGGTATTGTTCGTTGGTCGTTGCTTCGGTCGATCTCTAATAGCGGTTCAATGGGTTTCCTTCATTAGTATGCCAAAATGTTGTCGAGCATAGAACAAAAGGAAAGGTTTTATTTGTCTAAATCCTAAAAGCGGGCAATAAAAATAAAGCAAGAAAATCTTTATTTCGGTTATCGGAGGCTGAGTGAGGTGGCCGGTGTCCCAATAGTGGGAGAAAGCAAAAACAACAAAAAACAAAACCTCCGTTCACGGTCGTTAACGCACACAAAGGCAGATTACAAAAAGGTCCAAACGACAACCGGTGTTTGTGGGCTGGCGAGGCCTTTGTCATAAAGAAATAAATGAAAATTGAAAGCCGGCCTAAAAATAGGCAACTCATAAAAAATTTACATTTCTAATGTGCGCAAAAAGTGTGAAATGTAAATATTAACACAAGACAAACACGCTTACACACCCCGACAAAGGGCACATAAAAGAAATCTAAAAATGACCAAAAAAGTGGCAAATTCATTTTAACAAAAAACAGAAAAGGAAACGTAAAAAGGCACAAACACTAGAACACCCCACTCCTAACACACCACAAGCAAATCCAAGAAGGTGTGAAAATATTTCCAGTCAATCGATTTCAACAACGCAACGCAACGAAGGACACAACCAAAGTAAATAGCAAAACAATCATTGTGTACACTGAAGCGTTAAGACGCGCTTTGCGATCCAAACGTTATAAAAACGCAACAAAATTTCCCCAACCCCCCGCTACCATCGAGTGCCACTGTGACAACAAAGTGTAATAAAACAAAGTTAATTTTCCTTTTCGACTGCACGCAAAAAACGAACGTGAGAAAAATTGAAAATAAAATAATTTAATAGACATTGGGTGTACAAAAATTTATTGAGTGAAAAATAACTTACATCTACTAGTCGCCCGTTTCTTTTCTTCGCTTAGTCTGAGTACAAGTGTTAAAGTGAATATAGCGAAAGAAAAAAAGTCTATGAAAAAATAGCAAAAAAACGGAAATTGAATTTCGGGCTGCTTTTTGTGTGTTCCAACGTCTCTTTGTCGTTCATGTACAATCAACCACTAAATGAGTTTATGCCACGACCACGGAGTCTCTGCACTGAAAATACAGTAAGTCTATAGCGATTATCTTACAAACCATAAAAAATGTCCTTAGCTAAGTTTTCACCAACAAACCACATGTTCATGGAGAACATGTAGTGGAGTGAGTGGCAACACAACTTTATGTTGTTTCGCCATTGGAATGGCGGAAAAGTGTGAAATTCGGCTGTATCGAATGGAAGTCATGCTCCAATGGAAAAAGTGAACGTGAAATTCATTTAAATTAGGCTTTGTAAATTAATTTTCAATTTCATACAAATGTAATTGTCGGAATCTTTTTAATGGTTAAAGTACCTTTTAAAATAATTAGTTAATTGACGATGCAAGAAAAAAGTAGAAAAAAATGTGTGTTTTTTTTAATGAACATTTTTTAAATACCAAATTTCATCGAAGGTAGATTTAATATTAGCTTTGGAATCTGTATAAGCGTATCTACTGGTCTCGTTCATATCAACATTTGTACAATAATATTAATGTTATTTCGCTTTGAAAGAGCATTTCGCTACTTTAATATAAAAAATAAATAACTCATAATTTTTGTGAAATATATTTGTTTTGTTAAAATAACCAAAAATCTCAATTTGCAAAAAAATCTCAAATATGTCATTTTTATATCAGGGTAACGATTTGCTGGCAGAAGATTATATATCAAACTAATTTTACTGAAAGTTTAATAATTCATCAAACTCGAGGTCTGGGATTTTTCTTGTAATTTTGTTTTTATTTATTCAATATTTCGTCCCTCGTTGAGGAACATCTTCAGGAATTCTATTTGTGAAAACAATAAAAAAACATATAGACATTGAATGCACGTCATCACAAAAACATATCTTCGTAAACTTACGAAAAGTTTATGAAACAAAACACAATTTAAGAAACATAGAAATCGACCCAGACACAGACCTCGAGCTTGATTAATTGTTATACTTTCAGTAAAATATTGAAAGGTCAAATAGAATTAGAATAACAATACAAATATATGAAACTTATTTAGATTTAACCACGGACAAAACTGAGGGTACCCTATGTATGTCCACAAATTAGTGAGAATCCATAACATCGTCCCACCAGACTCGGATTTGTGAAAATTTGCTGCGAAAAAAATTATTCAATCGAAATAAATGAATATGAAAATTATGACTTCATTGAAATCCAAAGATTTTCTCAGGCCTTGCTTTCTTTGTTAGGATTCAAGCTATTATAAATTAAAATAAAATATTCTGTTTATATTTTGTGAAGCGGGGTGTCGATCTGTTTAGTCAAAAATATTGATTTTTTAAATCATTTGCGTGTACAAATTGGCTCATAACTTCTAAAATTATCCATAGATATCTTAAATATAGAAATTGTTTTCTTCGTTAGAATGTTATCTATTAAAAATAAAACATTTTTTTTTTAATTTTTGGTGTTGATTCTATGAACCCATAATACTAAATGCAAACCTTTCGGACACAAAATGTTTTTTTGGGTTACATTGTGTTAATGGAAATTAATTAATACTTTTTTAATTTTATAAAAAATAAAACAAAATATGTTTTGTTTTTTTTTAGAAAAATTAAATTAAAGTAAAATTAAAAAAAATCCATACAATTATTGTCGGTGCTGATTTTATGAACTCATATGCCTAAATGCAAGCTCTCAGACACAAAATGATTTTTTTTTGTATACTACAATATATAACACCATCCAACACTAAATTTCGTTTTCGAAGATCTTTTGAATAATTAATCTGGATAATTGTGGTCCACAGATTCCAAATCTCGCTTTAGTTTTCTTGGGTAAGAGTGGTAGAGTTTTAGTGGTATCAGAATTTCAATAGGTGACGTTTATTTCGATTGCCTATATTTTCTTGAGTTGATTTCGAAGGAAGCAACTATAACTAATTTTTAGTATGTCAAATATTGCGACCTCAAAAATACAATTAGATTTTTCCAATTACCTCTGTCTCACGAGATATCAACAAAAATGCGGATCTTAATTATTCTAAACCAATACGCCGATTTTGAAAAGTATTCTTAGACCATTATAATATGATGTCAATAAATCCGAATAAATCCAAATGAAAGGCTGTAAATATTTCAATATGTCCAGAGTTCAGTCTGGCACAATTATTCACAGGTCAATTTGGGAATTAGTTATAGCATAATTAGTTGCAATCATCGAACTACCATAATCTGATTTTAGGAGCATATGTCCGATCACCTGGTTATACGTTAACAATGGCTATAAATGTTGGAAATTCACGTTCACTGAGAAATAAGGGTTTACAACAGTCAGTATGATGGCAGCAAATAGAGACTTAAGAGAATTTAAAAAACTTATTTTATGTTGTGTTTTTTTTCACGAAATCCCCCAAAAACTAGAAAACATCTTATTTGTTTTATATTCTAATAACTAGTTCAAGTAGCTATTTAAACAAAATTTAACTTCTTCACATATTTTCATATATAAATATTTTTCATATACGAATTGTTTTTTCTTTGGATTGTTAATTATATAAACAAAATATTGTTGTTTCGATTTTTTCACAAAACATCTCATTTTGTTAACTATTGTTTGTATTTAATAGTGAAATTCACAAGATTTATAGCACTCATTTAGTTTAACATGTAAGTGGATGATTTTTTACTGGCACGAAATGAAACATAATAATTAAGACATTATAATTTGATTTTAAGTTATGATAACTGAATTCTTTGCGAAGTCATATACAGTCCTGTATGAGGAAATTCTATGGTTAAATATAGAGGTTAGAGTCAAGGGGATTTAAGAAAGATCATGACTCATATTTTCACGTTTTTATACCCTCCACCTCCAGGATGATGGTATACTAACTTTGTCATTCCATTTGTAACACCTTGAAATATCGACCTCAGACCCTATAAAGAATATATATTCTTGATCGTTATAAAATTCTAAGACGATCTAGCCATGTCCGCCCGTCCGTCTGTTGAAAACACGCAAGCATCAAACCGAAAGGATCTAGGACGTCCAAATTTTCCATAAATGTGTCTTATAGCCGTAGATCGGTTGGGATTGAAACTGGGCGAAATCGGCACAAAGGGAAAAGTTTTTCCCTCACAAGGACTAAAAATACCTATAATAACCCCTAATATGTTATAGTATTTAAGCGTGTTTTTTAATCTATCTAGGTATGTGCATTCCCCCTATAACAAATACGTGCACCATAAAGTGTTTTTTATTCGTAGGGGCCGAAATGGGGGCAAAAAAGGGATAAACATGGTACCTACCAAACGACAACAGCTAGAAACACGAAATTTGGTGTGTACATTCCTCCAATTGAGTAGGTGCATAATGTATAAGTATTTTTTCCAAATTCGTACTTTTAAGGGGTAAAATGGGAATAGAGGGATAAAAATGGTACCAACCAAACCGCTGCATTTAGAATAATGAAATTCGGTGTAGACATTCCTCTGGTTGCGTAGACACGTAAAATAAACGAATTTTTGGAAATTCGTACTTTTTGGGGTTAAAATGGAAAAAAGGGATAAAAATAGTGCCAACCAAATTACAGCAGCTAGAGTCGTGAATTTCGGAGTATACATTCCTCTCACTGAGTAGACACGAAAAATAAAAGTATTGTTTTCAAAATCGCACTTTCAAGGGATATAATAGGTACAGAGGGATATAAATAGTACCAACTATACGGCTACAGCTAGAATGATGAAATTCGGTGTGTACGTTCCTTTAATTGAATAGACACGTAAAATAAAGAGATTTTAGAAAGTCATACTCATAAGAGGTTAAATTGAAAAAAGGGGATAAAAATGGTACCAACCAAATGGCCGCAGCAATAATCATGGAATTTGGTGTTTACATTCCTCTGACTGCAATATAAAGTCTTTTCCAAATTCGTACTTTTTACTTTTACGGCAAAATTGGTTAAATCATGAAGTTAGGTTATTTTGCTGTACGTGGAATAATGGATTTTCAAAATTTTTAATTTTGTAATTAAAATAGATTGGAAATACAACCAGCTGTAGCACCCACTATCTACCAATATTTCTGTATTTAAGCTTGAAAATATAAAGAAGATAAGAAGAAGAAGAAGATAAGAATATTTATTTTTTTGAATTGACTTGAATTGACAAACGTATTGGTAGTAACCTTGCCTTATAAGCGTGGTTTGAAGTAATACAAATATTATATTTATTTATATAATTATTTTGACAATATTTGTATTTGTTTTGGTTTAGCTATATTAAAAAATATATTACTGCAATCCAAGGTGGAGAGTATATAAAGTGCGGCCCGGTCGAACTTAACTTCTTTTTTACTTGTTTAATATTGATTTCGCCATCCACTTTTTATACTTCTTCTTTTTTACACCATAGCCTTTTGGCAATACAATATTTTTAGCAAACTAAGAATCGATGTTTGATTTGAAATAATATGTCAATTGCTTGAATTTTCGATTTTTCTTACTTAACGGTGTATCTTATTTTCTAATGTAAACTGGTCCCAAATCCATTTTTTTGACAAAAATTAAAAAAAAAATAAATTGGAAATTGTTAAATGTGTGTATATTTTCTTTACGGCAACACTCCAAACAATTAAGAACATGTCTAAATGGTATTTAAAAAACGGATGAAGTGTTTAGTTTATGGTGGTATTAATATCTCGTCACTATTTTTTGGTAAACTCCTACAATAGTCAACTATAATTATGTTGGTTATATTTTGCTTTTATATTGGAGGTGATAATGGGCGTGGTGCGATCGGCCCAATTATTTTATACCTAGCAAAAGTGAAAAATTAAAATGTTGTATCTCTATTTTCCACGTTATGCCATAAAAAACGGATTTGGAACCATTGTGCGTTGACCTAACATTCAAATATCGAAGCGTTCTGAGTAAACATTAGAGTTCACATCTAAACGATTTTGTTTAGAGCTATTTTCTTTATATCTCATCTCTCTCAATCGAGCGAAGCCTTTGAAAATTAATTTATTGCCTTAAAATAGATTAATATGTATGTATGTAAACGTAAATTAGATCGATTAAAAGATTTCCCCCCGTCAGACCCATACCTATGCGAATGAGTAATATTATCACCAATAAATATAACTCATACGTTACCAATATGGTAACATAAGTATTGTCCTGTGTTAATAATAAATAAATAGTGTCTCAGATCAGTGTTTCCAATTCTTGGGGAGAAAAAAAGGCTAAAAATTGGTCAAGAAAAATATCAACAAAAACATTTTTCTTCACATTTAATTAATGAATCAAGATATATATTGTTATCAATTTCTATCAAATCAATTATTTTCATCGGTATTCATTTCGTTGAATATCTGACTTGGGATTTGCGCTTTGTGACATTTTTCGTTTTCAGCCACTAAAATTAAATGGATCCACAACATAAAGTAGCCTCCTGTCGACTACTGGCTTGGCACACAATTTAGTTTATTTCGTTGCATAAAAAAGCTTGATGTGTTTTGTTGTAATGTGATACTATAGATCAGATGATTATTGAATGCAGGTTTGACGTTAGCAGTGATAACGATACTTTAGAGATGACAGACCGGATGCCAATCGGTCTTAATATTATGAAAACAATGCTGCAGATTTTTTAAAAGAAAAAAAATAGCAAAAGGAAAACAAATAAGGCTAGAAAACCTATTAATGGAAATTTCCGAACTTTCTTGGCATAATAAAACAAGTAAGGAAAGGCTAAAGTCTTTAGTCAAATTTAACGAATATGGTAAAATTGATGAAAATAATTTACAT
The DNA here is from genome assembly GCA_947397865.1 of Polietes domitor. Lineage (NCBI taxonomy): Eukaryota > Metazoa > Arthropoda > Insecta > Diptera > Muscidae > Polietes > Polietes domitor. The sequence continues at coordinate 156,392,551 of OX377618.1, forward strand.
TATGTTACTCATTCATATGATGGACCCATATACAAACAAAATCGGTGTCATTCCATCTCATTGTACCTGCGCCTAGTGAAAAATATAACAATTATTTTCATCAAGACTGACTGTAATAAGTGAATCCATAGTGTTATCAATAAATCGGAAGGTGCATATGAGCGGTGACAATATATTTAAAAAATTGGAAGTTCCGTAGGAATCACATTTTAATCGCAATTAAAAAACCAAATGTGGATTTCTCACCGCTTTTGAGGAAGTTCATTAAAAACTTCAAAAAAGTCTATAATATGTTAATATCCCGTAATATTTTACGAATAGCAATTTCGTAAGGGAATGGAAACGCAGTTTTAGTATGGGAAGGTTTTTTTGCTGGGAAAGTTTTATTGAAAATTGGCGGCAGGTCTATCACAAAAGTTGGTACCTGTGCTAAAAACATGGGCCTATATAGTTCTGATTCACGGTAGGTATTCCTAGTTGAAATATATCATGATCTGCTACATTTGATCAAGACCCGTTGTGAGGTGAAGGTTCGGTAATAGAGTAGTAATTTTAGAGAAGTAATATTGTAAATCGGAGGTTCATTTGAATGGGGGCTATATCAAAACATTGACCCATGTGGTCCACTTTCCCATGAGCTGTTTCCAGTTCAAATATAGCACGATCCTGAAAATTTGGTCATGATCCCATGTAAATTGTGTATTCTAGAGCAGTAATAGTGTAAATTATAGGGATATTTGTATGGAGGCTATATCTAAATCTGAACCGATTTTCTAAAAATTCAATACCAATCGTCCTTGGCCAAAAAAAGTAACCTCTGCCAAATTTCATGACAAATGCACCACAATTGCGACCTGTAGAGAGGAACAAGCATAGATGGACAGCGGACGGACGGACTAACGGACGATTCAGCTGGTGATTCTAAGCCGATCCGTATACTTAAAGGTGGGTCTAGCTCGATTATTTCTGGGTGTTACAAACATTTGGCGCGAAACTAACTTATAATACCCTGGTCCACGAAGTGGTGTAGGGTATAAAAAGGCAGACCTAGAATGAAAATAAGTTAATAAGTTAATTTAATTTTAATTAATTAATTTAATTTTCGTCAAATATTAAACCATTTGAAAAGATACTTTGGAGACAATATAAATTTAAAAAATCCATATATTCTGATTTGGATATACTTAAAATAGTAAAAATGGTATACCCACTGGATTTGACGACCCAAAATTTACATTACGTCTCTCGTCGTTTTGGTGTGTTAATTTCGCATATACAGTGTTATTAATTCATTTCATCACTCCTCAATTTTATCTCAGAAGATTCTGTAATTAGCAAATTAAAACTGCCAAGCTAAGAGTCAAGACAACTTTGGTCAAAATATCCAGTCTTGGCTTAAAATATATGCCAGATATAATAAAAATTCCTGGCCTGTGGTCAAGTTTTGTACTTGAAGTTAAAAATTCTCGAACAGTTTTTTGACCTTAAGTCATTGTCTGTGTAACAAGCAGAATGTGGTATGTAAAATAAACCGATAAACCCACTATATCGTTCACTATGGGCATGTATGTTTATTAGGCTGACCCCACCCAAGAGTATATGAATTTTATGGAGAATCACTAATTTTTTTTAACTTATGTCTAGACATATAGAAATTTCCTATTAAAACTAAAAAACATAGAACATTTTCGTCTCTGGAACATGCAAAGTGTTCCCAATTTTTGAGACTAGAATTGTATATTTAAAAAAATAGAAAATTATTTTATTTTTTCAAATATTGAGTGCTATCAGAGGAAACAAATGAAATTTCAAATTTGCGTATTACGAGCCAGCCTAATACATATAGTATATATCTGTTCGAGTATATCCTGAAGATGTGCATGGAAAAAAGGACATACTGGTAGCAGTGAGTGTGGCATGTAATTTATTACATTTAGCGTATGCTATTGCAATGTCGGATATTTGTTCTCGCTCTCTCGCTCTCTCCCTCTGTCTTTCTGTCGCAGATATGTAAGTACAAAAAAATGGTGGAATAATTTTATCATTTTTCTTTTTATATTGTGAAAATAGTTTACACTGAATCTTTCTCTTTTAATCTGATCGTCCCTGTACGAGTAAATGTGTATGTACACTGTACACACACAAACACATCTACTTCAGTTTGTGGTTTAATGGAATTAATTGTTTGTTGTAATGTTCGTAACCTCGACCTCCCACCACCCCCTGGCGAAGAGTCAGATGAAAATGTCTTCGAAGACACTTGAAATGTACGAGTACTTAGCCATACGTATGATTGATGTTTGTAGGCAAGTAGCTGTGTGTCGTTGTTTCTATCTTGTTTCATTGTGATTGCGTTGCTAAATGTGCTCGTTTATCAAGTTCTGTGATATATATGTGTGCATGTGTATGTGTTCTTATTAATTAATTTTATTACCGAACATGTAATCAAATTAATTTACAAGTTGTGACGATTTTGACAACGGAGACATAAATAAACTACTGACATCATTCGTGGGTGTGGTGAGTGAATAGTTATGTGTAAGCTATGTACACATATGAATATTGTAAATAGATTGCTAAGGTTTTGCCATAATAAATTAAAAAAGTTGTATGCTGATTGTTAGTTTGTTTATCGACACATTTGATGCCATTGGGAATAGCTCGATACTAGGGTGAGTTTTTAACATTTTTTTCCAAAATTTGCAATCAGATCTAGCAAATTCGTATAGTCAATAGGAAATTAGTAAAAAAACTGAGATGAATTAATTCAATAATTATTCAAATGTTAATAACTATTTAATAAAAATAAAAATGAAATGATGTTCGTTGGAAATCACATCACATGAGAACGGTAGAACCGATTAGGCTGATTTTTATTACAAACCTTTCGTAGCAGTCCGGACTAGGTTTTAAGATGAAAAAAGTTTTGGATAGTTGACCGCAAAGTTGGAAAATTAAAAAAACTGACAGCCGAATTTTAAAACCCACTATAATTGATCAGCCTATCGCCTCAGAATCGTCAGATAAAATCGAATTATTTTTTGCAATGACACTGAGAAGTGGAGAATTGACGAATAGCGTATTGAATAGGGTTTGCATCCCGGGATTTCCCGCGGAAAAATTCCCGGGAATTCACACATTTTTCATTTCCCGTATCCCGGGAAATTCGTACGGGAATCCCGCGGGAATTCAGTAGAAAATTTACCTATTTCTTCGCATATTTTTTTCCATTATTTCCACAATAAAATTAAAAATGTTGTATAACAATTTAGATCACATAGCTTTTAATCAGGTATGTCAAATATTGCAGTTGGATGACAAAATAAGCTGCGTTCGGATGTAGACTCAAAATCCACTTTTTCGGATTTTTCCTGTCAAGCTCCATATGAAAAAAAAAAAAAATAAAATCAGGGAAAAATAGATTTTGGGCGCGTATCCGAACGCCAAGAATAAAGAATTTAAAGCTTTCGAAGCGACAGGACGAAGAACAAACATTTCATTTAATGCTCTACTCACTATTAATCTGAACGATCGTTGTCCGTCGCGTCCACAATTTCCAATAAAATTAGAAATATCTGATCTTCAATTAATTTTGAAACTTGAAAAGATGTTTGAATTGATCTCACATTGCGCTTTATTATCTGAATTCTGTAACAGGTTCGTTGCGAAATATATATATTTTACTTTAATAAATGTGAATGTTTCATTCGAAAAATAAGCTTAACTCATGGTAAACAGTATGTTGACAATTTCCCGTGCTGTCCCGGGATCCCGGGAAATTGAAAAAATAATTCCCGTTTCCCGGGAAATAAAAAGTACGGGAAAATGCAAACCCTAGTATTGAAGCAACACTTCGTAAAGAATCTCAACGATTCTGACCGATATTTCACGTGGAGAAGAAGATGTAGCGAACGTTTCGCTGTACGACAATCATGGAAGTTGTGAACGATGGATTTGGAGTGATTCTCCTCTTGAACAACTCACTCAGCAATCACATTACCGTTGAATATGCAGTGCCGAATAGTGCTGTAATTATTTTCTTTTGTGTGTGATCATATGGTCACGCTAGCACCATTCGGGTTAAAGAAATTCCAACTATCGAAGCACTGTGCCGGATTGTTCAGTAATGTATATCGCGCTAGATGAAGATACGATGGCTCACATAAAGTATTTAGAGAAATTAAACCGAACAATGACTAGATAGTCGATTTGTATCCAAAAGTATATTTTGAAAGGATGGTTATAATTGAATGACGACTTCACACAAATGATTCTTGAAATGGAATTTGCATAAAAATCCGCTGTCTATTAAAGAAATAATCAAAACCGGTCAGTTGGTGAAATAATTCTTTTGGAGATTTTTTTAAACACTGCCAGTGATTCCACGGCCTACTTCACACAATAAACTAAATTATTGTTTGAATTCTTCGATTTTGTAGAACACCTCATGACATAAGGACAATCAAGCGTTTTCGAGTTGCAAAACGGGGAATCTGCACAATTACATATATTCAAAACAATTGTCAATGGCAAAACCGCCGTTGATATTTCGACCTTCTGCGTTATATTCCCCGTCGATTTTCAAGTCCCTGTACAAAAATCCAAGACATGCGAATGGTGCTCCTAAACATTTTTCAAAATCAATTAAGCGAACGTGTGTATATTTTCAGCAGTATACTGACGATAGAATTCTTCTTGCATATAAAATTCCCCATTAACGTAATATGAATTAAATATTCGTGGCCGTATCCTTAAATTGAATACCTATGGCAGCCAGCGTTAATCGGTACAATAACTAATTGTTTCCCATGTTTTGTTCAGACATTTGAAATAGTTTTTCAAAAATTCACTCAACGATCGTAAACAAACTAATTGAAATATGAACAGGAAAATTTCTATGGGGTCAGCTAGTAACCTAATATTATACCACCTACAGTGAAAATGGACCAAATCGGGCAATAGGGTCCACATGGTGGCTTCCCGAAGATTCTAAATGGTTAACTTTTTTGCAATTGAATTGTGGAATAATATAAAACCAAATCGGCAGTCCGTGCCGACTTTTGTTAGATACTAACATTGTAATTTAGTGTTATGTGAAAACTGGTAAACCGATATGAAATAACAGGGTTAACCGAAAATGGCTATTTTCAGAAAAACGATGACGGTTTTAAGAATAAAAACCGATTAACCGACCACGCCTTTGATTATTCGATTCCAAATTTAAATGTAATTATACTTTTTTGGTTATTTTTGTAATTGTTGTTTTTGAAAAAATATTTCTGTATTTTCAATATATGCCCAGAAGAAATTAGTCGAAATATCGGGAAATAATAAATTTTCAATATGGGTGATTCCATTGGAACGGGTGTGACACTTTTGCTTAAATATGTTTAAATATCGCCCATATTCATTGACTGAGATTTTTACTATATGGCCAATTGAAAACGTCAGGTTAATCGGAATATTATTACAGGTATAAATATGTCTTGGAGTTTTAAATATTGGAGATATACAACAAACTAGAGCGTCACGGGTGTGACCTTAGCTTTGAAGAAAACCTTGAGGTTTTACTTATTATCTTCAATTCGGCAATGTTCTTCTATTACATGTCGTTATTCTTTTTTGCTAATCAAAGGAGTAGTTCATACACTTTCTTCTAAAGTATACGTTACATCTCTTTATGAATGTAGGAAGTATAAGATATTTAAATTGTAACGGGCGTTACATTTCGACGGAAATCCTGTAATGACACCTGTCTATATCTGGAAAAGGGAAAACATCAGCATCGCCCTCCTCTGTGCACGGTCAAGAAGCTCCAGGGAAGATCCTGAATCACCCGACCCTATATGGAAGTTGTATTCCATCTTTGGTCCGATGTAGATAGTGTAAATACTGAAAAGATCAGAAGGAGTGAAGTATTTCTTAGACAGTTTTTAAAGGCCAAGACACTTGAGTGCTTCTTTCGACACTCCAAATACATGTTTTGTCCAACGAACATCGCATTGTATTTGCATGGCTACAACATAAATAGTATCTGTTACTATTGGATCGTGAAGATAATCGCTTTTGAGACAACAAGGAGCACTGGATATTACGTGCATTATAATCTACTCTGTTTACTCGAACCCATTCGGAAATGGCCCGTAAATCCTGGATGAGTGATTCATCCATCGCCTTTTGTCCTCAATTTCTTGACGACTTGGCCTATGATCGAATGCGTATGAATGACAGAGGTTGATGTCATCCGATAATGAGTAGATTGGATTCGATGTCCATCCAAGAGGTCGTCGATGAAAATAGGTAGGCGGAAATGACAGAGCCCTGTGGTACTCCATGCTCTTCGGATGAGAACCCATCTAAATCGAGAAAAGTCACTACAAACATCAAAAGCGATGAGCTTTGATATTTCTCTTTACTTTCAAATCAAAACAGTTAGGTTCTAAGGCTATTTTTTTAAATTAATAATATGTTTCGGATGTCCTTCCAGGAGGCATGTATTGGCTTTATACATGTAATATATGTGTGTATATGTTCATATTTGCTGTCAAACATAATCGCAATACTTCGAGCTGCTCACAAGTATGTCTTCACATCAGTCACGGATAGAATTTACAAAATCAAAGCAATTTGTTTTTAAATCACTGACTACATATTTTATTATACAACTTCTTAATGTCTTTGGAATGCAATATTACACTGGCAGTAGTTGCAAATTGCTTTCCCTTTGCGGTAGTTTTAATATACCCGTACATAGCACATATGTCGCGTTAAAATTATTCAAAATCAACAAAAAAAGTTTAGTGTGTCATATGCACATATAATCGTAACAAAGATAAAATATAACCTGTATGACAACTATATTGGCTCTAGAATTTGTGACGTTTCATTTCCACAGCTACACTGCAGACACCACACCATATGCACTCGTATCCCTTTTGCGAGGACCACAAAGGAAGTTTCTTAAGTTTATGGAATAATGGAGCAAAGAAGAACTTTAACGTATGTGTAGATGGGTGAAAAAAAAATCTGAATGTTTTTAAAAATTTTACCGAATGTTTATATTAATTAAGATTGGTTTGCTGTTTGTTGTTGTTTAATCGCGCAAGTCAATGATTAGACATTCTTCATTATTGCTGAAAAGTCGAATATATCAAAGTTTTCAATATTGTTTTAGTAGCCGAAAATCAGAATTTAAGAAAATTGAAGTTTCACTTAAACCGGAAACCGGTTTTCTGAAAAAGTCTTTTTTGACACGCTAGCCTGTAGGAAGAAAATAAGAGATATAAACCAACCAATCTTACCTAAGGCTTAAACACGTCTTCATCGAGAGGCCTACAACTATTTTTGGCTAGAAAACAATTTACTAAACTTTCGCTAGAACCCCATTCACATAGACACACACAAGTTAATGCACATATCCACAAAGTGTCTCCGTGTGTGAATACGTATGAAATTTCAAACTGCAGTTCTATTTCGAGTCATGCTTTATGATTTTGTCGGCTGTAACTTTGTTGCTGCTTCTTTTTCGATGATTTTCATATACACGCCGCATCCGTACCCGTAGCTTTAGAGACAAATTGTTTTGGCATTTCGCCAAAAAATTATTATGGCAGAGCACAGAGAGAATATCACAGCCAAAAACACTGAAGGGAAAAAAGTGGGCTTATTCTGTATTTTTTTTCTCCCGACAGTGTAACTAAGTACATAGAAACAGTCGAACATGGTTATAATAATATTTAGTTCATGTTCGTTTCGTTGGATACCCATCAGAATATACACGAAGGGAATGCTGCCTTCATATAATTGATTGACATTTACCAATAAAATACATGTCACATGCTAAAATCCCTCTGAAAAAATAATTTACGAATGGCTTACTTAAGTGGATGCAGTATCGGTTGGTGTGCTATTTCGTTAAATGTTAGTTAAATGTCCTTGTATCCATGCTGGATTGAAGTTATGATAAAAATCTGAATAAAAGGAATCTTACAAAAATAAAAATCCAAAAAAAATCGATAATGTTTCTTTTTAGAATTTTATATATAATTTTGTTTTCATAATAGCATACTATTTGCTAACATTCTATAATGTTTTCAGAACGTCTATGTCCGAGGTTTCTGAGATGGGTAAATATCACTGGGCGATCTATACCCGATTTAACAATTGCACATCCAATCTGGATAAATACCCAGCATTGGATGAATTTTCTAAGTCGCCGGTAGTTTCAGGCCAGAAACGCAAGAGAACAGAACCAAAAAAAACTGAATAGTTCTTTTTGCGTTGGGTATCAGAATGTTAGAGGCTTAAATACAAAGTTAAATCGTCTATTTGTTGATAGTTTCGATTTTGACTTCTCGGCTCTAGTTTTTTCTGAGACCTGGTTGAAAGATTCAATTTTGGACTCCGAGATTTTATGTGGAAAATATGTTGTCTTCAGGAAGGATCGAGTAGGGAGAATTGGTGGCGGTGTTCTTATTGCGGTTGCTAATGCATTCTCATCTGAATGCTTTATTCTGCAAGGGTTTGATGACATTGAATGTATTGCAGTCCTTATTAACATGGGACGTAGTAAGTTGTTTGTTACATGGTCTTACATTCCTCCATCATCCGAGTTATGTGTTTACGAGAGTCATTTGGCTGCAATTGGTATGGTTGTCTCCAGGGCGAGTGATTTAGATTTTAGGAGATTTTAATTTACCCTCTGTATCTTGGATTACCTTGCCAGATGCCGAGGCTTTAACACCGTTGACGTCAACTTTTGATAGGGATGATTGACCCTCGCAAATAGTTAGACTTTTTACTGATCTTAACTTGTCTCAGATAAATTATGTGGGAAATGTAAATGCTAGGCAACTAGACTTAGTATTTGTCGATGCGATGTCCCCATTACTTCGAAATCAGTAGAGTTCCTCCCATATCACTCCCGGAGGACAACTATCATCCTACCTTGAATATATCGATGTTGTACTCTGGTGAATTTTCTCTCTCTACTTCGCAATATAATCGAACCTCTTTTTGTTTCAAGAGAACCAATTTCGAAAAGCTTAATTCACTTATTCAAGATGTTGACTGGAATTCTGTTTGTAGCTGTCGTCACTATACTGATCTTGACATTGTCGTAGATAGATTTTATCAAATTTTGAATGACTTTTTGTCACAATCAGTACCGAAAACTCGTGTTGGGCACTCTAGAAGACTACCTTGGCTTTCACGTGAGTTGTCTAGCATGAAGAATTCGAGAAGTAGACTTTTTAAGATATTTAAGAGGACCGGTTTGAATTCAGATTATGTCAAATATTCCGTTGCTAGGTCGAAATATAGCATTGAGTCTCAGAGATGTTATAGGATCTACTTGGAAAAACTAAGGAATGATTTTAGGAAGGATTTTATGACTTTGTGAATTTGAAACGTAGATACCCGTACATAGCACATAGTACTAAGCCGACAAGGATTAGAATGGATGGCTTAGAGTTTGGTGATGATCAGGCGATTACTGATTGTTTTGCAAAATTTTTTGTGACGACATACTCAGAGCGATCTTATGGGTCGAGTGACGCCTATCCCTATAATATTTCTGCATTGAGTAAATTAGAAATCCCTGTTATTGATTTACCCTTAGTTTTGTCGAGTTTGAATAATGTCTAATCCACAAATAGTGTTTGCCCTGATGGGGTGCCAAGTATAATTTTGAAATTCTGTGCTAGTGGTTTGGCTATTCCGCTAACATTATTATTTAATACTTCATTGAGTTTTGGATATTTCCCTTTGGCTTGGAGGAGTTCATTCATTGATCCCCTCCATAAGTCTGGCAGTCTAATTGATGTTTCAAACTATAGAGGGATAGCTAAGTTGAGTGATATTTCGAAGCTATTTGAGAAATTGGTTATTGAGGTTGTATCTCATAGAGTTTCTTCTATATTGAGTCCATATCAACATGGATTTCGGAAGGGCTTTTCTACTGTGACAAATTTGATTCAGTTCAATTCTCACGTTATGGATGAATTTGTTCAGGGTAATCAGACTGATTTCATCTATACAGATTTTAGTAAGGCATTTGATAAAGTGAACCACGAACTTTTGTTATATAAATTAGATCGTATAGGTTTTAGCTCTAACTTCTTGAAGTGGATATCTTCGTATCTTTCAAATCGCTCTCAGATTGTCAAATTTGGTAATTCTTATTTTAGACCAATTCTGATTCCATCAGGTGTTCCTCAGGGTAGTCATCTAGGGCCGGCTCTTTTCTTATTACTCATAAATGACCTTCCGGGGTCTATCATCAATTCTCGACTTCTAATGTATGCAGATGATGTAAAAATATTTTTTTCTTATAATTGGCCAGAATTTTCGAATTCATTGCAGGATGACTTAGATAGTTTTGTGACATGAATTGTATATATAGAATCCAAGATTTGTCAGATATAATATTAGAGGAACTGAGTTAGAGTTAGTTGATTCTTTTGTAGACTTTGGTATTCTAATGGATTCCAAACTGAATTTCAACAATCATATTATTACTATGGTTAACAAAGCATATGGTGTTCTTGGCTTCATTAAGGGATCGGCTAAGGAGTTCTCCGATCCTTACGTAACGAAGCAGCTATTTACATCACTTGTCAGACCTAGTCTGGAATATGTTTCTAGGACGATCTAACCATATCCGTGCGTCTGTCTGTTCAAAGCACGAATTGAGCTAGGAGGTTCATATTTTCAACAGATGTGGATAATGCTTGCATATAGGTGGGGTTAAAATGAAAGAGGAGATTTTTCCCGCCCGACAGTCTTATTATACATTAACCTATCATCCGGTTCTGAAACTATGGGCAAAATGGAGTTAATAAGCGTTTCCAATTTTTCATTTCCTCATTTCAACGTTTTTCAAAAAAATTAAGTACTGCTAATGCCCTTCGAATAATCTGTATTAGTTTAGAATTGCCAACCATTTCAAAATTACCCCCTTAAAAAGTAAAATATATAAACTAAATAAACTTTAAGTTACAAGGGGGGAATTTCAAATGGTTGCTAATACAGATAGAAGCACGATATTTGAAGTATTTTTAACAGATATTATCGGCTTTAATTTGACGCTGAAATTTTTAAATTTGAACTACCGATTGCTTTGAATTTGAAATGTAGAATAACATCCACTTTTATTTTTATTTTCAGGTTTATATCTGACATTTGCAAATTGGGACGCTTATAGCTCGTACAAAATTGGGAAATATTAAAAGTTTACTTCCAAAGTAGTGAGTCTTTAATGCAAACTGTAAGAAATTTACGAGGAAGAGATGGGCCTTCATGAAGCTAATTTTCATCTTGGTGGCTATGTCAATAATCAAAATTTCCGCATATGGGGTTCAGAGAACCCACACGAGACTATTGATGAACCAATGCATCCGAGTCACTGTTTTGTTAGCATTTTGGGCTAGCGGCATCATTGGGCTATGTACTGAAAAATTGGGTTGATCGGATGAGGTACTTCCGAGACAGTCATATGAATGATATTGTGTTCCAATATTAAATGAGTTCAAACTTTCCAATACAACCAGAAATTAAAAAAAAATAACCAGTACTTGTTTATAGCCGATTTAAAGTTTTAAATTACCCATCCTATTTTTTGTAAAAAATAAAACTGTAGTCGTTTTAAGTGCCGACAGGATGAGGAAGTGAAAAACTAAAACCACCAAAATAGGGACAAAAAAGGATACAAATACTTTGAAAGAGCAACTTTTTTAAATTTGGGGATAACTGGGGATTTTTCATAAAAATTTTGGGGGCAAGGAAAAAAATGATCTTGCAAGCCTGGTACCAACCGAATGACTGCAGCTAGAATCATTTCAAATTTGTGCGTTTACAATCAAACTGGGAAAACGGAAGAAAAATGGCACCAACCAAACGGATGCAGTTGGCATTATGAAATTCAGTGTGTAGGCTTCTCTGACTGTTGGGATTGCAAGTGGTTGAGAGGTATAAAGTTTTTTCTTACATCCACTTTTTGAATAAACTTAATGTATTATTTTTAATTTGTGTGGACGAGGGACATCAGTCTGGCGTTTTAATTTTATTTAAATTTACATCAATATGGAACTACACTTCTACTCAAAGTCAACAGCTTCCAATCTTCCTGTAATACTGTGGAATTCATTTCATGGCAAAAGGTATGTAAGATTCGACGCGTCCGAACTGTACACCTTGTTTTACAAATAAATATATTAATTGGGCCCGTTTGCCACTTCTGTTTCTAGTATTTCACTTACAAATAATCATATACAAAGTAAGATTAATAATTTTCGTATCGACATCGAAGGCGAAACCATTGACTTGTGTGCAGACAACTCTTAACTTTTTTCCTTTGAAAGCTTTTGAAGAATAAATAATATATTTAGAAAGGTTGGAGGGTTTCCCGTTTTTGCAGGAAACTTTTTCCTGCACGAAATTGCACCTTTGGATGATATGATACATTTAGTGCAAACAGTAAGATTTTTTAGTTCCAAAACACGAATTACTCATTTTTTCTCATTAACTTTTGAAAAGTAAGTATGCAGCAATACTTTTGTATTAGTAGGTACCTTGAATCTTTATATACTATATATTTTCAATTTAGAAAGGTGTGAATGACAAGAAGAAAAGTATATGCCTTTGGGAAAAAGCATTAATATTTTAGGTAAACAAATGCAATTTCTTTATAACAATTTGTTAATGATTTCGAACTCAGAGGTCGCTATAAAAACGTTCCACTGTCCAAATATAAACGAATACATACTACTGCATTTGCCACATGTATGTGTTTGTGTGGATTACTATCTATCTTTTTGTGCTTTGTTTTACAAAATTTCAAAATAATCTTATGAATGTTGGCATTTAGTTTGCATGGCTGTGGCCAACAAAATAACGAGGTAATCATCTAAAATGATTTGTTATGTTTTGATATTAAAATATTATCCTATGATATCGAGTTTTTCGTTTGGATATTCCTGAATGCAAAAGAATTATGAATTATGGTTGTGCAATTAAAATATGACGGTGTCTAAAATTGTACTTTATTGCCAAACTGGCATTACAAACATAATGAACTTGGTAAAGGAAGTTGAAATGCAAAATATAATCACTGATTTATGAAAAATTCAAAAAAATGTGATTTTATTAATGAAATTACCAAAAGGTGTACACTAGACTGCAGAATGAAATATACAGGCAACTGTTACAACCCATGTTCATTGGATATTTTGGTTTTATTTTTCTATTTTGTGCTAAAAATGTCGAGGCACTTTAAAGTGATAAATAAATGTAGCCTTCCTATACAGAATTTTCTCTCTAGGCTCCTTTGATATAATTTCGTTGCTTTTATGAGATTTCAAATTTAGCTGAAATTAAATCGAAGCTGTTACTCTGCCCCCTTAAAACTCATTACACTTTCCCTGTACGCCATAAAAACACAACACATTTGTTTGTTCTGTAGAAATAAATGTAACAATTTTCTTTTCATCGTCATCAGCTTCCTCCCTCATTTGTTTAAGCAATCGCCTTCGTCTTCATCTTCAAGTGTTGACACAAACATACATCTTCACTTTATTTAAGATGCTACAAAGAGAAAGAACGCATTACATGGGGTTTGGGGCCACTTATCTACGAATGCTGCGAGATGTTATTATTTTATTTTTGTTTCTTTTTCGGTAACGTAGGAATGTTATCTTTAAACATCATTTTCCTTTGATAATGAATACTTTGAATAATTCACGAATATTTACATTTGTCTCGGCCGCTTCCCGCTAAAGACTTAGCAGGAATCTGTCTTATGGCTTACGCCAGACATTGCCAATGTTATGGTGGTTCCCATTGAGCAGAGCAAATCTTATTGTTTCGCGCCCGTTTTTTCTTTTCTTGTTTGGTTGGCTCCTTGTTGTATTTTGTGGAATAATAAACATAATAGACACCTAAACACAATTGAAGCTGATGAAATTTCGCGACTGACAACGACCATAACAATGGCACTCTGCTCCGGCTTAACTTCCGGTCCATTGTTGAGGAACGTTGATCTCATACACACGAAACGGCAGATGAAGGAAAAAAGCTTAAAGAATAGCAAAATAAATATCCATCCGCCAGTACACTAGAGCTGCTCACAGACATTGGCCATGTCATGGTATGGAATGGAGTGAAAATATTAGGGGCCTTATGCTGTAAAAACATTAGTAATTGTGCTGCCCCTCCCCTTGGCTGGTATAACACCCACAACCGTCAAAATATAAGAAAAATACACAAAAATAGCCCTTAAGCTTCGTTTTCTATTGTTTGGCTTAGCCGGTCGTCATCCAGGCCGACCGCCACCGAGCTGCAGTAGCACCATCACCATCAGTATGGTTGCAATTATTTGCGCAAAGCGAGAACGGGATGGCATGGGAGCGTCAAAATGTTGTTTACAATTTAAGTCAGCGTCACCTTCATGTCCGTCATTACTTTCCCTGCTTTGTTTGTGTTTTGTCAATGCACGAATGATGCGGGCGTAGCTGGTGATGCTGCACGGCGTTGAAAGTCTGTAGTCTGGCGTTGGATGGATGGTGCATACTATTATTCGGTTGACTCGAGGCCAACTTCTTTTGTGTTTCTTTGTTAAGAGGGTTTGTTTTGTTGCGGACCCCTTTTGAGTGAATATTTCAATTCTTTTGTTACAAGGCTCTTTCGCATTCGCAGGGACCCGCGAAAGTTCAATATAGAAATCATTCAGCTGCTGAATGGAATGATACTTAAACGACTGAAGTATATTCTACGCCATTGAGCAGTTTGTATTTTATAGAGTCAACGTAGATAGGTGTAAGGGCTATGTCAACCCTAAATTGAACCCTAGTAAAATTTCAAAATTGAGCAAAGATCTGCTGACTTAATACAAAGGACATTTCACTTCCTTAGTACTGGAAGTACATTTATGAGTAACGCGCCTGTCAACGTAATAAATGGAATCGTCTCATAAAAACGGTTCATATTTGAACGTAATATAGGAATCTTGGAATCGGTGATATTTCATAAATTTGTTACGTCCGATAAATGAATAAATAGCTTGCCCTGATTTAAAATCGCGACAGGATTCTAATTGACTTATCTCTAATATTATTTTCCTGGAAGGAGAGAAATATATTAATAGATGAATTTCTAGACTAAAATATTTGATTTATTTATCTTATAATATATGATTAGTAGCATAACTCAGCTCTATAAAATATTTGATTCATAGAGGACGAAAAAATCCCAAATTTTCTATTAAACAAGTGAGTAAGCTTCAGTCGGCTAAACCGGCTTATATGTACCCTCACTCTCAGAGAATATATACTCGTGGGAGGTATAAGAAGGGGCGTGGCTCAAGCATAAATAATTTGCAGGTTTAAAGTCATTATAAAAATATTTTTAAATATCAAATTGAAAATGATGACTACCCGTATGGTTTTATTGTAACCAAATTTTATGCCACTTTGTATGGGATGTACCAGAAGGGGTGTGGCAATATCGCCCATATTTCATGCAAATGTATCTTATATAAGAGCATTGCTAAATATCAAATTTCACATTATTCCGATCATTTGTATAGAAGTTATAACAGCTTACATTTTAAGTAAGGTGCTAGAAGGAGCGTGGCAAAACACACCTTACTTAGTACACTTAAAAGGAATATAAAAACATTATCAAATACCAAAATACATCTGATTCTGAATATTCGTGTGGAAGTTATATTAGTTTTAATTTAACTTAGGAATATTGATCATTTGTGTGGGAGGTACCAGAAGGGGCGTGGAAATTTCGCCCATCTTTGAACTTAAACTAAGTTTGGGAAAAATATCACCATGTGCAAAGTTTGAATTGATTCCTTAGCTCCTTTCGAGAGTTATCGTGTACACAAGCCAGCCAGACAGATGGGTGAACGGACGGACGGACATGGCCCAAACATCTTAAAAAGTTGTGAAACGGATTTGGTCCAAACATATTTGTGGTCTTAGGTCACTCCTCCAATGCGTAACACTTTTTTCTGTCCCAAATGATATATACCTTCCTACTATGTAGAGTGAGAGTATAAAAATATGACAAATGGAAAATTGGTAAAATCAACAAAATACTGACAAAGAAACATTGAAAATGGCGCAGTCAGCTCTAGTCGCTAATTCGCATATTTATAATTGTTGGTTTTTCATCTTCTTTTGTGTTTTCGCTAATCCAAAAAAGTCTGAAAAAATATGGGCGCATTCCCACATCGATTCCAAACCAACTGTGTGCATTTTAGAGTAGAGTAATAATGAATAAATTAGATTTTTTAAGAAATGTTGAAGTTGGCCGAGATTACTATTCTTAGAACGAATGCGTTCACTAAAGTCTCCTAAAGGTAATTTTTCAAAATGCCTTTTATCGATTTGGCTTATATTTTGTTTCACAACTAAGAGTAGTTGGGACGAAATCTAGAGAAAATGGGACCAATAAAACGTGTTCATTATTGGATGCTGCGACAAAAGTAAAATATCCGAGGCAACAAGATCTGAATGAATTTTTAGAAGAGCACCCTCGTAGTCGAGTTGGTAGCGTGCTCTTCTATCAGCGTGGGGGTTGTAGGTTCGATTCCCACCAGAGGCTCTGGTCTGTCGCTGCAATAACTAGCTACAATGGTCTTAGTCACCCGTCTCAATCCCTGGACCCAAAATTTGAATATAAATTTACTTCGAATTGCAATTCATAATAAATAAAAAAATATATTTGGAAAGAAGACCTCAAAATAAGAAAAAAATGATTTACATGTTATCGACTATTCGCATAGTCTTCGGAAATTAAAAAAAATATTTTTTTGTGTAATATTTGGCCAAATTAAAAAAAGAAAAAATAAAAATTTTTAAGATCATTTGAAAAAAGAATATGGTCCAATTTTTGGATAGGTATTCCGAAGGTAAATATAATATGATCTGGAAAATTTGACCAAGATCCGATGATAAATGCAGATTTTACAGCGGTAGTAGGACAAATTGGACGGACATTTGTGCCCCCTACAAATGTATAACAACACTTGGGGGTTGTACCATAACATGGGCCACTATAGTTTCCTTTAGGCATTCCTAGTAGAATGAAGACATGATCTGCAAAATTTTATAAAGATTCGATGTAAGATATAGTTTCTGAAGCGGTTATAGTGTAAAATGGGGGTCCATTTGTACGAGATTGTGCCAAAATATGGACACATATATTTGACTTTCATAGTAAGTATTCCTAGTTGAAGTAGAACATGATCTGGAAAATTTAAAAAACTACCGATGTAAAATTTTGGTCCTAGAGGGGTAATACTAAGAATGGGGACCATTTGATAGGGCGCTACATTAAAAAGAGGGCCCATATAGATCACTTTCAAAGTAGCTATTCTTAGTTGAAATATAACATGATCTGCAAAATTGTATCGAGATCCAAGGCACCATGTGGGTTCTAGAGCTGTAATAGAGCCGAATGGGGCCCAATTTGAAGGGGGGTTGTTCCAAAATATGGACCCATATTTGACTTTCGAAGTAAATATTCTTAGTTGAAATATAATACAAAATGCAAAATTTGATAAACTTCCGATGTAAAACGTGGGTCCTAGAAGGATAATAATAAAAAGGGGGCCCATTTGTTGGTGTGATACATTAAAATGTAGACCCTTATAGATCACTTTCAAAGTAGAAATTCTTTATTGAAATATAACATAATCTGCAAAATTTTATCAAGATCCAATGTAAGATGTGGGTTCCTGAACGATAATAGTGTAAACTTGGGGCCTATTTGTATGGGGGCTATACCAAAACATTGACCTATATAGTTGACCTATATAAAGAGTGATTTTTTTGAGGTTAGGATTTTCATGCATTAGTATTTGACAGATCACGTGGGATTTCAGACATGGTGTCAAACGAACAACGCTTGCAAATTATTGAATTTTATTATCAAAATGCGTGCTCTGTTAAGAAAGTTCATTGCGCGCTTCCATTTTATGGTCAGTTTAATCGACCCACTGAAGCGGCTATTCGGGCTATTGTGACTAAATTTCGCACCAAATTTACATTGTTGGACATTAAACCACCAACACGCTTACGTAGAGTGCGAACTGAAGAAAATATCGCAGCTGTATCGGCCAGTGTTAATGATGACCACCAATTTTCGATTCGTCGCCGTTCGCACCAATTGGGTCTCTGTTACTCAAAAACGTGGAAATGCCAAAATTGGACTAAGCGGATGGACCACCTAAGACGCAGCCGCGGTCAACATTTAAATGAAATTATCTTCAAAAAGTAAATGTCATGGACCAATCTAACGTTTCAAATAAAGAACCGATGAGATTTTGCAAATTTTATGCGTTTTTTTTTAAAAAAAAGTTATCAAGCTCTTAAAAAATCACCCTTTAGTAGATGTTTCTAGTATAAATGTAACATTGTGTGGTAAATGTGATCAAGATCCAATGTAAAATGTGCATTTTAGAGCAGTAATAGTGTAAATTGGAGGTACATTTGTATGGGAGCTATATCAAAACATTGACCCATGTGGTCCACTTTCCCGTTAGCTGATTATAGTTCAAATATAACACGATCCTGAAAATTTGGTCATCATCCCATGTAAAATGTGTATTCTAGAGCAGTAATAGTGTAAATTATAGGGATATTTGTATGGAGGCAATATCTAAATCTGAACCGATTTCCTCCAAATTCAATTTCACAACAAACGGACAACAATTGCGACCTGTAGAGTGCGAACAAGCTTAGATGGACAGCAGACGGACGGACGGACGGACAGACAGCGTTAAATCGATTCAGCTAGTGATTCTAAGCCGATCCGTATACTTAAGGGTATACGGATCGGCCCCCAAACAAATGTCGCTTCCGATTTGACTTTTTCCGCTCTAGAAACCGCTATTGTTCCCTATTTTCTTTAAAATTGCCACATCTTATAATCCAACTAAAAACACCTATGGTGAAAGTGGGTAAGATCGGTTCAGATTTAGATATAGTCCCCATACAAACGTCGCTCACGGTTTCACTTTTCCCGCTTTAGAAACCGCATATTGTTCCCGATTTTCTTTAAAATTATCAGAACATTTTATAATCGAACTAGAAACGCCTATGCCGATTTTCTTTAAAATTGGCACAACACATTATAATCCAACTAAAAATACCTATGGTGAAAATGGGTAAGATCGGTTCAGATTTAGATATAGCCCCAATACAAATGTTGCTTCCGAATCTTTAACCGATTTTGGCCAAACTTTACATATTATATCTCACCAATAAACATACATGGTGAAAGCGCGTCACATCGTTCCAGGTTTCAATATACCCCCATACAAATGTCCTTTCCGATTTAACATTTTTTGTCAAACACATACATTTACAGGATTCAAAAACCCTTCCCGATTTCACCTTTTTACCGTATTGAATTGTTGTGAGATAGAAAGTGGGGTGTATCATATAGTAGGCTCCGTCCGTCTTTAGCCTTTCCATACTTGTTTGGGAGATGCCCATATGTCCATACATTGGTATAACCCAATCGGATCTTCATCAAATTTTGCAGATCAGTATATGTTTCAACTAGGAATACCTACCGTGAATGAGAAATATATAGGCGCATGTCACAGGCCTCAAGTGTTGTTATAGGCCCCCTTCAAATGTCCGTCCGATTCATCCTATTACCACTGTATAATCTGTATCTTGATCAATTTTTCCATATCATGCTATATTTACTTTACTCGGAATATCTGATGGAAATTTGAATCAATTACTTTATTATTTACCATACTCATTAAATTTTTCTAAAGATGAATTTATAGTAACTGTATAATTTATATGAACTGCATAAAATTGCTCCCATGAAATACCTGGGTTTAGTAATCAAAGCGAGGTGTATACATAAAATAAAATGCATTTTGTGATCTCAATATTTGCTCGAATTTAATACAGTTTTCACTATTAGATTAGATAGATAATGTAAAAAATAAACTCGTACAAGTACTGATGTAAATACTTACTTGAATCAGAAGTTATGCACTTCTAAAGGTAAAACATCCAAAAAGGGTACCATTTTTAAGGTTTTTCTCAAAAAAGGCGAGAAAATTATTTCGGTCGTAATTTTTTCTTCCTAAAGCTGAATATTTCTGTTGTTTATCGTAAAGAATACTTAATTTAGAAGCTTTTAATTCTCTTCTTGAATCATTGTGGACCTCCCATGTAGGTCCACGTCAAAATTGACAAATTGTTCACTACAAAAAATGTTATCAAGAAAACTCAAATCGCAAACAACTTAGTATATTTTTTCTATATGTTAACTTCTTACTCAAGAAATATTATAACATCCCCGTGGTAAAAAAAGAAATGGCGTCAATTTTAGTAAAAATCCCAAATCTTGGAACATATTTTCCCCATTTGGGTATATATTGTTGGACAAAAATGAACAGAACTAGTAATACATTATATTCGAACACATTTTTACTACATAATTCCAAAAACGTCGTTACAATATCATATTTTTGTAGATTTTACGCAATATTCACTATGAATTGGTTTTTCTAAAAAATACTTTTTTAATGAAGTTTTTAGTTTTGCGTGTACTGAAGTTTAAAAAGTGATAACCCACTTATTGTCTGTTACATATTATAAATGCCGTTGTTCAGCTCTTTCCAAAATGTATAACTTTTTTTTATATCCTCCACCTCCAGGATGGGGGTACACTAACTATAAAGTATATATAAAATTCTAACACGATCTAGCCATGTCCATCCATCTGTTGAAAGCACGCTCTAAACGCTCTAAACGAAGGGAGCTAGGACGTCGAAATTTTTCATAAATGCGTCTTACAGTCGTAGATCGGTTGAGATTGAAACTGGGCAAAATCGACTCAAAGGGAAAAATTTTTCCCTCACAAGGACTAAAAATACCCATAAAAATCCCTAATATTTTAGAGTATTTAAGCATATTTTTTCAAAATGTCTGCCTGTACTTACTTGATATTGGCTATGCGTATTCCCCTATAATAAAACAATTTATGGTGCACAAAGTGATTTTTATTCGTAGGGTGTGAAATGAGGCAAAAAGGGATAAAAATGGTACATATTAAACGACAAGCAACACGAAATTCGGTGTGTACATTCCTCTAATTGACTATATACATAATATAGAAATATTTTTTCCAAATTCGTACTTTTAAGGGGTAAAATGGGAATAAAGGGATAAAAATGGCTGCACCTAGAATAATGAAATTCGGTGTATACATTCCTCTGATTGCGTAGACACGCAAAATAAATGGATTTATGGAAAATCGTACTTTTTGGGGTTAAAATAAAAAAAGGGGATACAAATAGTGTCAACCCCATGCAGCTAGAGTCATGAAATTCGGAGAATACATTTCTCGAAAAACAAAAGGTTTTTTTCCAAATTCGTACTTTCCAGGGATACAATAGGTACAGAGGGATAAAAATAGTACCAACTAAACGACTATAGCTAGAATGATGAAATTCGGTGTGTACATCCCTCTAATTGCGTAGACAAGTAAAATATAAAGATTATAGAAAGTCGTACTCTTAAGGTTTAAAATTGGTTGAATCATGAATCAATCAAAATTTGTACTTTTGGAATTAAAATAGAATGGAAATGCACTCAACTGTAGCACCCACTATGTACCAATATTTATGGTATTTATGTTTTTTTTTAATATATATATATATAAGAACATTAATTTTTTGAATTGACTTAAGGTATTATTTAGATATATATGTATATAGTGTAAACGTATCGGTACCTTGCCTTGTAAGCGTAGTTTGAAATAATAAAATAATAATATATTAAAAAAATATATATTTTCCTGTAATATTAAAAATAAAAATAAAAACTTAGTTTTACCTGCTAAAAATATATTCTTGCTGACCTCTGTCTACCAATGAATTTTTGAGATTTATTTTCTCCATTTTGGGAATTGTGAGATTTTTTTTATAAGATATTCCAAAAACTGTCAAAAGTAACACAATCAATAATATAAGAAAATATGAAAATAAGAAAAGTTATTGAAATCGAATTATTGATTCCCTATAAAACTTGTAGTAATCCAACTAATATTCAGTTAATTAATTTTCGGTTAAGTATGTATGTCTGAAGTTAAACAATTTTAATGTAATTAGTTTTGAAGTTCATAGGGAAACTGGACAGCTGGCGATGGTCTCCTACAGCATAGTCTTTTTAGAGTATTTACTATGACGATATCGAAATCAGGGAAGGAAAAAAATATGTGGATAATAACCTTCCGGTTAATAATGGAAAATAATTTCATTCAAATGGCTGCCTCGGCTGGCCATGCAGTAGCCTACACGATCGGTCCAATGTTTAAGCACATTATCGATTGGGTCCGCCAAATAACTTTTTGTTTGAAAATGCTATAAAAAAACTACTGAATATTTTCTCAAATTTCTTTTTTTATTTGAAAGTACAATCCTTCCGGTTAATAATGGAAAATAATTTCATTCAAATGGCTGCCTCGGCTGGCCATGCAGTAGCCTACATGATCGGTCCAATTTTTAAGCACATTATCGATTGTGTGCAGCTGTATTTCGCCAATGGCTTCACGAATATTGTCCTTTAAAGCGTCAATTGTCTCTGGCTTGTCGGCGTAACACTTATCTTTGAGGGCACAAATAATAGTCCAACGGTTGAATAGTTAAAAAAACGTTAGATGGCGGACCCTTTATAAAAGTCCCAGATATATGTTTTATGAAACTTTTTACAACCCAAACTTTTTACTTCTTTGAAATACCCCTCGCATTCAAGTACTTTCTTAGATTTAGAGCTAAGTAACTGGTTGCACTTGCAAATGCATCGGAACATGAGAGGTGTGTGGCAACTGCACCGTTCTGGTTATTGTTTCAATTTTTCTAAGTGCAAATGGTGTTCGAGGCGGTCGTATTTGTCGTTTGCGCCGCATCGTGTTTCCATTTGTTTCGCGTTAAAACGTTTTGTTTGCATTTTGTGTGTGTGTGTTTTTTTGCTTAGCTTCTTGAAGTGGGTGACAAATTCAGGAAGTTCTTTGCAATGTTCTTCAAAGGTGTTGTGTGTAAATATTATTTTAATCTTAGATCGGTAAATGTATGGCAATGTAAATATGCTGTATTTATGTATGTGTGCTCTTCAAAATCCAGTACGTGGCACAATAACAGTCACTTATGGATATGAAAGATTTTTTGTGCGATATCCTTCTATATAAGACGTTGTCAAGATGAGGTTATACTGATAGGTTACGACATTTACACATCTATCGAAAAATGACATATTGACTGACTTAAAACTGGTATTTGAAACGCACATCTTGTAGGTAAAAAAGTAGGATATCCAAGCGATTACATTTAAGTCGGTTAATTAATTTTTTTCAATGAATTCTTCGAATAATGAAAAAATCATGATTTTCGAATAATGATTATTTGGAATAAAATTTCACAAATGTTCTCGAGTGTACAAAAATAGAACTGCGTCAATTATAAAAATATTTTTCCACCGAAGCACAATTTTTTTCTTAGACTATCCTACTACTATATCGAACATTTATAAAAAAATCGACAACGTTGGTACCTCTAACGGAATCACTACTTCCATAGGACGCACTGACTTAGACCACTTTCATTCTTCTCAAAATTTGAAAAAATGAACACACAAAATTTTTATTTTTCGCAAAAGTAATATTTCCTTACCAAAAAATGAAAGAAAACAAAAATATTTTATTTAAAAAAAATGTATAAATTAGTTCGTCTAGAAACTTTATATTGAAATTATTTTTTATTTTTCAAATAATTTAATTTTATTGTTATTCAAATTATCTGAATCATCTAAAATGGACATTATAATTAAAAAATGTTTGTTGGCATCGCCACGCATCAATACTAGTGGATAAAGTGTGACTTAGACCACTTTCAAACTAACATTAAAAATAATTTTTGTGCATAAAATCAGAAATGTCATTGTAAGGGTATATTTTTATGAATGTCAAAAATAAAAGTTCTTAAATTAGAGATCTGATCAAACTAAAGAGAAAATTTGGGATATCTCTTTTTTTTTTTTTGATTTTTGACTTAGACCACTAATTCATTCTAACTGGCACATATGTAGTTGGTTACAATATGTGTGTTATTGAGAGACAAAAATAAAATCACGAGTGAATTTTTTATATGTAAATATGATACGATTTTCTTCAAATTCAATAGCTTCAGTCATTGATAAGCAAAATTTTTTGGGTCATGTTTGTTGGGATCGAACTATAATTGCGAACAATAAATAATTGACGGACATGGATAAATCGACTCAAAAAGTGATATCTCCCCTCCTTTTGTGTGTTACAAACAGACGTACAAAGGCTGCAAAAAGAAGAAAAGGAAACAGGTGTCGTAATGAAATTGGATGTTATGTCACGGCAGAATTAAACAAATTACAAAATTTTTATGTTTACATTTTATATTTAGTACAAGTATTTTTTATAAAAATAATTGTACTCAAATAAAAAATCATTACTTGTAAACTAAATATTTTCACGTAAGTAAATGCATTTTTTTCAGATTGTAGGAAACTGTTGTAGAACATATTTTTATTAAGAACCAGATCGTCATTAACAGGTTGGGATGGATATTATAATATTTTAGTTAGAATTCGTAATTCGTGGTGCTACTTTATGTACCAAATACAATCACAAATTTGTGATTTCTGTGCTATGGAATAGGAACAATACAAAACAAGTAAGGAAAGGCTAAAGTAGGGCGGAGCCAACTATATGACACACTCCACTTTCTATCCGAATACAATTCAATTCGGTAAAAAAGTGAAAACGGGAAGGATTTTTTATCCTGTAAATGTATGTGTTTGACAAAATATTGAAACCTGGAAAGAAATATGTGAAATATAATATGTATAGTTTGGCCAAAATCGGTTAAACATTTGGGAACAACATTTGTATTGGGGCTATATCTAAATCTGAACCGATCTTACCCACTTTCACCATAGGTGTTTTTAGTTGGATTATAAGATGTTGTGCCAATTTTAAAGAAAATCGGGTACAATATGTGGTTTGTAGAGCGGAAAGTGTCAAATGGGGTGGGACATTTGTATTGGGGCTATATCTAAATCTGAACCGATCTTACCCACTTTCAGCATAGGTGTTTATAGTTGGATTATAAAATGTTGTGTCCAATTTAAAGAAAATTGGGTACAATATGTGGTTTGTAGAGCGGAAAATGTCAAATCGGGTGGGACATTTGTATGGGGGCTATATCTAAATCTGAACCGACATTACCCACTTTCAGGATAGCTGTTTCTAGTTAGATTAGAAAGTGTTAAGCCAAATTTGAAGAAAATCGGGTACATGAAATGTCAAATCTGGAGCGACATTTGTATGGGGGCTATATCTAAATCTGAACCGATCTTACCGACTTTCTGCACAGGTGTTTATAGTTGCATTATAAGATGTTTTGCCAAATTTAAAGAATATCGGGTTCATTACGTGGTTTCTAGAGCGGCAAATGTCAAATCGGGAGCGACTTTTGTATGGGGGCTAAATCTGAACCGATATGCCTCACATTAAATAGCGTTCGTCCTTGATCCACAAAACTTACTTGTGGCAATTTGTGTTAAGATCGGACCTGTAGATTGATAACAACAATAGATGGACAGACGGACAGACAGACGGACATTGTTAAATCGATTCAAAACGTGATTCTAAGTCGATCGGTATAATTAACAATGGGTCTATCTCGCTTCCTTTTGGATGTTACAAACAAATGCACAAAGACATAATACTCTCGTGGAGTGTATAAACATGAACCAGTGTGCTTCACTTACTCTACATATATTTTTAATAAGGGACCTCTGGAGTGGAATATTTGTCGAGTGGAATATTTGCAGCTACCAATGCGCACTGGTCCCAAATCCATTTTTTATGGCATAATGTCGAAAAATAAACATACAGTCTTGTAATTTTGCACATTTGCTAGACATATCATACGGAAAAAATAAAAATAAAATTGGGCCTCCCATATAAACTCAATATATAATTGGTACAGGGTGACCAAAAACAAAACTTTATGAAAGTTTAAAAGAATTAAGAGTTGTTTATTTTGACGAAATGTGTTTATCTATACATTATTACAAAAGCAAAATATAGCATACAAATATTCTACTTTAAACTGCAATTTAAATAATTATTTCAAGAAATAAAGTAAAATGTATACATGTGTACAAAAAGGTGAATGATGTTGTATACCATTTTAAAGGTACTTTCAATACCTTTTAAATAAAATATTGATGGGTCTCGTACACAAAACTAATTCAGAGATATAATCATATATATGTCTATGGCTAATCAAAAACTGTGCTAAAATAAAATGAAAATTTTTAGAGTTTGCCGAAAAATGCTGACGAGATATTAATTCCACCATAATCTACAACCTCAGACGAACACTTTCACATTTACACTTTGAGTCAAGTTGAGTCATACATACAACTTTTAGTCCACGACATTTATAGATTATGTTCTCTACAAACCACAAAATTACAATACCTATGAATTCTTACAAGACCACAATAATCATAAAATGTTAAATATAATTTTTCAACTACTAACTCTTGCCGACAATTTTCATAATATAGTCACTTTATTATTTTCTTTTTAAGTCTTGATTTTAATTAATTTGTAAAACTGCTTTATATCAAAATTAATCCCACTTTTTTTGAACCGCAAAGTTTAAGTACCATTCAGGCTTGTGGTGTTGCCATCTAATTTTCTCCAGTATATTTTCTTGATTGCTTGGAGTGTTGCCATAAAGAAAATATATACACATTTACCACTTTCCAATTTTATTTTTTTTGAATTTCTGCCAAAAAAATGGATTTGGGACCATAGTGCAATGGTTAAATACTCATTTGAATGATGTTGAATTTAGACAATCAACAGCACGGCAGAAAGTGGTATTTTTCTGGTAAAAAAAATATTTTTCGCCAATTACTTTTAAAAAATGTAATGATGAACGTCTATAGAAAAGTGTTTCACTGAGAATAATCCATAATTTTTTTTAGTAAAAAGTAATATTTTGCTTTAAAAATCTAGTGTAATGACTTTATATATTCATATTCAATTCAACATATGCGTCCCAGCATCAAAAAGAAGCGCAAGAATCTATTAAAATGTATTTCAAGACATTCAGACCCAAACAAACATTTTGAAATGAAAACCTAATTTTGAGTTGCTTAGGCGGTATGTGATGGATGTGGTCGATTTTGATCAAACTTCTTATTTTTCTTACTTTTGTTCAGAAAATTCTAAGTGCAAAGTTTCATCAGTCCACGTATACTTATGTTACTTCTTGCACTCAAATGTATGAAGACATCCCACTGTGCGGCATTATGACAATATTTTTGGGTGTTTATTAAATCACTCCCCGGTGGCTTTTATCACTGTATATATAAATATTTTTATATGGAATTTTTGGTTTTTACACGACTTACTTCAAAAAATCCTGGGGTTCAATGATTTTCAAAGCAAATATCCCATGAACAGTGTATTTTTGAGCTTACCTAGTATTTAACAGTAATGTTATACGAACCCTATTTGTCCAAAACTCAATTGAACCAACTGGGTAATAATATAAATCCCATCAATTTAATTCAAAAATCAATTAATAAAATCATTATCCACCTCGTCTATCACGATGCATTTCACTTATTCTCTTAAAAATCGATTTATTATAAAATATGGATACATTTATAAATAACGCAAGCACTTAACCAAAAGGTAATCAATCTTAACATCCAAGCTCATTATGGCACTCAGATAAAGTAGACTGACATCCCTGTCCACACACACACACTCAAACACACACATTTAAACACTCGTTAAACTTTTCGTAGAGAAATGCAGGCATGCATGGTGCACATGTTGCCGACACAATGCAAGCAATCCAACAAACTCACATTCATGAAGTTTTCTCGCCTCCTTTTTCCTCGCTCTTTCCACTTTGTGGCTGGCATGTGCAGCTGAAAACACAAGCAACACCTTTAACGCTAAAGGATATGAACCCTTTCGCCTGGGCGTGCGGTGGTGTGTGTGAGGTGGGGTGGGGCTTCTGAGTGTGAACAATTGCTATTAGAAAAAATACAGCTGAATAGCTGTATTTTAAGTGTATGAACATGGATGTTGCAATATTTTCAAGTGTTTGCCCACCATTAAAGACTTAAGTGCAGATGGTGTTAGGGTACGCGTGTGTACGGAGGAGTCGACCCAAAGGAGAACAGTAACAATAACCAGAGGTAGAAATGTTTGTATGTTGGACGTGCATATATACACTAGGCTGGGTCGCCGTCCATACAAATGGAAAAACAAGTTCCAGTCACCCCACGAAAATAAAGTTTGGATTGTTTAATGACGATTTGCAAAATATTTCGTTCCTAGATCAATCCATCTGTGAGCTAACCGCTCCTGAAAATAATCATAAAAATTATGTTTTTCCGGTGTAATTTTGTATGTGACACGTTTGTTCCGAAAAATAATAGATCCTTGAAAGCACTTTAAATAAAAATTTTGTTTCTTGGTCGAATTACTGGACATTTATAGTCACAGTGACTACTGAATGCTTTTTCGTTTTTGGTGGTAGTATGTTGTAAAAAATAAATAGCTGCCGTCAATACCTTTCAAATGATGCCTAAATGATGAACATCGGAAGGATATCGACGCCGCAGCTCTCATTTTTGTACAAAGTGTTTGAACATTTTGCCTGTGAATACCAACCATCGTCTGTATTAAATTATTTCACAAAAATTGAGTCATTTATCGTCCGTTATTCATCATTTAGGTATCATTGATTCCTCCTATTTATTTTTCATTACACCTCTTACAAAATCTTTCCAAGAAATATGAATTTTTAGCTGTCACATTGAAAACCCGCAAAAAATCTATACAAACGCCTAATAATTATACCAATGAGTTTTTAAGACAAGAATAAACATTTTTATTTAAAGTGTTTTCAAGGGTCTATTAATTCAGAAAAAAAATTTTGGGCAAAAATGCAACATAAAAACAAGTAAGGAAAGGCTAAAGTCGGGCGGGACCGACTCTATGATACACTCCACTTTCGATCCGAATACAATTTAATTCGGTGAAAAAGTGAAAACGGGAAGGATTTTGTATTTGCGCTATATCTAAATCTGAACCGATCTTACCCACTTTCACCATAAGTTTTTTACTTGGATTATAAGCTGTTGTGCCAAATTTAAAGAAAATCGAGTACAATATGTGGTTTCTAAAGCGGCAAAAGTCAAATCGGGAGCCACATTTGTTTGGGGGCTATATCTTAATCTGAACCGATCTTAGCCAATTTTTCCATAGGTGTTTCTAGTTGGATTATAAGATGTTGTGCCAAATTTAAAGAAAATCGGGTACAATATGTGGTTTCTAGAGCGGAAAATGTCAAATCGGGAGCGACATTTGTATGGGGGCTATATCTAAATCTGAACCGATCTTACCGAATTTCTGCATAGGTGTTTCTAGTTGGATTGTAAGATGTTGTGTCAAATTTAAAGAAAATCGGGTACAATATGTCGTTTCTAGAGCGGAAAATGTCAAATCGGGAGCGACCTTTTTATGGGGGCTATATCTAAATCTGAACCGATCTTACCCAATTTTTGCATAGGTGGATTGTAAGATGTTGTGCCAAATTTAAAGAAAATCGGATACAATATGTGGTATCTAGAGCGGAAAATGTCAAATCGGGATCGACATTTGAATGGGGGCTATATGTAAATCTGAACCGATCTTACCCACTTTCCGCATAGGTGTTTCTAGTTGGATTATAAGATGTTGTGCCAAATTTAAAGAAAATCGAGTACAATATAGGGTTTCTACAGCGGAAAATGTCAAATCGGGAGGTCATTTGTATGGGGGCTATATCTAAATCAGAACCGATCTTATCGAATTTCTGCATAGGTGTTTCTAGTTGGATTGTAAGATGTTGTGTCAAATTTAAAGAAAATCGGGTACAATATATCGTTTCTAGAGCGGAAAATTTCAAATCAGGAGCGACATTTGTATGGGGGCTATATCTAAATCTGAACCGATCTTACGTAATTTCTGCATATGTGTTTATAGTTGGATTATAAGATGTTGTGCCAAATTTGAAGAAAACCGAGTACAATATGGGGTTTCTAGAGCGGAAAATGTCAAATCGGGAGCGTCATTTGTATGGGGGTTATATCTAAATCTGAACTGATGTTACCGAATTTCTGTATAAGTGTTTCTAGTTGGATTGTAAGATGTTGTGTAAAATTTAAAGAAAATCGGGTACAATATGCCGTTTCTAGAGCGGAAAATGTCAAATCGGGAGCGACATTTGTTTGGGGGCTATATCTAAATCTGAACCGATTTGCCTCAAATAGCGTTCGTCCTTGATCCACAAAACTTACTTGTGCCAATTTTTGTTAAGATCGGACTATAATTGCGACCTGTAATTTGATTACAACAATAGATGGACAGACAGACGGACAGACGGACATTGCTAAATCGACTCAGAAAGTGATTCTAAGTCGATCGGTATACTTAACAATGGGTCTATCTTGCTTCCTTTTGGGTGTTACAAACAAATGCACAAAGCCATAATACTATCGTGGAGTGTATAAAAATACACGGGAAAACATGATTTTTAGAGGTGTTTTCAGGAGCGTTTAGCTCACAGATGGCTTGACCCAGTGACGAAATATTTTGTAGATCATCATTAAACAATCCAATCTTCATTTCTGGGGGGTGACCGCTGTAATTTATTTTGGCGACCCATCCTAATATTTGTATGAAATGAAAAAAGGAGAATTAAAAAGGCAGATATATTCGCGCGAGATTGGAAATTTTCACTCGATGCGTTCTCCGATGAATGTTCCTACAACTTTTTGCCATATAAACCAAACCCACTCTAATGTACACACATAAATATGCGCTAGATATATGGCGACGTATGTACATGAATATAAACTGCCTTTAGCACTCGTATAACATCCTGTATCCGTTATGAGGTCTAAGCTCATGCAAAACATTTCAATTCACCCATCTCCAACGCCAGTTCTTCCTTCTTTCTCTAATTCCCCATCTAGGACATGGAGTTGGAGGCAAGATCCATGCAACGCCAAGCAATGTTTAGAAACCTATGGAGAGGTGTCTCGAGAGTTCATTTAAAACATCGCAAAGGCTTTACGTGAAATAGAATATGGAATTGGTTTGAAACAATGATTTATTATTGCGGGTCAGTTTCTGCTGCAAAAGATAAAATAGCTGCGCAAGAATAATTTTTTGGTAATATGTGTTAACTGCGCACAGAGGTTAATGTAGGCGCTTATCAGCAATAAGCGTAAGGCTATATCTGTGTGCAGGTAATGAACCTTAATAGCATCCCCTCGGACGAGCATTCAGCCAATGCAAACCGCACTTTCAGCGCTATGAACTTCAAACATAATTTTAGAAAAAACATTTTTTTGAAAAGAAACTGAAACAGCAGAAGCAGACGTAGAAAAGGTAGAAAGAGGAATTGTATATAATGTCTATAAATTTCAGCTCGGTTACATTTCTATTATATCGTTTTGTTCAAATGTTTCATGCATTTAGTCAAGCACACATATTTTAACACTTTTTGCTTCATTCTAGAAAACAAACACTCATTCATCCATTACTGACGTTTACACTAAAACACGTATATGTATATACAAACATATATACAAACATTCTTACCAACTACAAACAATTGTGTTGTATGTGTATGTGGAAAGGTAGACATAATAGATGAGTAGATTGCTTGACTGACTTACTGTTTGCCTTAAATTAAACTGCTGCTGCAAAAGTGCTCGTATGCTCGCAGATACAGACAGCCATTGCATATACGGTAGTCCCGACTTCACAACACATATTTCTGAGAACTAAGACAAATGTATATGACATTACCTCCAAAATTCTGCTTAAAAGGATATCTCAGATTGCTGGTATCCTGATAAACATTTCTAATAATATTTGATTTTAGACGAATATTTATTTTTGGACTATTGATAAAATTTTGAAAAAATTAACGCTTGAAGAATTATCTAATTACATTGATGAGTCTTAAATATTATTTTGAAGCTTTGGTATGTGTGGCAGATTTGATGATGGTTTTAGGGAATTTTCCAGAACATTTGACTTGGTCCGTAATAATAATAGATTATGTAATAGATAGAAGTACATCCAAGGATCGATTACTATAAATAAATTCCAGTTGTACATGGCATACATGATTTTAAAAATATAATTATACCCTCCACTAACTTCGCCATTTCGTTACTAAAACCTTGAAATATCGACTTGAGACCCTATAAAGTATATATATTCTTGATCGTCTTAAAATTCTAAGATGATCTGTACTTCCGTGCGCCCATCCGAAAGCACACTAGCAGCAACATTTAAACCAAATTTACCCAAATGGAAAAAAATCCCCTCACAGGGACTGAAAAATACCAACAACAACCCCTAATATATATACTATTTCGGCATGTTTTTTCAATATGTCTCCTTATATTTACTTGATATTGAGTATGCACATTCCCCTTATAGCAGAAACATGCACCATAAAGCGATTCTTATTCGTAGGGGGTGAAAATGGGCAAAAAGGGATAAAAATGGTACCTATCAAACGACAACAACTAGAAAAACGAAATTCGGTGTGTACATTCCTCTAATTGAGTAGATTCATAATATATAAATATTTCTCCAATTTCGTACCTTTAAAGGGTAAAATGGGAATAGAGGGATACAAATGGTACCAATTAAAGGCTGCACCTAAAATAATGAAATTCGGTGTATACATTCCTCTGATTGCGCATACACGTAAAATAAATGGATTTTTCGAAATTCTACGGGGTAAAATGGGAAAAGGGTATACAAATTGTACCAACCAAATGGCCACAGCTCTGACTGCGTAGGCACGAAAAATAAAAAGGTTTTTCCAAATTCGTACTTTCAAGGATATACAAGTGGAACGGAGGGATAAAAATGGTACCAACTAAACGGCTACAGCTAGAATGATGAAGTTTGGTGTGTACATCCCTCTACTAGCGTAGTCACATAGAATGAAGAGATTGTCGAAATTCGAACTTTGGGGAGAGGGTCCTGGGAAAAAGTGAATAAAAATGGTGCCAACCGTATACCCGTAACTAGTATCAAATTCTAATTCCAAATGCTTAATTTTTTTACTTTTACGGCAAAATTGGTATAATCATGAAGTTAGGTTATATGCACTGTGTACGTGAGAGTTAATGGATTTCCCAAATTGGTACTTTTGGAATTAAAATAGGATGGAAATACAACCAATCTAACGGTTGTAGCCTAAAACTCGCGCATTGTCCCATAATATTTAGGGTATTTAAAGTTCTTTGAAAATTGCTGCTTATATTTACTTTTTGAATTAACTTGAAGTATTTCTTCGATTATTTATAGTATAAACATGTTTGTAGCTATGCGTTATAAGCAGTATTTGAAATAATTAAAATTTTATATTTATTTATAAAATTATTTTTTTCAATATTTTTATTTGCTTGGTTTGGCTATATTAAAAAAAATAATATTTCCCTGTAAAGTTACTGTAATTCTACGAAAATCGACAGCCTTTGTGGAATGCAATCCATGGTAAAGGGTATATAAAGTTCGGCCCTGCTGAACACCGTTTTTAATTTTATTTGCCGACGATGCACAGAGTACGATTTTCTATTTTTTTAGTTGACAATAATTTGTGCAGACAACAGGACGACGTCTATAATATTTTATTGTTTATCCCCGCTGATGGTTGAAATATTGGGAAAATAAAATAAAAATAAATAACAAAACAACTCCATCAGTATTTTCATGTCCTCAAGCTGAATCAATCAATAAATCAAGTAAATTTTCCAATTTTTTTAGTAACAATGGTCTGCACTTCAAAATGTAGTAGTGATAATGGCATTAATAATGGCTATGGTTTTGAATCAGTGGTGTAAAAATCATCACTCTTTGGAAGATGTGCAAAATAATATTTCTTTGGACATACAGTCTTACTGATTCTTCTGTAACTGTTGATTCGTGTGAGATCGTATGAATTGCTTTTTTGCTATTGAAAGTAAAAACAATGGGCTATTTCTAGAGAACAAATTTTTAGAATAGAAAAATAATATTTTTATTTTTTTACTGCCAAGAAAAAATATTTTCATGAATTGATTTCCTTATACTATAAGAAAATACTTTTCAATCGCAGCCTCACGCGTCAAAATATCTTAACTACATCAGCAATTATGGAATTTAGAAAACAGTAACCACTATCGCTCACCACCCCCAAACCTCCTCGTTGCACGAAAACGTGGTATGAGCTCCACTTGCAGTTCTAGTACGAAGTACAGGTACTAACATATGTATACTAAATTGTGCAAAATATGGAGAGAAAATCTGTTTTATTTTCATAGTTTTTTGGATGTTTAGTATAAAAGGTATGTTTGCTATGGGAAATCATTTTTTCCAGACTTCCCATAGCTCCTTATAAAGAGTGATTTTTTTGAGGTTAGGATTTTCATGTATTAGTATTTGACAGATCACGTGGGATTTCAGACATGGTGTCAAAGAGAAAGATGCTCAGTATGCTTTGACATTTCATCATGAATCGTCTTACAAACGAACAACGCTTGCAAATTATTGAATTTTATTATCAAAATGCGTGCTCTGTTAAGAAAGTTCATTGCGCGCTTCCATTTTATGGTCAGTTTAATCGACCCACTGAAGCGGCTATTCGGGCTATTGTGACTAAATTTCGCACCAAATTTACATTGTTGGACATTAAACCACCAACACGCTTACGTAGAGTGCGAACTGAAGAAAATATCGCAGCTGTATCGGCCAGTGTTAATGATGACCACCAATTTTCGATTCGTCGCCGTTGGCACCAATTGGGTCTCTGTTACTCAAAAACGTGGAAATGCCAAAATTGGACTAAGCGGATGGACCACCTAAGACGCAGCCGCGGTCAACATTTAAATGAAATTATCTTCAAAAAGTAAATGTCATGGACCAATCTAACGTTTCAAATAAAGAACCGATGAGATTTTGCAAATTTTATGCGTTTTTTTTAAAAAAAAAGTTATCAAGCTCTTAAAAAATCACCCTTTATGTCAGCTCGAAAAGTAGAGCACATCGGTCTATGTTCTAGTAGATTTATATTATAACTGATAATATTTGCCACATCATATTATATTTATATTAGCAGTGAATGTTGACAATATCGGCCGGACTAAAGTCCAGAAACGTCTTCCCTATTTGATTTACAGCTCTAGTAACTGCAGGTTTCATTTAATTTCAGTTTAATAAACATAAGTACGCTAGATTTTGCCGATGTAAACTTTGGGAGCAAAGTTAGCAATAAAATGTTCTCATAGTTTTAGAGAGTGATGTATAAAGTGTATTTTCGCGATATTTAAACAAAAATGGGAAAAATGATTTTTTAAGAAATTCTCTTATATCTACAGATAGAGTCGTCAACATGTGCATTAGAGCGTACCAGGTTACAAGTAAAAAAAAAAAAGTTCGCCGTACACCTTCGAATATGAAGTATTATTGAAAGGTAGTTTCAAAAAATTTTTTTTTATTTTTTTATGCCGAACGTAGGGGTCGCGCTTTTACATTTTTCTATATAACTTCTGCATTTATAAACGGATTTTAAAGTGTGATACATCGATGTTTTTGTCCGATTTTTTTGTCTTTGAAGTCATTGAGCTCAAACATGATTCATGATTTTATGCGAGCTTTAATTTTCGATTATTAGAGTGGTACATTAGGGTAGTAGCAACTGAGAAATGATGGGTAAGTACCAGAAGGGGGTGCTTGAGCTCAATGACTTCAAAGACAAAAAAATCGGCCTCGTCGAGACAAAAACATCGATGTATCACACTTTAAAATCCGTTTATAAATACAAGTTATATAGAAAAATGTAAAAGCGCGACCCCTACGTTCGGCAAAAAAAAATAAAAATTTTTTTTTTGAAACTACCTTTCAATAATACTTCATATTCGAAGGTGTACGGCGAACTTTTTTTTTGAGGTACGCCCTAATGTACATTTCTCAATAGATCTATTACAGATAGACATTGTATTCTATTAGAAAATTAAACAAAACATTTTTCTGATTTTTTCCTCTTTTTTGTTGGGTTTTTCGTGTCATCATCATCATGTTTTTCAAAAAATATATTTTTCTCATTTTTTCTCTCACACAAATATTACGAAATTCGCAATCATAATTACCTTTAATGGAATACGTAATCGGTCGTGATCAGATATATATATACAATTTGAGTAGAAATGTTAAAGGTAACTTCGACGAAAATTTATAATAGTAAAAAATTACAAAAAAATATTTATAAAAAATTCTTCAGAAATATTATTATTATGTACGTAAATAATAATAAGATTTGTGAAGAATAAAAATACATCAGAAAATGTTATACTTAGTTATTCGACAAAATATTTGTTCATATCCCAGCATTATATTTTAATGAAACCGAAACCTCATACAACGTGTGCCCAATCTCAACCCTCGCGTTTGTTGAGGGTTACTGTAAATACAACACACGAGTGTGTGATTGTGATGTGTATGTATGAGAAAAAAGGACAGCGTTCACGGCAAGGAAAAAAATCGCTTTTGAGAAGAGTTGTTGAATCGTTTTAATGGTCGTCGCCTTTTTCTGTTAACACTTTGAAATGTGTTCCCCTTCACTTGTAGAATATAAAATAAACACTCTTTATAAAAAATAACTCTTATTCATGTGAACAAATAAATGCACGGCCTTACAATGTTTGTATATACGTTTGTATATTAGACCGGCTCACTAATCATTCATATACACTGATTCCTTTTGTTAATTTGTATCGTAATATTCTCACGAGATACGAGTTCTTAGTTGTTATTTTGAAAAAACCACACTATGCACGATTGGATTTATATTCTTAAATTATAGCAGAAGTATTAAAGACACATACTAGCTGGAATTTTAACAAAAATAAAATAAAAAATATATATCTATATACACAAACATGTTTTTAATTGTGTTTTGAAGGACACTTAGTCTATAGATAGTGTTCCAGGGACGAAATATACTTGCAAACCAACAGCAG
The DNA here is from genome assembly GCA_947397865.1 of Polietes domitor. Classification (NCBI taxonomy): domain Eukaryota; kingdom Metazoa; phylum Arthropoda; class Insecta; order Diptera; family Muscidae; genus Polietes; species Polietes domitor. The sequence continues at coordinate 156,429,738 of OX377618.1, forward strand.
ATTTTTTTCGTGATCCACTCTAATACACGTATCTAATCGTATATGAGTTTCTCGTGTTATTATTTTAATCCCACGGCCACAATTGTTAAGCATTTAAATCACCCGGTTTGTGGCAAGACTTGTAGAATGTGAATTCTTCATTTGACAGATTGCAGTGCCAACGCAGATGTGAGAAAAAAACACAAGTATTTTTTGTAAATATAATGATGACAGCGAATTACCCAGCGACATGTTAATAGAACAACGAACAAAAATAGATAACCTACAGTTTCAACCATATTAGGTAAATACATTTTATAGTATAACCTTTTGGTACGGAAAATATTTTTTATCAGAATTTACACTATAGAAGTGGATCTAAGTGACAAGATAAAATGTGGGTGTCTGACTCGCAGTACATCATCCGATCAACACAATTTTTCAGTACATTTTCAGGCTCGAATCTCTTCTATGGCAACTTCGTTTTCATTTTTCAACGCTTCAATTGTTTCTGGATAGTTTTCGTAACATTTATCCTTAATGGCTCCCAAAGAAAATAATCTAAAGGGCTCAAATCTCAGCTCCGAGGCGGCCAATTGACATTACAATTTCGGCTGATTATTCGATTTTCAAAAACAGTGCGTAAAATATCGATGGTTGCGTTGGCTGTGTGACATGTAGCCCCGTCTTGTTGAAACTAAATGTCGTCCATGTCATCTCTTGAATTTTTGGAAACAAAACTTCCTTAAGCGTGGCACGGTAACGCTCACCGTTGATGGTAACGGCAGCTTCTTGCTCATTTTCGTGGAAAAATGGTTCAATGATGCCGCCAGTCCAAAATTCACACCAAACAGTGACTAGTTGTCTTCTCTGAACCCCATATGCGGCAATTTTGCTTGTTGACATAGCCACCGAGATGAAAATGAGCTTCACTTGAAAACACGATTTTTTAATTTCTTACAGTTTGCGTTAAAGGCTCACTACTTTGGAAGTAAGTTTTTAATATTTGCCGATTTTATTCGAGCGTCCCATTTTGCAAATGATTCCATGTAAAGTGGCCCTTTTTCGAAAATATGGGAGATATTTAAACATACAGGGTGGCTGATGAATACTGCTACCATGCTACTTAATGCTGTTGTTAAAGGACTTATTCTTTGCAGAACTGCATCGAAAGTGAATCCCTTTCAACACTGTGTGGTTTCAACAGGATGATGCGACTTTGTCACATAGCCAGGTCCTGCTATGAGAGAGAATTGCTGCGAAAGTTCCCCAAGAAGGTGATTTCTAGACACTCGACATTTCGTTGGCCCCCAAAGTCTCGTGACCTCACCGCACCTATCTTTTTCTTGTGGGGTTATTTCATCTGGAAGTTTACAAACCAAATAAAAAAATGATTTAAAGCAATGCATTCGAAGAACAATTGAGACAATTCTTACTGCAACTCTGCAGGATGTAATGAATAATGAATTTTGCACATACGTCACCGGCTATCGTCATGTCACTTAAATTCTTTTATTTTTAAACCCGTTAAAAAGGTTTAATAAAAATGTATCGGTTGTCAAATGAACAAAGAAAAAGTAATTTACATGAATTAAACAAAAAGTTATTTTAGTTTCTTAATGTAGTGTCATTCATCAGCCACCCTGTATTTAAGAAAAGCGTCACACCCGTTCAAATCACCCAAATATCAAACATAAGCCTAAATATGAAAATGAATATTATTTTACCATTCAAAGTCAAAGTAATCGGTAGTTCAAATTTCAAATTTCCCAGCCTGTAGTAAGGTTAACGTTTTTTGTTGCTCTTCAGGAACATTTCAATCAATCATTTGTTTTAACTTTCACAAAGTTGATGTTGAATTAATCATCAAGTGAAATATCTTTTACAAAGATAAAAAATTGCTACGGAAATCAATATATTTTCATATTTTATGCATAGCTGAAAATGATGTATCTACCTCAAAGTCAATGTAGAAGGTTTTCACTCAACTACATAGATTGTATCCATCCAGTGAATAATTTCATATTCGCTTGTGCAAAACTTCTTCATTTTTACACGCCATTCCCTTTTTCTACGTCGTAATGCTTCACTTGTTCAACCACTGGAAACAGAAACCGAACGTAATAAACCTTAACAGTGGAAAATAATGCCTTACGTATTTTTATACACATGGCTGAATATGTACTAGGTTCATCATTTCACTTGTAACACCCTCAACTATTAACGTAAGACAACATCGCTCATTTCGTGCAATACCGTCACATTTGAAACATTTTAGAATCTTTTCCGGAGAACTATTTATTATAAACCATCAAGAATAGCAGCGATCTTGATGGTAATAATATAATATTAATATTTTATAATTACTTAGCCATTATATCAAGTATGATTGTTTAAAAACTTTAAAGCGCTCTCCCGAAATTTCAAACAAAATCGATTAAAATATGTGGTTTCTAGAGAGCAAAAAGATAAATGGAAACAGAATTTTGTATGGGAGCTATAGTTCAAGCATAAGGTATTGTGCCAAATTTGAAGAAATCTGTTAAAATATGTGGTTTCTGGAGTGGAAAAAGTCAAGTAGGGAGCGAAATTTGTATGCGTGCTATATCTAATTCCGAACCGATTTGCTTCAAATTAAATAAGGTTGTGTTAATTTTTGTTAGGATCGGACAATAATTGCGACCTGTACTTTGATTACAAGAACAGATGGACGGACGGACAGACAGACGGACATAGCTAAATCAATTCAAAAAGTGAGTCAATTGGTATACTTAACGATCGCTTCCTTTTGTATGTTACAAACATATGCACAAAGACATAATACCCTAATGGAGGGTATAAATATTTTATTATCTAACTTGTGAAACGGATGTTTGCGCTATTTAACAAAAAATTGAAAACTCATGATTTCGTTAAATCTTTTGCGTCTACAGATAGATTTTAATTATATAGTCATTGTTTTCTTCACTAAAATATTTATTTGCTATTAAAAATAAAACAAGCTGCAAAGCCACTTGACAAAACCTTTGACAGGGTGGAAATCATGATAGTGGTAGTCTGCAGCCAAGTAATAAATGTCATCATTCCATTTGTAAATAAATTAGCATTCTATTAAATATAGCTGCAAAATGGTCTTGCGCCAGGACAATATCCCAATTCAAATCAAATCAAAACAAAATATTTTTCCAATGTTTTTCTATTTTAAAATGTTTCGAGCTAAAGGGCATTTTGAAAAGAAATCCCGGTCCGTGTTATCTAAAAAGTAGCAATAAATCAGTTTGCTTTCCTTTATCTAATAATAATAATAATCATTTAGCCATTCTAGAAACTTCGAAGAAATGTTTTTTTTTTATTTTCTTGGAAGTGTCTCAAAATTAAAACCCTAAAATATTATGGGGAGGAAAATCTTCCATTTCCGGGTTTTAGTCATTTTTTGGTTACTTTAATTGCACTTATCTCAAAACTGTTTTTTTAAAGATGGCTGGAAACATAGCTTATACAATTTACAACAGATTAACTTGTAATTTTGTGCTCATCTTCGTAAATACATTATCTAGAGAAGAACGTAGAATTTTGCTTTTGTTATTAAAATTTTTCGAAAAAAATGTTAGCCAATTTTTTCCATTTACTTTACGGGTAATTTTGTAAAAATCCATACATCGAAAAATGTGGTTTTCACAAATAACCACTTATCATAAAATCATACTTTTTAGGATAATGAAAATTAAATATATAAATTATTTTTAAGATTGCTGCTTCGATAGAAGATTTTAAACTACTTAACTGACATCTTTATTATGTCTCTATAAATTTTGAAAGGAAAAATTCTGGAGGATAAAATTTTGCAGTATGGCAAAAAAATATGTTATGGAAAAGTGTTTGCAAAATAACAGCAAGTCTCGACGTCAGATGTTTTTGTGAAAATAAATGTTACCATAAGTATGACTGAAGAAGGCAACAGGAAGCGCACAAGTTGTTATAATGCTTCTTAAATAAAAAGTAAAGAAAAAAAAAACAATTTTAATATTCTTTGTATGAATAACAACATAAAATTTTATGTGTTTTTTTAATCAGAAAAAGATTCTGCTACAATTCATCTTTAACATTAAAAAGGCCTGTTTGCTGGGCCTCTAGAGTGGTTTAACACCTCAAGACCATCTTCAGACAGTTGCTCTGAGCGGTGTTCAATGAATCTGTTTTGATATATGTTCAGGGTAGTCTAAATGAATGTGTGATAAAAAAGGCTGCGCCTTTTACCGTACTACGGAATATCAATATTATGAGGACAAAACAAGAATGATTCAAGCGAAAATGTACTAAAAGTGTACTCGAATAAAGTTGTGCTCTCGTTAATAGAGTAATAATTGATATTTTTAAAGAAAAAAGTGCTAATTCACCACCCTCCAATATCAAAAGCAAATTTTCAAAATATATTTTTGTTCAGCATAAATTTGTCAATTTCGTGCCAAAATAACATATGATTTTTTGAGATATTTCTAGATTGAATGTCTTGTATAGCCTTTATTGCGGCTATAATGAAAATATCATTGGAAAAATTTCCCAGGAACTGCATACAAATATTAGCTCTTCTGTCACTCTGTCTGCGCTATCTCCCAATCCTGATAACACACCCAAACATTATTGACTTTTGGACATTTTTGTCTCTACACATGTTATTCTTATAAACCTATGTCATGTTTTTTCTGTACCCGAACGTTTTCAAAAACTCTTTAAAATTAGATTTGTGTAGAGATGCAAACAAATCAAGTTTAATAAGCATCGATTACGTATTATATAGACACCCAATATATATGTTTATTATTTAATAACTTTAAAACCATATAATAGCGACAACTTTGTGAAATCTTGATAAAATAAATAGGAAAAATTATGACAAACGTAAATATATATAATCAAAACAAAAAAGTTAGACAAAAGAGAACACAAACATTTACGCCAATACGCCACATAGTTGTGATGTGTCCATACAGCGTGCGTCAAAACAAAGTATTTACTGTACATTTAACCACTAAACTAGAGAGACGAAAGAATAATTCTTTTCTATAGTTAAAAAATTGTTTATATTTATACCCTCACTCTACAGTGTATCATAGGGGACGGAAAAAAGTATAACGCGTTGAAGGGGTGACTTAAGACCCTAAGTATGTTTGGACCAAATCAGTTTCACGACTTTTTGAGCTTTTAAACTTTGCACATGGTAATATTTAACTAACTAACTAAGTTTAAGTTTGAAGATGAGCAAAATGGACAATTAACGAAATGTTAAATTAAAACCTGTCACACGTCAAACTGTCCCATCTGAAGCTGGGAAAAAAGTGAGATATGTTTGATGTAGTGATTTGGTAGGTTTTTGTTGAACTAAAGCGGATTGTGCAAATAAAAACAAAATGGGTAAAAATGAAAAATCAGCTGTTTGATGTATATTAAATTAAAATAGAATATTATGTTTTTAAATTTCTTTAATTTTATTATATAGTAATTTTCTGAGAAAATTTAAACATTTCACAACTTCAAGGTGTCAACATTTTTTTGTCAACATAATTTTTTTTAGCAAATTGGAAGTCAGTTAAGAAATTTCAGTATTTCAAAATATGGACCCGCCAAAATAATGGGAAACCTGCAAAAACGCCCATTAATTCAGCATTTTTATTATAGTTTTTTGTTTATTATTAGTTTTGTCCCTATTTTTCTAAGAAAAACATTCTATTGAAACCCTTGCATGTTCTAATTCATGCAACCAAACTTGCCTATGTTCGCCAAAATCCAAAGCAAGTTCATAGTACCAGCTGTTATAGCCATATTTGGTAGGCCATATTTACCAAAACAGATCATACAGCAAAGTATTATAAACCTAATTTTACCTGGCATACAATGATCTAAGAAATCTTTTCACTCAAACAAGTTTATATGAATTTAACTAATTTACATATAATCATGAAAAGTAGCTGCAGTTTTTGTTACGTCTGCATCTGTGCGATATTGTTTTCCACTATAATCTTACATTCGCCTGAAATAAGGGCAATATCGCTACACCTGTTCTGGTACCTTCCAAACAAAGTGACATAAGATTTGGTTAACATGAAAACTTCAAAGTCAAAATCAGGTGCAATTAGATATTTGGAAATGTTTTTTAATTAATTTAAAACAAAAATAGTTGTGCTTAATGATATCTTATATGATAGGTAAAATGATATCCTTCATAATATCTAGACCGCTGTCTCATATTCACTTACACAAATGGTTAAGCCCTAATAAAAGTTCTTAAAAAATGTTTTTGATATTGTCCAGCTTGAGGCCATAAAATGATAAAACCTGGATTGTGTTGGTTTTGTTGTTATCTTTTTATTTAAATTTTGTTTCGATTCGACTTTGTCGATCATCTTCAGGGGTGTTATAATTTCAATAAAACAAACAACGAACTTTGTTCCTTCAAGAGTTGGTGGTAACTGAAGGAACAAAGTTCGTTGTTTGTTTTATTGAAATTGTAACACCCCTGAACAATATCAAAAACATAATTCAACAACAGGTCAACAATACACACATACATCAGTTCTTAAAAAATCCTACAAAATGCTCGGCATTTAGATTCTGAGAGTGAATATTAGAATATTAGGTTGGGTCGCGGGCCATAGAAATGGAAAAACAATTTCCAGTTACCCCACGAAAATAAAGACTGTTTGTTGGTCTACAAAATATTTCGTCACTGGGTCAACCCATCTGTGAGCTAAACGCTCCAGAAAACACCTCCAAAAATAATGTTTTTCCCGTGTATTTTTTATGTTTTTTTTTTCTGAATTAATAGACCCTCGGAAGCACTTTAAATATAAATTTTGATTAAAATGAGTTTGAACATTTCCGCTCTTAAAAGCCGTCTCCAGTATTAAATTATTGCACAATAATGGAGAAAGTGACGTCATTTATCGTCCGATATTCAATATTATTATATTCATGTAGGCATCATTCGAGAGGTTTTGATTCATTCTATTTATTTTTCATAAAACCTTTTACAAAATGTTCTTAAGAAATATGACTTTGTAGCTGTCACTTTGAAACCCCACAAAAAATCAATCTAAGCGACAAATAACACGACCAGTGAGTTATTCTAAGACAATAATAAGAATTTTTTATTTAAAGTGCTTCCAAGAGTCTATTAATTGGACAAAAATGCAACACTAAAAAATTACAAGGGAAGAACATGATTTTCAGATGTGCTTTCAGGAGCGTTTAGCTTACGGACAACTTGATCTAAGAACGAAATATTTTGCAAATCATCATTAAACAATCTATTCTTCATTTTTGGGGGTGACCGTAGCAATTTATTTTCGTGACCCATCCTAATATATAAGTGGGTTTATCCGACTGAAACATACTTAATTGTTTTACTTTTCATCGAAGATGGTTTCACTCGTTTGAATAAGGATCGACTATATTTGGGAAAAATTCCACATTTTAATATTTGGATGAGTAATGCGAAAGCCGTGTTATTGGAAAATCCATTTATCGTATTATTAATATTTAGTCGAATGTTAACAACACTTATACGCCACTATGGCCAATGCAAATGTGTTCGTGTAATCCACTCACTATAGTTGGAAATCGATTTATTTTGGAAAGAATTCTGTAACTTCTGTTACGGCTCTGCGAACGGTGAACCCAGTGAAAAATGGGCCGAACGCAAAAATGAGAAATGGTCATTGAGGTGACAATTCATGTTTGCTTGGGGCATTGTTGCATTTTTAATTTGGACCATATTTGAAAAAAAAACATTGGGGTGATTTTTAATTTTTACTAAGATTATAATTTAGATTTGACATCTTCTAAGCTTTCAGAGCGAAATGGTGGTTTATGCAGTAAAGTGAAGTGCTCGTCAACGGTGGAAAAAGTCTGGATATTGTTAAATATGAATGTAATAGTCGATTGTTATTAAATTTTATGTATATTAGTTGTGATATTTTTGTAATTTTGTTTAGTGTAACACCCCTGAAGATGATCGCCAAAGTCGAAATATTGGGCAAAAATTTAAATAAAAATGAAACAACAAAACCAATACAATCAAGCTGGACAATATCAAAAACATTATTCAACAACGGGTCAACAATACACACATACATCATGAATATTATTGTTAAATATGGGCCAGTAAGGCCAGGCACGATGGGCCAGTAAGGCCAGGGTCAATTTAATGACCAGTGTAACGTGCGTACTTGCACAATATTATGTTAATCATAATCATGATGAATATAATGAATAGTGTACACTAAATCACATCAAAGATGAAAGTGCGAACATTGCGAGAGCACTTGGAAGTTTCGTCAACAAGGAGATACATTAAAATGGATATTTTTATTCAATAGAATTGGGAATAATCGTGTGAGTTTTCTTAATTGTATAAAAAAAACTTATCAAGTTCTATAATTTTATAAATTTCGAAGTTTACGAAATTCCAATAAAAAACAATTGTTTAATAGATACATTTCGCCAACGAGGAGACACATTAAAATGTCGATTTTTTATAATGTTTGTGAAGTTATGAGAAATCGCGCGCGCTCGATTTCCTTTTTTGCTAAAATTTTCCTATTAACAATTGCTTTTGAATGTCGTCAACGAGGAGATACATTTAAATGTAGATTTATATAAGGTAACAGTCTTTTTCAAAACATCTCGAAATTTTGTAATCATATAACTATTTTGATGACAGGTTTTATATTCACATTATGTCGAGGCTCAATCAGTTGCTATTTATACATGAAGAATTGCACAAATATTCTGATGTAGACTTTCCAAGGCGCTCACAGTATTTATTTCTAAAGGCACATCAATACACGATTTGTATGTGTGTAGTCAGTACACATGTATAGACGTTCGTGCATGTTTATGCTAACGGCACAAGTCAAGTAGAAAATAATAAGTGTAATAAGAACACAATGAAATATTAAAACAACAATCAGTAACTTGACTACACAGCCGACAACTCATCAAATGTCAAAATATTTACAAACACATACAACCGCACAGATACAAACACACACCCACACTCAGTCGCACACGCAAAAGTTTTCTTTCAGTTCTATTGCTTCTTCAAAGGACTCAATAAAAAAACAAAGAGGAAAATAAACAACATCATGACAGACATTTACTGGCAGGCAGAAAGGCGGGCGGGCGGGGGTACGGGCGGGCAGACAGACAATAGTCCTAATGACAAACTAAGTATGGACACAAAAAGTAAAAACAAATATCAGATGTAAAGTGAGATGTTAAAAACAAATGAAGGCATCAAAATAAAACAATAAAAAAGACAACAACAAGATCGACAGCGGCAGCTACGGCTACAGCGACATAAAAGAGAAAACAAATATTGCTTGAGCATATGAATGGTTAATGGAGTCATAAGTAATAAATGAGGGCGAAGGAAAACAAGAAAGACAACAACGACGAGGCAAAGACAAACAGATACATATGTAAGTATATGGGCGGGCGGGCATAAGTGACACTAAAAATATTAAAAAATAAACAAAACATCACAACACTTTCTTGTATACATATTTACATGTGTGTACATAAATACTTATGAATGTGTGTAAATTAATATACATATGTATATGGGCGCACACAAACACATATCCTTTGGATGTATGTACATACATAATACATATGTGTGTATATGTTTTGTGACGACATTTAAGCTGCAAAACAAAGCCATCGTAAAAACTTTAACAGCCCAAGTCATGTCACAGAAAAGGATAATTCCAACGCCGACATTTGGGTAAAGGAGAATATAAAATAATAGACGTGAGGTAATCATTACCGTCTAATGGAATCTGAAAGAATTTGCATACAAACATATGTTAATATGTATTTATTCTAAGGATTTGGATTAAAACGTTCCAACGTGCCTATTGAATAAAAGATTGCAATGCGAAGGGTTCTTTATTCTAACCCTCTTCTAATAATGCTACTCAGTCAATATTATTACAAGATATTATTATTGATAACTGTATCAGTATTTGTTACAAAAAAAAAATTAATTTCCAAATGCAAATGCGCAAAATACATACAATAGTATATTCTACTTACCTTTTATACGATTATTCGGAAGTCTTTAGGCAATGTTTGATCTATCGACTTAAATATATAGTGCCCACATTGCACTATGGGGATTGTTGGACGGACAACATATTCAGCACAAAATAGAACATGGATCAGAACAAATTGAATAGTTTTGCAAGATTCAAATCAATTATAATCGCGTATTTATGCTTTAGACAGCAATTGCAGAGAAAAATAGTCAGATATTAATACTTCTTACTGTCGACATTTTCTGAAAAATATATTTTACCATAAATACACAAATTGCATATAAATATCCTTAAAGTTTCACATCACAAAATTAATTGTTGATCACCAACAAATCTCTTTATTTATAAGATCCAACATAATGATGCTGTGAAATCAGCTTTAAATTTTCTCGTACTGTTCTAGTTAAGGACGAACTCTTTGATTTTTTGATATATTTTATCAATAAGTCATGCCGATTCTTATACACTACCCACCATGGATTGTATTCCACAGTATTACCGGCTGATTAGAGGCTGCATACTTCACGTAGAAGTGCTGTAACATATTGGGAAATTATCATATTTTTTGCTAATCTATATAATAAAAACAAGTAAGGAAAGGCTAAAGTCGGGCAGGGCCGACTATATGATACACTCCACTTTCTCTCCGAATACAATATAACTCGTTAAGAAAGTGAAAAAGGGAAGAATTTTTGTATGTTTCCTAATCATAGGCTAATATGATCTGGTCCAATTTGTCAAATCGAAAAGAATATTTGTATCGGGGCTATATTCAAACATGGAATAAATTGACTAGAAATTCGGTGAAAATTCGTGGTTTCTGGGGCGGAAAAAGTCTATGCGGGAGCGAAATTTGTATGGGAGCTATATGTAAATCTGAACCGATCTGACCCATTTTCACCACGGGTATTTCTAGTTGAAATATAAGATGTTTTGCCAAATCTGATACAATATGTGGTTTATAGAGTGGAAAAAGTGAAATCGGGAGTGATATTTGCATGGGAGCTATATATAAATCTGAACCGATCTGACCCATTTGCGCCATGGCTGTTTATAGAACAAATATAAGATATTTCGCCTAATTTGAAAAGGATCTGTTAAAATTTGTGGTTTCTAGAGCAGAAAAAGTCAAATCGGGATCGAAATTTTAATGGGAACTATATATAAATCTGTACTGATCTGACCTATTTTCACCACAGGTGTTCCTAGTTTAAATATAACATGTTTTGCCAAATCTGAAGACAATCTATTGTATCAGATTGTCTTCTTCTTGTGGTTTCTAGAGCGGAAAAAGTCAAATCGGGAGCGAAATTTGTATGGGAGCTATATATAAATCTGAACCGATCTGACCTATATTCACCACGGATGTTTCTAGTGGAAATATAAGATGTTTTGCCGAATCTGAAGACAATCTGATACAATATGTGGTTTCTAGAGCGGAAAAAGTCAAATCGGGAGCGAAATTTGTATGGGGGCTATATCTAAATCTGAACCGATTTAATCAATTTTCAACACAGATGTTTCTAGTAGAATTATAAGGTAATGCAAGGCAATTTGAAACAAATCAAGTGAAATATGTGGTCTCTAGAGCGGAAAAAGTCAAATTGGGAACCAATTTTGCATGGGAGCTATATATAAATCTGAACAGATCTAACACATTTTTACCACAGGTGTTTTGTAGTTGAAATATATGATGTTTTGCCAATTTTGAAGAAAATATGTTGTATCTAGAGAGAAACGAGTCAATTCGCGAGTGAAATTCGTATATCTAAATCTGAAGCGATTTTCTTCAAATTAAATAGCGTTCGTCCTTGCCCCGAAAAACTTCTTTGTGCAAAATTTAATTTGGTTCTGTCAACAATTGCGACCTGTATCGTGATTACAATAATAGATGGACAGACAGACGGACATTGCTAAATCGATTCAAAAAGTGATTCTAAGTCGATCGGTATAATTAACAATGGGGCTATCACCCTTCCTTGTCGGTGTTACAAACAAATGCACAAAGACACAATACTCTCGTGGAGTGTATAAGAAATGTGATCGCATAGATTTTGATTTTGACAACGACTCACTCACAAAGTTAAATTACACTTGCACTTCCTTCATCGGGAATTGTAGCTAAGTTGTTGAAAGAGAGGTCGAACAGTTTATTTAGCATCCAATTTGCCCTTGAATGTGCAAATTAACGAAGTTCCAACGTGCAACCTTTCGAAGAAATTTGCGAGGGTTAAGCTTCTGCAGCAGTAAAAATTCATCTATAGAACGAATATACGAATTCTCACGAAAAATCGTTGAAGGCATTACCGAACGTTGTAACAATCAAAGCCGGTTAGGTGATGCAATGATTTTTTGGTGATTTTTACCAAACACTGCCACTGATTCTACGGACGGCTTCTAAAGACTTGTTTGAAGTTGTCTTATTCGTGGAAAAACGTCAAGACCTTCACATTAAGTACGTTCAAGCGTAAAAAGTTGCAGATCGAACAATCTGCACTCTTACTTTAAAAAATTGCAGGAAATTGTCAATGGAAAATCACTCTTGACGTTTCTGTATTATATTCCCCATCGATTTTTCCAGTTCACTGCATTAAAAACGAACTCATCCGAAACATTGTTCAAGATCCAGGAGAGCGAACGTGCACACATTTCTACCAGTATACTGAATTCATCACGCACGTTATTTTTTCCAGTGGCGTAATCCGAATTGAATGTCATGGCAGCATAATGAATATCTATGACATCAACCCTCGATGCTTATAATGATCACTTAGAAAATCAAAATCACAATTAAAGTTTTTAAAATATCGACAGGAAATTATTCGGTTTTTTTATTTTTAAGGGTTTTTTCGTACAAGCAAAAAATATTTTTCTCAAAAAATTAATTAATTTGTTTCGAAAATGAGAGTATTAACGTACGTATCTTCGACGAGAATAGTTTTTTAATTTTAGAAAAAAAAATATCTGTAAAAAATTATAATAATTTATTTTATTTGAACTGGGATATTGTCCTGGTAACATTTATTACTTGGCTGCAGATTACAACGATCATGATTTCGACCATGTCAAAAGTCTTTTGAAGTGGCTTCGCAGCGACTTTTCAACATCAAACCCGGCCTCTATAAGGAAATGATTCTCACAAACGAACGAGAAGCACAACTCACTTGCCGAATTTGCGTTTAAAAAATCGCACCAAGTGATAACGTACACTTGCCATCTTACAAGCATCTCATTGAGTTGCATATGTAAGTATGTGTATATGCAGCTATAGTTACCCAGCAATACTTCTGCCGTGCCAACGCTCATTTGTTTTAGGTTTTTCGTTTGTATTTTTTATCTGTAATCAATATTTGATTTGAACTGATTTTATAGAATGCAAATTTATTTACAAATGGCATGGTGACATTTGTTACTTGGCTGCAGACTACCACTATCATGATTTCTACCATGTCAAAGGTTTCCTCACGTGGCTTCGTAGCGACTTTTCAACATCAATCGGCCTCTTTAAGGAAATGATTATCACAAAAGAACGAGAAGCACAACTCACTTGGCGAATATGCGATTTGTAAATGTCATTTGTAAATAAATTTGCATTATAAATTGGCCCATTGGTGCTTTATAGTGATTTAATCGTATTTCTGCTCTAAGTTGAGGTGATCTTCTTTATTGTTACAGAGTATTCTTATTTTATTCGATTGTGCATATAACATTTTTCGAAATAGATGCATTTCATGCAATTTCAGCTGCATTTGTAGTGCGATACTTTTTTGTTACACCCTTCTGTGTAACTTCAACTGGTAGAGAAAGCAGTGGAAGCCAAATAAGCAAACATGAGAACACTAAAAATGGGTGTCAAGTTACAGAGGCAAACTCCACAGCCCGCATCCATAAAAATTGCACAAAACAACACGGTAGAAATCATACTCTGCAAACGTGCTATATTTATATATTAGGGTGTGTCAGAAATAGTGATATCTACGTGCTGTGGGTAGGAAAAAATACTTTTTGAATTAAATTCTTTTTTTCAATCCATATAAAAGTACAAATCAAACTTATGTTCGCGCGTCGAAATATCTTAGCTATTTCAGATGGAATTTAGAATGCCTTTATCTCTCTCCCCAAACCGGAATCGGCGGAAATACTTGCTCTGTATAAGCTTTATGATTAGCAAAATATTAAAAAAAAACGTTGATGCGTTTATTAGAGAATCCCTCATTAATAAATTCTGTGGTTTTAGGAAGTGGAACAAATTAGTCGAAAATATATCCTTTCAGATTTATTCATATCCTTAAAATTGCACATCATAAAAATAATTGTCCTCGATAAAGTATGGAGCTATGCTATCGTCGACTCCGAATCCACACCGAACAGCGCCTTTCGGCGTATGCATTGTCACTTGAATTGGTATCGTCCTAAATCCGAAAATTTAGCTTGTGGACCACCCTTATGTACATGCATACTATTATGTACATATCATCTCCTCCTTGTCCTTATCCCCTTAGTGTAGTGTATATAGATGTTGGCTACGAATACAAACGGCTGTATAGATGCATGGCTGGGTGGATGTATGCTGATGGCCTCATTTGTTTATAAGTTGATGAGTGTCATGATTATATTTGTTTTGTCGCTTGTGTGACAAATGTTGAACACAGAAAAATCCGGAAAAGTAATATTTCTGAGTGAGCCGTAGCTAAAAGCATGAAGTAGAATTTTTGCAACTTTTAAAACAAACTCTCGTGATAGGGAATGTATCTACACGTTTCGTCATTTTTTGTTTATAACTTATCTAATGTATTTTTCGCTTAAAGCTCAATTATATGCGATTGTGGTACTTCGGTTAGCAGAAAGGAGCAAAATACCCGAATACATTCGCAGGCGCTCTATAAAACTGGATTACAGTTAGACAACTTTTATTATCCTCGTCGACAGCGTGCATACATGTGAGGCTTGGATATATTGGTATGTATGCGATGCTAATTGTAAAACTTGTGTCATTCATTTGTCACAGAAGTCCTACAGGATCAAGTGTGGTTCAATTTGTTTTCAAATACATACAGCGCACAAGAGCACCTAAGGTACATATAGGCTCTACATAGAGAAATTAATTGCTGCGCTCCACTTCTTTGTAACCACACAATTGTTAAATCAAATCAATTTAGTTGCTAATTAGCACCATGCAAGTATTAATTAATTTTGAGGATTGGTGCATTTCAATGCTGGCTGTACACCTCCGTAGAAAGTAAGCTCAGTGGCAAAGGCACTATGGCGAATAAGAACCAAAGTTGAAAAACTGAGAACATAGGTTTTTAGCGTTGGTAAAAAAAAAATAGCACCAATCACTTCTTAGTATTAAAGATTGTCCGAGACAATTTTGGGACCTGTGTTGCGTTCTGAGTTTTAAATCCTCTGCAACTTTTTTATTTATGAATAAAAAGTTTCATTACATTTAAAAGCCTTTATTAGCGCTTCAAAATAATACCCTATTCTAGGGTAAAGTGAGACAACAGAGGTCACAAATCAAATTTAACCTCATAGTAAAAAAATAACATATGTAAAAATAAATATTTAGTTTTTTCGTTTGTATTTTTTTGGTCTGTAATCAATATTTGATTTGAACTGGGATATTGTCCTAGCTCAAGACCATTACTTGGCTGCAGACTACCACGATCATGATTTCGACCATGTCAAAAGTCTTTTCAAGTGGCTTCGCAGCGACTTTTCAACATCATGCCCGGCCTCTATAAGCCGTGCCAACGCTCATTTGTTTTAGTTTTTTGTTTGTATTTTTTGTCTGTAACCAATATTTGATTTGAACTGGGATATTGTCCTGGCTCAAGACCATTTTGCATCTATATTTAATAGAGTGCAAATTTATTTACAAATGGCATGGTGACAATTATTACTTGGCTGCAGACTACCACGATCATGATTTCGACCATGTCAAAAGCCAAGTAATAAATGTCACCATGTCATTTGTAAATAAATTTGCATTCTATTAAGTATAGATAATGGTCTTGAGCCAGGACAATATCCCAGTTCAAATCAAAATAAATATATTTTATATTTATTCTCGCCGTTCCATTGTGGGACATAATTCCATAATAAATACGACGAAATAAAGCTCCTGTCAAAACTTAAACAACGGTATGCTTCGCGTTCGATCAAATGAAAACACATGTTAAACAAGTAAGGAAAGCCTAAAGTCGGGCGGAGCCGACTATATGATACACTCCCCTTTCTATCTGAATAAAATTCAATTCGGTAAAAAAGTGAAAACGGGAAGGATTTATGTATGTTTCCTAATCATAGGCTAATATGACCTGACCCAATTTGTCAAATCGAGAAGAATATTTGTATCGAAAAGAATATTTGAAGAAGATCTGCTAAAATAAGTGGTTTCTAGAGCAGAAATGGAAGCTATATATAAATCTGAACCAATCTGACCAATTTTCACCACAAGTGTTCCTAGTTTAAATATAAGATACTTTGCCAAATTTTAAGACAATCGGATAAAATATGTGGTTTCTAGAGCGGAAAAAGTCAAATTGGTAGCGAAATTTGTATGGGAGCTATATATAAATCTGAACCGATCTTATACATTTTCATCACAGGTGTTTCTAGTCGAAATATAACATGTTTTGCCAATTTTGAAGAAAATCTGTTAAAATATGTGGTATCTAGAGCAGAAAAAGTTAAATCGGGGCGAAATTTGAATAGGAGCTATATATAAATCTGAACCGATCTGACATATTTGCACCACAGATGTTTCTAGTTTAAATATAATATGTTTTGCCAAATTTGAAGACAATGTTATAAAATATGTGGTTTCTACATCGGAGATACTCAAATTAGGAGCGAAATTTGTATGGTAGCTATATATAAATCTGAACCGATATAACGCATTTTCACCACATGAGTTTCTAAAAATGTCATCATGTCATTTGTAAATAAATTTGCATTCTATTAAATATAGATGCAAAATGGTCTTGAGCCAGTACAATATCCCAGTTCAAATCAAATATTGATTACAGATAAAAAATACAAACGAAAAAACTAAAACAAATGAGCGTTGGCACGGCAGAAGTATTGCTGGGTAACTATACCTGCATATACACATACTTACATATGCAACTCAATGAGATGCTTGTAAGATGGCATGTGTACTTTATTACTTGGTACGATTTTTAAAAGCAAATTCGGCAAGTGAATTGTGCTTCTCGTTCGTTTGTGAGAATCATTTCCTTATAGAGGCCGGGTTTGATGTTGAAAAGTCGCTGCGAAGCCACTTCAAAAGACTTTTGACATGGTCGAAATCATGATCGTGGTAGTCTGCAGCCAAGTAATAAATGTCACCATGCCATTTGTAAATAAATATGCATTCTATTAAATATAGATGCAAACTGGTCTTGAGCCAAGACAATATCCCAGTTCAAATGAAATATAAGATGTTTTGCCAATTTTTAAGAAAATATGTTGAAATATGTGGTATCTAGAGTGAAAAGAATCAAATTCGTATCTAATCTGAACCGATTTTCTTCAAATTAAATAGCGTTCGTCCCTATCCTCAAAAACTTAGTTGTGCAAAGTTTCAGTTGGTTCTGACTACAATTGCGACCTGTAGTTTGATTACAAAAATAGATTGACGGACAGACATTGCTAAATCGATTCAAGAAGTGATTCTAAGTCGATCGGTATACTTAGCAATGGATCTATCTCACTTCCTTTTGTGTGTTACAAACAAATGCACAAAGACATAATACTCTTGTGGAGTGTATTAAAAAGTAAAAATGGGCAAGTGGACTAGTGTTACAGATAAATTAAGTAGAAACCCCTGGAAAGAGATTCTATTTTCTTGTAGGTGTTGTCGAGTAAAACAAGAACCTGTTTGTGAAAATTCCCAAAAAACTGATCTCATAAAATTTCTAATCCTCCACCTTGTGTCCCCAATTTTACGTCAAATCTGACACTGGTTAAGTTTCTGTTTGTTTATGTTTTTGTATATGTATTCAGATTTATTATTAGTTTTAAGCACGCTCTTTTGTTGAGATATACTAAACCTCTTGCAATATTTGTATATGATTTAACGATTTAAGATAAAGCAAGATGCTGAAATTTGTTAACTGTAATTAAATCGATACATTATAGATTTAAGAAAATCAATTATATATTATTATACTTTGTTCCATGATTTCAGAAAAAGCCGCAATAAATTTAAATTACAAATTACACGGATTTATGTTAGAAATTTTGGAATTACGTTAGAAAATATTTCACCTGATATAATCGGGTAATAAGAGTTTGCATTAAAAAAAAAATTCCAATGTGTGGAAAATGAGCTACCAAATTTTTTAACGCAATGCACTACGGCTGAATTTCCAAATTTGTCCGCAAAATTTCAATTTTTAAAATTTAAATTAAAAACCAGTAAGGAAAGGCTAAAGTCGGGCGGGGCCTACTCTATGATACACTCCACTTTCAATCCGAATACAATTCAATTCGGTGAAAAAGTGAAAATGGGAAGGTTTTTTGTATCCTGTAAATGTATGTGTGTGACAAAAAATTTTATATCGGAAAGGACATTTGTATGAGGATATATTGAAACCTGGAACGAAATAGGTGAAATATAAAATGTATAGTTTGGCCAAAATCGGTTAAACTTATGGGAGCAACATTTGAATTTGGACTATATTTAAATCTGAACCGATCTTACCCACTTTCACCATAGTTTTGTTTAGTTAGATTATAAGATCTTGTGCGAAATTTAAAGACAATCGAGCACAATATGTGGCTTTTAAAGCGGCAAAAGTCAAATCGGGAGTGACATTTATATAGGGGCTTTATCTAAATCTGAACCGATCTTACCCAATTTCTGCATAGGTGTTTCTAGTAAGATTATAAGATGTTGTGCCAAATTTAAAGAAAATCGAGTACAATATGTGGTTTCTACAGAGGAAAATGTCAAATCGGGAACGACATTTGTATGGAGGCTATATCTAAATCTGAACCGATTTGACCTATTTTCACCATAGATGTTCTTAGTTGGATTATAAGATGTTTTGCCAAATCTGAAGACAATCTGTAATCTAGAGCGGAAAAAGTCAAATCGGGAGCGAAATTTGTATGGGAGCTATATATAAATCTGAACCGATCTGACCGATATTCACCATGGGTGTTTCTAGTGGAAATATAAGATGTTTTACCAAATCTGAAGACAATCTGATACATTATGTGGTTTCTAGAGCGGAAAAAGTCAAATCGGGAGCGAAATTTGTATGGGAGCTATATATAAATCTGAACCGATCTGTCCGATATTCACCATGGGAGTTTCTAGTGGGAATATAAGATGTTTTACCAAATCTGAAGACAATCTGATACAATATGTGGTTTCTAGAGCGGAAAAAGTCAAATCGGGAGCGAAATTTGTATGGGAGCTATATATAAATCTGAACCGATCTGATCGATATTCACCATGGGTGTTTCTAGTGGAAATATAAGATGTTTTACCAAATCTGAAGACAATCTGATACATTATGTGGTCTCTAGAGCGGAAAAAGTCAAATCGGGAGAGAAATTTGTATGGGAGCTATATATAAATCTGAACCGATCTAACACATTTTTACCACAGGTGTTTCTAGTTACAATATAAGATGTTTTGCCAATTTTAAAGAAAATCTGTTGTAATATGTGGTATCTAGAGTGAAAAGAGTCAAATCGGGAGTGAAATTCGTATGGGGGCTATATCTAAATCTGAACCGATTTTCTTCAAATTAAATAGCGTTCGTCCTTATCCCGAAAAACATCGTTGTGCAAAGTTTCATTTGGTTCTGTCTACAATTGCGACCTGTATCGTGATTACAAGAATAGATGGACGGACGGACGGACGGACAGACAGACAGACAGACAGACAGACAGACGGACATTGCTAAATCGACTCAGAAAGTGATTCTAAGACGATCGGTATAATTAACAATGGGTCTATCTCGTTTCCTTTTGGGTGTTACAAACAAATGCACAAAGACATAATACTCTCGTGGAGTGTATAAAAATGTTTATGGTGTTTAGTTCCCAATATATTGAGGAGAAAACATTAAGAGTATATAAAATTTATACAAATTTTAAAATATTCCAGGTGTGTACTTTAAACTTTCGTAAACAAAGTTTGATAATTTTTTGTATTTAGTTTGCAATTGTGAATTGTTTTTTCATCTTTTGTGGAGTGAAACTTATGATGTTATAAAGTGCTTAAAGCGTCTGCGAACATCTGGTAACTTTCGATATTTTAATATTTTTTAGAAACAGTCCAATTAAAAAACTCGGAAATGTTTGAATGTTGCTTGGTGGTTCCAAATCGAATTATATCCGTAACTTTTGAAAGGAAATTTCACATGCAGAGTGCAGAGGTGTTTCCAGATGACTTGTCAGATTTTGGATCCCTAGTACGGATGACGCTCCAAAATGGGTAACCCCGGCCATGGGAAATTTTGAAATGATTCCATGTTACAATTATGTACTAGCTATTTGTAGCCGTTATATCACGGGTTCATTCTTCCCTACTCCACTATGTATCGTCAGTCGGCTAAACCGACTTATATATACCCATTCACTCACTCTCAGATAACATATAAGAACTTATATTTTACTTAAGTCCGGCTAATTTCTGTTGAAGGTACCTGTAGGTTTGTGGTACATTGATCCTGCTACCACATTTCTAAAAATATTGTAAAAACATGATGAATTATCAAGTGGATTTCAGGCACCGGTATAGAAGTTGTATATAATTTAATTTCACCTAGGATAGGGACAATTGTGTGGGAGGTTCTAGAAAGGGCGTGGCAAAATCATAAATATTTAGTAGGTTTAAAGCGATTATAAAAACATTTTCAAATATCAAATTGCAACTTATTTCGACAATCCAAATGAAAGATCTATTAGTTTTATTTTTACTAAAGCTTTGCCAATTTGTGTGGGATGTAGCAGAAGTGGTGTGGTAATATCGCCCATATTTTAGGTGAATGCAATGCACATAAAAACATTGCCGGACGTCCAATTTCAGAGTATTCCGATCATCCGTATATAAGTTATAACAGCTTTAATTTTATGTATATTAGGGTGATTTGTGTGGGAGGTACTAGGTTTTGGCAAACCCCCTATATTATGTACGCTTAAAGTGATTATAAAATCTTAATCAAATTCCAAAATGTAGCTTATTCCGAATATCCATGTGCAAGTTATATCGGTTTTAATTTTACATAAGAATATAGCCCATTTGTGTGGGAGATACCAGAAGGGTATCTCTCTTCCAACTTAAACTAAATTTGAGAAAAATATTACCAAGTGCAAAGTTTGAATTGGTTCCTTAACTCCTTTCGAGAATTATCGTGTACACCAGCCAGTCAGACGGACGGACATGGCTCAAACATCTCAGAAAGTCGTAAAATGGATTTGGTCCAAACATACTTAGGGCCTCCTTTCACTCCTTTAATGCCTTACACTATTTTTCTGTCCCAAATAATGAGTACTAAATTAAAATATATTTTGTGTGGGCGATTGTATCATGACCTAGTATATCCAGGAACCATCCTCTGAAGCTAGCTACAGTAAAATTTTCAAGCGAATCGGTCTACCGGTTTGCCGTCCTATACGGAACATACACAATGGAAAATAAGAAATGGAGGCCATTTTTCTACAAAATCATCTTTAGGAAAAGTGGAATTTTTTTGCCAACTTCCAACTTTTTTTCAAAATGTTTGTAAAAGATAATAGAAATTTCTGTAGGTAAGTTTCAGTAAGTATGATTTTGTGAACATTAAATTTTATGGATCACTCTTACGGAGGCGCCACTTGAAAAAGGGGGCGTGGACCGCCCATTTTTTTCTCAAATCATATATTTTGACCGTAGATGTCGACATACTAAGTATGGTAGCTTCACGGTAAATATTTGTTGCCACTACTACTCGATTTTCGCAAATAGTGCAGTGGTCGTCACGCCTTTTTTGTGGGTTAAAAACATAATAAATATTAATAAATAAAAAATATTATAAATATTTTTTTAGTTTTTTTTTTCGTCTGTTTTATTTTGGTCTTTTATCAATATTTCATTTGAACTGGGATATTGTCCTGGCTCAAGACCATTTTGCATATATATTTTATAGAATGCTAGTTTAGTTACAAATGCACCATGCCATTTAATACTAGGCTGCACACTACCACTATCATGATTTCCGCCATGTGATATGTTTCCTCAGGTAATGACGTTAAGTTGCTCCTAGGTCCCCCCTTAAAGTACAAATTTCTTTATTTTGCACGTCTATAAAGTCAGATAAATGTATTATTCTGCTGTACAAATTGTATACCTATTTCCACAGTTCTCCCTTAAAAGTGCGAATTTCGTGTATGTGCGATTTCACTGGTATCATTTGTATCCTTTTTTGTCCCATTTCACCCCCTAAAAACATGGTTCACTATAAATATTGAACTTAACAAATATCAAATAGATACAAGCAGAAATATTCAAAAACTGTGCTTAAAGACTAGACGTAGTACGGGTTATTGGGGGCATTTCCAGTCCTTGTGACGGAAAAAATGTTCCCTCTGGACCGATTTCGACCAATTTTTCAAAATATAATAATACAAATATTATTATTCTAGCGTGCTTTCAACACTATTTTTGTGAGTCCCATTAAGAAGTAGGGATAGTTTTACGTGTGTTTGAAAAATATATTTGGGGGGGAAATTAATGGAGGTCGGTCTTACGTTTAATCCAGCTAAGGGCAACTGCGGGCCAATTTTGGGCCTTATAATAACAAAATAACAAAAATAATAAAAAAAATTGTATGGTAGGGTTGATGATAGGAGGCAGGTATGTAAAGAGAAAATGTCATACATTTGACTCCACTATCGGCCTCTTTGGGCCTGTAAGAGCGGTGGGATCAAATTTTATAAAAATTTTATTTTTGTATGGGAGCCCCATTAAGGAATGGGGAAAGGGGGTACTACAAGGTGACTACAAGGCAGTTTTGGGACTTTTTGTGTATTTTTACCTTTTTACCCCCATTTTGTACTGATGATTATTTTCCTAACCTAGCGTATCCGAATCGTATTCATAAAATTCTTATACAACGCTATCACATCCCTAAAACCATCGCCAAATTTTGAAAAATGGTGCAAATTATTAAAAGTTTTTTTTAGTATTTCTTAGACAGATTCGTTCTCCACTTTAAACAATTTTGGATTT
The DNA here is from genome assembly GCA_947397865.1 of Polietes domitor. Taxonomy (NCBI): domain Eukaryota; kingdom Metazoa; phylum Arthropoda; class Insecta; order Diptera; family Muscidae; genus Polietes; species Polietes domitor. The sequence goes on from OX377618.1 coordinate 156,453,048, forward strand.
GTTTATCACATTACCCACATTACAAATTCTAAGTGACAAATTTAACTTTCCGAATGACATACAACTTGATTTTAATTGTTTCTCACTTTCTTATTCTACTTGCAGATAACTCAGGTCTTAAATCAACTACTACACCAACGAATCTACGCATTTATAGTATAAGACGGCAAATAATAGAAATCGAAAAATTCCAAAAAATATACTAAATTAAGCGCATGCACAGAAATGAGTGCATCCGTAACTGTTGCCAAGGCAAAAGGTAAGAAACGTGCCGTACGTAGTTCAGTCGTACCTCCATACTTACGCTTTTCTAGGATAAGACGGTATTAAGAGCATCCACAAAAGCCAGGCAACCCAAAATAGAATGCACACAACCAGAAAAACAAGCGTCTAATTGTTGTCAAGTACCAGCAACTTGTGCTAAATTTGGAAAAATGAAATGCTTCGAGGCAAAAATAGGCGACAACAATGTTTAAATGCTGGAATGTGCCAAAATACTCTACATACATGATTGTCATGGAATTGCCTTTAGAGCAAATATATGTGTCTATATTAGGTTGGACCGAAAAGAGCGCTGTTGTTCAGTTGAAGAAATAATAGTGAAAGAATGTTACAGATGTTGTTCTGTAAGTTAGGAGCAGAGCGGAAACACATAGTCTATTATTATCGAATTTCGGCCACATTCTACCATGTTCCAATTACACTACTAACCAAAAAAAATTGTTGTATAATGCTTAAAAACTATTTTTTTGTGCAATGAAGATATTTAAGTAGTGCCTTAAGGAACCGTTTTGAAAGTTTAGTTAGTTTTAATATTTGTACTCTTATTTTGGAAATATAAGTCCGAAAATACCCGGTTATATGTTCATTTAAGGATAACACAGTACACAGTACAGTCAATTTAAGGCAGTTAAAGTTTCCCACCTCTGACCTATTTTTGCAGCATATCAATGTATAAAACTATTTTCTGTGTATCTGAGTTGTAGGGTATGTTCAACAACTTTGTAGATAGTGGTATAGCAAATATTTTTTTAGAACATATTAACCCTCTAACTCCCCCTCATAGCGGCATTTTTGACTTTATTCTAACAAATTGTAAAAAAAACTCAGAAAAAGGGGTTGGGCGGAGATGAAATGTTCTACAAAAATGTTGGCCATAAAATTTTACTATATATGTCACACAACACCAAAACCCAAAACTTAATACAAACTCCAAAAACAAACCAAATTCAAGATTGCCCTTCTTGTCAGAGATGGGATGACCTACTTATGTGAACAATAACTAAATTAACCCTTAACGGGCACACATATATTTTTTGGTGGTCTCCTCTTTCAGAAACCATTGTCAGAACCCCGTAAATTTGAAAAAAGTTTTAAATTGTTGTACAGTGTAATTATTATGGCTATAATGGCACCAAAATGTAAGCAGTTATCATCTGTAACAAAAATTAGAATATTCCGCCTGAATATGAAAAATATTTTTTCAAATTTCTGGCAAATGTTCCTAATTAAATTTTTCTATGTGAAAGTGAAGTTTGCTGCATTTATCGGATCGGACTTATATTTATAACATAAGAGTGCAAATATTAAAGACGCAAATTGGAATGTTAGTAAAAATTAAAAATATTATCGATTTTTTAATATCAATTTTGTGTTTAGAAAGCCAAACGACATCAGACAAAATGCTTGTGAACTAGAGTTATGTGATATTTTCCAAGAGCACATAGTTATTAATTTAGGTATTATACAGTCCGGTTCATACTTATAAACCCTGTATGAAACAACAAAAATTTTAATTTAACTACTAAAACTTCAGGCGAACCAACCTAATACACATACACAGCCATTCATATAGCACACCTTGGCATATACAGCTACACATAGAAATACAGGTTCACTGATTGAAATGATAATATTCATATTCGCATATATGCCTGTATAGGTGGGTATATGAACATAATAAAATTACAAACATATGTCACGCGTCGCTAGTCAGACAAAAAGTGAAAGTTGCTGGTTTCGGGAGTGCGTATGTGCGGTGTGCATGAATGTGGAAACCTCTTTTGTGGTTTTGTAATTTAGAAAATTTATTAAAAAAAGCAACAAAATAAAATGTTAATTGTACTTTTTATTGCCAACACTTGTTACATGGCCACCTCTTTTGGTCTTTATTTTTTTTTTTGGTTCTCTTTGCAGCTTTTGTCTGTCTCACCTCATTATCGTTGTTGGAAATTACTTTAGTTACCACAGTATTATTGCTGCCACTGCCTGTGGTCAAAGCCACAAGCGGCTTACGTGTACCCACCTTCCTGCAGGAGCCACCATCACGTTTACTCTTTGGCAATGATACTGGCAGCCAAGCTAGTTGTACGGCACATGGCAATCCACCACCGATTGTGTCCTGGGTACTCAGTGACGGCACAATGGCCACGCAAGTGCCGGGACTTAGGTAAGTAAAAGTTGGCATTATGAGTGTCATAAAAAAACTAAAACGTATCATATAAAACCCCAACATAGTCGCATTATGATAATGATATAACATAAAACGCACGCTTGTTGCTTACCTCACGGCGACAGATTTAATGGAAGAGTTGTGTTTCAGAAAGGGAAATGGTTAACCGAGCGTGGTGGTGGCCTTAAAATATTATTCGGGGGGACTTTTGAAAATTAACGACTTAGATGGACACACACATATGCTGCCGACTAGACTTTTTTAATTGTTGTAATTATGAGTGACCATAATTTTAGGTTTTATTAGTGGTCATCATAACTAGGGTTTGGAATTTGGCATATATTTTTTTGCTCTGCTGCCTCGATAGAAAACATATTTTGTGAAAGTTTTTCGTTGATATCAAAGATTCAGAAGGAGTTGGGTAAATAGACACAGTTTATTTAAATTTCAGAGGTATAAAGCCCTTAGAATTAATGGAAGCCAGACCATAGCTTTTGTATTTTCACTGAATCCATTGGATTCGTACGAATTACAAGCAATTTGAGAGAAAATTTTAACAAATCTGCCACCAGAGTCATTTAAAGAATTCTAATTAGAATATAATAAAAATAAAGAAAAGGCTTTAAGTTCAACCGGAGTGCATTCCACGTAGAAGTTTTACGTATTGGAAACAAGTAAAGAAAGGCTAAAGTCGGGCGGGGTCGACTATATGATATCCTACACCACTCCCTGGGTCTACACCTGGTTTTGATTACTAACTCATGTTTTTAGTAGCGATGTACTATAGGACAAATGGTCCATTTTACGGACCAAAAGTCGGACAAATCGCTTGTGTGTTGGTATAATCTAATAAAAAAATCACCTCAAAGTAAATGAAAATAAATTTGGTTTTTCCAAAAATAATATTCTCTTTGCTTTACATGATGTCGAAGTTGATAATATTAAATTGGCAGTAAAACTGTTTACAAGATATATTTGAAGTACGTGTTTTGATATTTTTCGAAGAATTAATATGAAGTATAAATATAGAAAATATAGTTCTAAGTATATATTCAATATTTTCAATAACAAAAATTGTCGAAATCTGCCTTGGTGTGTAAAAAATTAAACAAGTTCAGTTTAGCCTTAGATTATAGGGATTATAGTATATTTTTAATATTGGTGTATTTTAAAATGTCGGTAACGTTCGGCAAATAAAATAAAATATGTATTTAACCCCATTTTGATTTGCAGTTTTGTGCAAGTTTGGCTTACGATGGAAGTGAAGTGGGACTTTTCAGTTTATACTATACTAATGTCCTGAAGTACTTGCGATTTAGACAGACGTTAAATACTTTATATGTAAGAAAAATAACTAAAAAAGACTAAAGTAGGGTTGAACCGAATATTCCGAAGGGACTCATATTTAAATTAATTTGTCATGAAACTACAAATGTAACTCCTGACTTTACACCGCACTAGAGCCATATATCAAACTTATTTTCGTAAAATTTTTCATACCACATTAAAATTTCACCAAGGATTTCACCGCAAAAGTGAAATACTGATTTGACTTCTTCATAACACAAGAAAAATATAGAAAAAATTAGTAAAGTGATGTGTGTGTGTATTGTTGACCTGTTGTTGAATTATCTTTTTATATTGTCCAGCTTGAGGCCATAAACTGATAAAACCTGGATTATGTTAGTTTTTTGTTTTCTTTTATTTATTTTTTTGCCCAATATTTCGATTCGACTATGTCGATCATCTTCAGGGGTGTCACATTTGTTCCTTCAAGAGCTGGTGGTTGGTAAAATGTTCAGAACAGATACATCAAATGTGACTTGATAAACTTATATTAACCTGGATCATGTTTTTATATATGGTTCATAAAATCGCGGATTTCAGTCATTCAGAGGCTTAGATTGTGGTGTAGGGTATAATTTTGTGGCCTTTTAGATTATTTTTAATTATGTAATGTTAAACAACTAAATTAACTAATTTGGTCCCAAGAAAGTTAAGGGGACAATATGGAACAAGTAAGGAAAGGCTAAAGTCGGGCGGGGCCGACTATATGATACACTCCACATTCTATCGGAATATAATTCAATTCAGTAAAAAAGTGAAAATGGTAAATTTTTTTGTATGTTTCCTAATCACAAGCTAATATGACATGGTCCAATTTGTCAAATCGAGAATAATATTTGTATCGGGGCTATATCCAAACAGTGACTAACTTTCACAATAAGTTCTTCTAGTTGACGTATAACGTGTTATACTCAATTTTAAGAAATTCTATGCGGTTTCTGGGGGAACGAAATTTGTATGAGAACTATATGTAAATCTTAACCGTGTGACCGACCCATTTTTACCATAGGTGTTCCTAGTTTAAATATATGATGTTTTGCCAATTTTGATGAAAATCTGTTAAAATATGTGGATTGTGGAAAAATTCAAATTGGGAGCGAAATTTGTATGGGAGCTATATATACATCTGAACCGATCTAACACATTTTTACCACAGGTGTTTCCAAGTGAAATATAAGGTGTTTTGCGAATTTTGAAGAAAATCTGTTAAAATATGTGGATTCTAGAGCGGAAAAATTCAAATTGGGAACGAAATTTGTATGGAAGCTATATATAAATCTGAACCGATCTAACAAATTTTTACCACAGGTGTTTCTAGTGGAACTATAAGATGTTTTGCCAATTTTGAAGAAAATCTGTTGAAATATGTGGTATCTAGATTGAAAAGCGTCAAATCAGGAGTGAAATTCGTATGGGGGCTGTATCTAAATCTGAACCGATTTTCTTCAAATTAAATAGCGTTCGTCCTTGTCCCGAAAAACTTCGTTGTGCAAAGTTTCGTTTGGTTCTGGCTACAATTGCGACCTGTATCGTGATTACAACAATAGATGGACAGACGGACAGACAGACAGACAGACAGATAAACAGACAGACGGACAGACAGACGGACATTGCTAAATCGACTCAGAAAGTGATTCTAAGCCGATCGGTATAATTAACAATGGGTCTATCTCCCTTCCTTTTGGGTGTTACAAACAAATGCACAAAAACATAATACTCTCGTGGAGTGTATAAACATGGACACAGTGATGTTCCTAGTGAAATTATCCATGATTTGGAAAATTTAATCAAGAACCGATGTAATAGATTCAATAGTGATTGTCTTTGAACCGAAAATTAACTTCTACCAAATTTCATGACAATCAGAAAATAATTACGAACAAGCTTTAGATGGACAGCAGATGGACGAACGGACAGACAAACATCGTTAAATCGACTCAGTTGGTGATTCTAAGCCTTTTGGTATACTTAAAGGTGGGTGTAGCTCAATTTATTCTTGGCGTTATAAATATAATATAACTTATAATACCCACGAAGTGGTGCAGGGTATAATAATGGAAATGTGTCTATCTTCATATTATTTTCTTACACAAAGATATTACAAGCGACATATTTTATTTGTAAAGGCGATTTTTTAGCTATTATCTTTTTGGCAACACTGGTTTAAACAGCTGACGCACGGTTCGTGTTTTGTTTCACTGTCAAACATCTTCAGTTTGGTCTATAATTTAACCATGCGATTTAACGCCTCTAGACTATTTTTTGTGGGGCTATGTTAAAGCTCATGTCTATACAGATAAGCCCGCTTCAATTGACGCATTGGAAGACAACATTGAAGCTTTTATTCGTGAGATACCGGCCGAAATGTTGGAAAGAGTATGCCAAAATTGGACTAAGCGGATGGACCATTTGAGGCGCAGTCAAGGTCAACATTTGCATGAAATAATCTTCAAACATTAAATTATATGAACCGTACTATCGATTCAAATAAAGATTTCATGAATTTTTCTGAATTTTATGTTTTTTTTTGAAAAACTTTCCTATAGCTTTTAAAAAATCACCCTTTATAAGTTGACGTGTAATTTTGATATTTAAGCGTGAAGAGCTTTATTTACAACTTTGGTATCTGTGATGAACCCCACTGAAATTTTCCGGCAAAGAGAGGAGCTAGAGGGTTAAGATCTTCCACAAAAATGATCCTCACAAAATTCCACTATATAATTTTATAATATAGAAGGAAAACTTTGATCCACTGTAAAAAGAAACTCAGACCAATTGGACTATATGTATATTCTACAAAAAAGATCTACTTAACATGTCCTTTCAGAGCTATAGAGTCACTACTCTGTTCCAAATGCTGTTGGACAGTGTTTTTTGCTGCAGATAATTGTGTCCACTTTCATAAAATATAAATTGGTTTAAAAACTCTTTCCACCATTTTGTGAAATATGAATAGCTTAGAATTCGAAAATAAGCAGTGATAAAAAATAACTTTCCTTGGAAACCTGGGTAGCGCCTGGTAAAGCATAAATAAACGTTTTCGTGATTCTTTATATTTTTTCGTTCCATTAACAGCAATATTTCCTTTTAGATAGGAACTTAGTCCTGCTTTGATGAATATGCGACGGTAAACATCCCAACAGTAGTGTTTTTTAAGTTTTCATCTTTAAAGTTATTTTTAGCAACTGTACATTTTTGAAATTTCGTTTGTCCAAAAATTGCTGAGGGCCCTGTGTATCATTCGCTGTGTTCAAACTTGTGCGCACTTTCTGTCTGCACCTTTTGTTGGCAAAATCACTTGACGTCCCTTCTGAGTTGCATGTTCACATGTCCCAGTTTTGTGGTTGTCAACCCCAAAAAGAGGGTCCGAATTAATGCTTTCATAGTGGCGACATATTTCGGTTACATTCTGGCCATACACAAAGGTATGCCGTAGTGCGGTTTTTGAGGTAGACAAGAATTTTGAGGGCTTAATTACAAGCCCAGAATTTTGGTGATGAGCAATTTAAAGTATTTTGTAGCTTCTGGTAATTGTCGCTTAGCAACGAAAGCATCATAAAATGTACATCTCTCACAAGCATTAGAAGCATTCGCCCAACTCGCAGTCAACAACGTTATGCAGCATTTTACAACTCTGACAGGCAATGACAAAATTCGATGTTTTTTATCCATTCATTGCTAACTGTCATTTTAGTCATGTCATATGTCAAATGAATGTTATGAATGAGTATACTCGTAAACTGCCACTTCCATTTCTGCCAAGTACTACCACTACCACTGCCACATCGTTGTCATCATCATTCACAGACACACACATACAGCCCTTGGCCATTGGATAGATGCCGTTGGCAATCTCTATGAGAAATCATGCTTGTCTTGTATGAAGAAAGATTTTAAAAATTAGAAATAAGCTTGAAGTATGAAGTGCTTAATTTTGTTACAAAACATTTGCGGATTAAAAATTCACAATTTACAAACTTCGTTTGAGAAATGGGAAAAAAAGGATTTTTTAATGTTGATGAGTTTTTTGGCTCACTTACTACGTAATATTTCATAATTTATCGTTAAATTATGTTCTTATAATAATATAATATAATTCTGAAACGGCATATTGAGTAGATCATTTTTGTAGAATAAACTTAAAGTCCAGCTGCTCTGAGTTTCATTTTACAGCGGTTCAAAGTTTTTATTTTTTGGTCGAAGGGAGCTTAGTATAACTAAGCGAAAAAAGTATTGTAAGTTAATGTCTGAGCGAATTCTTATTGCCAGAACTATATTGTGGAATTTTATGGGCAACATTTTTGTGGAAGATCTTAACCCTCTAGCTCCTCTCTTTATAGGTCAATTTGACCCCTTTTTCGAGAGAATAAGAAAGTCCTTTCAAAAAGGACATTTAAGGAAAAAAGCTGCTATTGGTGAGAAAATCCAATTTATTTTAACTATCTCTATCTGTTTTTCTGAAACTATTCTGTCACAAATATTCCCTATTTTGTCAGAGAAATATTTTGGTATATTATATATGATAAAAAGTTACGCAGGTTTTCCTAAAGGTATTTTTCAGAATTTTTGAGTTGATTTGTTGGACAGTGTAATAAAACAAATTTGAGATTGATTTGAACAAAAAAGACTTAAAATATATGAAAGATGGCATATTATACTTCTGATTAATAAAAAATGTTAAGTAACAACTAAAACTATTAGAAAACAAGTAAGAAGGCGTTAAGTTCGGCCGGGCCGAATCTTATATACCCTCCACCACGGAGTGCATTCCACAGTATTACCAGCAGATTAAAGGATGTCGACTTTACATAGAAGCACAGTACAATATTACGAAAATTTTGATATTTTTATGCACATTGCTATATTTGTATACTATTTCAAATTATAATGTATACTTATGCGCACTGTTTAAAATCGACTACTATACATAAAAAAAATGCGATTAGGCGATTGTCAGTCGCCATTAGAAAGAAGCATTTTCAGATACAGACAAAGTGATAAGAAAAGTATAATTTTTTTAAAGATATCGCCATTCGCCCCATTCTCCGCCCAAATGTACAAATTCCGAAAAAAAATATTTTTCGAGTCTTCATAGTCAGAATGTATACACCGAATTTCATGATTTCAACTTCAGCGGTTTGGTAGGTCCCATTTTTATCCCTCTTTTTTAATTATATCCCTTAAAAGTACGAATTTCGAAAAATCCCTCTATTTGACGTGTCTATGCAATTAGAGGGATGTACACACCGAATTTCATGATTCTAGCTGTTGTCGTATCATTGGTACCATATTTTATCCGTTTTTGTCCCATTTCACAAGCTAAAACTTTTATTGTCTTTGTGTTGCTTCCAAGCTACAAGAGGAATGGCCGCAACAAATTTTAACTGTATGAAAATCAGAAATTTAATTAATAAGCCAAGGCTACCAATATTTGTATACTATGAATATATATAATGGAAATAATAATTCAATTCATAAAGTATATATTAGGGAGCAATTATAAATACCCTAAATATTGGTGGATAGAGAGTGTATTTTCAGCTACAGTCGTTTGGTTTGTTGTATTTCCATCCTATTTTAATTTCCAAAGTATAAATTTTGAAAATACCTTATCTCTCACGTACGCAGTATAAGACAACTATGTCGGAGGAATGTATACACCGAATTCCATGATTCTATCAGCGGCCATATTGTTGGTACCATTTTTATCCCCTTTTCCCACTTTTGCCCCCAAGAGTACGACTATCTAAAATCTCTTTATTTTACGTATCTACACAATTAGAGGGATGTACACGTCGAATTTCATCATTCTAGCTGTATTCGTTTAGTTGGTACTATTTTTATCCCCTGTAGCCATTGTATCCTTGATAGTACGAATTTGGAAAAAATGTTTTATTTTTCGTGTCTACGCAGTCAGAGGAATGTATACTCCGAATTTCATGATTCTAGCTGCGGTCATTTGGTAGGTACTATTTTTATCCCCTTTTTCCATTTGAACCCCAAAAAGTGCGAATTTTGAAAGTTCTTTTATTTTACGTGTCTACGCAATCAGAGGAATGTATACATTGAATTTCATTATTCTAGGTGCAGCCGTTAAGTTGGTACCCCTTAAAAGTACGAATTTATAAAAAATACTCTTATATTATGTATCTACTCTATTAGAGGAATGTACACGCCAAATTTCGTGTTTCTATCTGTTGTCGTTTGATAGGTACCATGTTTATCCCTTTTTTGTCCCATTTCGCCCCCTACAAATAAAAAACACTCTATGGTGCCCTTTTATGCTATAAAGGGAATGCGCATTGCAAATATCAAGTAAATACAAGATAATATGTTCAAAAAACAGACTGAAATACTCTAAATATTAGGGGTATTTTCAGTCCTTGTGAGGGAAATGTTTTTCCCTCTTGGCCGATTTCCCTCACTTTCAATCCCAACCGATCTACAACCATAATACATACATTTAGGAAAAATTTGAACCTCCTAGCTCATTTCGTTCGGCCGCTATCGTGCTTTCAACAGACAGACAGACAGACGGACATGGCTATATCGTCTTAGAATTTTACCACGACCCAGCATATATATACTTTATGGGGTCTCCGATGAATATTTCAAGGTGTTACAAACGGAATGACAAAGTGAATATACCCCTATCCTGGAGGTGGCGGGTATAATTAGTCATCCAACGAGCTCGTTTTAAGCACAAGTCGGATTTGTTAAATAATGCATTAAAAATAGCCCTAGTATCGTAACAAATCGAAATATTTTGGAACAACACATTAAACGAACCATAGGTTAATTTTAGTCGAATTTTCTTTTTAATAAATATATAAAACTTACTATGCTTTTTGATGAGGTATGGGGGGCTTGGGGTTCAAATTCATACAGGATATGAGTAACAGGATGTTTCTTAAAATCATTATACTGCAGATATCGGTTAAACAAAAAATATTTGTAAATGTTTCTTCATTAAAAAAAAAAAAACAATATTCTTTGAAATACAAGGACCTTTCACTTTTCTGTTGCATTTGCAAAGATCGTGAACCTCACATTTCCTACAAAGACGAGTATAATATACGTATAAGGCTGGATCGCGAAAAAAATGCTGCGGTCACCCCCTGAAATAATGATGCTCTGCCGAATATTTCGTCCTTGGGTCAAACCGTCTGTGAGCTAAACGCTCCTGAAAACGCCTCTAAAAATAATCACATATGTTCTTATGTGTATGGCTGGTTGACATCCGAAGCGGCAAATGGTCAACGGCGTCAATTTTTCTTCTGCCCATAAGAAATGCATGTGAAATCTAGGACGAACTTCGTCATTTCAGACTCAATTATATGATTATATAGAAAGTGACATATTATAAACAAACTAGCGCCGTACTATGAAAAACCGGTGGAGACCGACGTAAAAAAACCGGGTTTCCCGGTTTTTCTAAAACCGCGATTTTTAAAAAACCCGACGGTCGGTCTCAAATGAAAAACCCGGTTGACCCGGTTTTCGGTCTCCGGTTTGATCACTCCAAGTACATACTTAAGATTATAAAAATGAAGAATCATTTCAAAATATTTTTTAATTAAACGGAATCTGAAGGATAATCATTCTAATAAAACATCTCGTTGATCATGTCCTGTATAAATAAGAAACCCCAAAACTCATTAGAAATCATATTTACACCAATACTTCGTAAACAAGTGTATCAAATTTTCTGTATTTATCATAGACAAATGCGAGACTGAAAGGGTTATAATAAGACTTCATTCGTTATATTTTGTCTACGCGTTTTCACACTACACTATTTTCAATATTCCTACCTTGACACCTTTCTCTTCATTTTACCAGTCATAACTTTAAAAAATCATTTTTTTAAATACGTATAAAAAATATATGAAAATGGATGGAATAAACGATAATTTCAGTGGGTGTTCAATACCCACTGAAAATAGCAGCCAAAGTTCAGAACTTCTTTTTATAATTTTTCAATCGATTACTTCTTCATATGTGCTGATATTGCCGAGTACATACAGAACAAAGTGTTTTTAGTCCTCATAATTACATTTATTTTAACGTATTAATGCCTGGTAGATTATAGATGTATATAGGAAATATACTCCCAAAATTACAAAACAAATTGTATGTTGTAAGTTTAATTAAAAAGAATTAAAAAGGGTATTAATTTTGTGGAGTAGTATTCCTCAATGCATACAAAAATTGTGTAAATTTTTAATTCAAAATGTCCACATAAATTGAAAAATTCCCTTTTATCTGCAAGCAAATAGTAACATCATAATATAGAAGCGCCCATCTAGTTGTAATTCAAATTCCCAGAATCTGTAATTCCAAGTACTCACCCATCCCCCCAAAGAAACACAATTGTTCTCTCCCATATTTGTCTTGAGTCTTTATGCGTTTGGGGTTTGCATGTATTCACGCTTTTTATGTTAGAAATATTCATATGTTTTTTGTGTGTTGTTGTCATTGTGTGGCAGCACATACGTTTTTTCTCCCTGTCTTTATTGTTCATCGTCATACAGCTGAGGGAAAGAAAACAGCAAAACCACAACAACCGAGAGAGTACATTGATTTTGACAGGTTTACTGCAGTCAACCAGTCAGTCATTCCTTTATTCAGTCGGTTATGAATGTTATCCTCTGTACATGCGGCATACGTATGTACTCACATAGATATGCATGTTCGCATACACATGCATATTTATGTAAGGACATGTACACTCAACAAATGTTGTCTGCCCAACAATATAGAAAAGGATGTCAACAATTATGACTAAGACTGTCAGTATATTAAGCTCCTCTTTTGTCGTGTATAGTAGAGGAAAGAGATATACGGGATATTTATTTGAAATTCGATTTGTTTAGAGTTACACAATGTAAAAAAAAAACAATTATACTATTTATTTTTTAGATCATAATTTTAGACATTTTGCAAAAGTTGAAAATTTTACATTTGATACTCCAATTCCGTTTGGAAGTCTTTAGATTTACAAAACTGCTTTAGTTTTTCTGGGTCTGTTCTATTTTGTGAAATAAAATACATTTTAATTTGTCTCTGTTGCAAATTAAACTTTTGAGAAGAACAGGCATACAAAATATACGGAAGTTGGCAACCCTGTTTATGTGTAAACAGCTGTTAACGTTTACATTTTTAAAATAAGTTTTATCAGTTGTGAAGTGAAATTTTCTATTTTAAAATAAAACGTTCTATTTCAAAATACATCTTTTAAAAAAAGTTTTTGTTTTTTTGTTTTGTTTTTTACAATTGTTAAAGTAGTGTTATACATGTAATTATTCGTGGGAAACATTCATTGTTTTTGCATTAATTCTGTAACATTTTGAATGGAAAGTGTCCCTACTGGATACGAGGGCAAGTGGTTGATCCTCCAAAGATAGTCACCTCGCAAATGATTACCAAAAGTACAATTATGTGCTGATAGCAAATATAATGTCTTTGAGAATTTCTACAGAAAATGGTTTACATCTGTGTAACTCAATTAGTTTAAGAGATATTTTAGTTAAAAGAAAAAATCATATTTTTGGTGAGGTTCATTTCGTTCTCAATTTATTTATATACATAACCGCTATTTTTCTTCTGGTCCACAATGGAAATGTAGAAATTGCGGACATTTTTCTAAAAATCACCTTTTTGGGATTTATTTTCCGTTTTAGGAATTGTGGAATTTTTACCTGTGGAACCCCCAAGTTTTTTTTTCAAAATATTTTTAAATATTTCTGTAGCGTGAACCGTCCATTTTTTCTCAAATGATATATTTTTGAAGTGGATGTCGACGTACTAAGTTTGGAGAAACTACACTGAAAGAATTATCTTCATACTATGAATGATTTTGTCTTAACCACAGTGAAAATTTTCATTAAAAAGTCGCCAAAGATACACTTCATAAAAGGTATGAAACATGTTTCATAAAGCACAAATCAATGAAAAGTGTCATAGAATTTATGAAAAAATTCTTAGAAACTATGGTATATTCATTCGATGAAAATTTGCCATACAAGTTAATTATTTTCCTTATGATTTATGAAAAGTTTCATAGATTTTATAAAGAAACTTCATTAGTTTTATGAAAAAGTTTCATAAATATTAATAATTTTTACTGAAGTTTCCAAGATAAAGAAAAAAGCAAAAAAAGGTTTGACTTGTTGACCAACCAATCAACACACACCATCAATGCGAGAGTATTTGTAATGAATACGCCTTTGACCTAAATCAAGTTGCATACTTATGACAGAGTTAACAGAGAACAAATGAGAATTGCTAGCATTTAACCGAATAAAGTCGACACACTAAAAATGTAGTTGTAATTTATGAAACATTTCCTATAAGCTATGAAATCGTTCATTATCATAATCGTCAATATTATGAAGAAAAATTCTTTCAGTGTAGTTTCACGGGAAATATTTTTGCCACAACTTCGCCATTTCCGCCTTGTGTGTATTATCAGTTCATAAATTTTTACATTTGGTTGTTCTTCTGAACCATTTAGGCAATTTTGTTTGGTCCGTATGATTTTTTATAATTTGATAGTTTATTAAGTTTCCTATCGATTATTTTATGAATATTTTTTACTATTGTTCTAATTATCGACCGCTTTTACGTTAAACTGAAAACAGTTGAGAAAAAACATAAAAATACACAAAAATATTTTGTTCCATTTTTTAATAGCTAGCATTAATTTTTAACGGTTATCGTAGAAAACAGTGCCTTTTTGAAGAAAATCTATGGTTAAATGTAGAAATTGTTAGACTTCATGTTCCATATTTTTCCGTTTTTAAATGAAGTTTCTGCAAGAAACTTCCACATTTATGCATAGATTTTCCTCAACCAAAAAATGGGGTTTAATCTAGCCAGAAAATCAATAAATATTTAAAAATAAAAAAATAGTTTTTAAAATTCTCTTATAGTGAGGGTCAAAACTTATACATTGTAATTCAATGAATGCGATTTATTATCTTAAATGATATTCAGAAGATGTTCGTACCAAACTTCAATTTAACGTCAACGATGGAACTTGCAAATTAATAGTGATAATACTAAAGGAACCTTCGACGAAAACTCGAATTTTAATAAAAATAAACTGTAGATAAACATGTAATATATTTTTTGAGTTTAAACGCCAATCTACATAAAAATTGTTATACAAACCGACAAAGTCTTATTAAAGCTGATCCGGTCATTCCAATATCAATTCCGTGATCACCTAACTTGATTTCTGAAATTTGAAAAGAATTGATGTAATCATAACATACTACTATCTACCTCAATCTACAGAGTAGGAGGATATATATCATTTGGTAGAGAAAAAAGAGTAATACATTGAAGGAGTGGCATAAGACCATAAGTATGTTTGTACCAAATCCGTTTCATGACTTTTTAAGCTGTTTGAGTTATGCCCGTCTGTCCGTCTGTCTGGCTGGCTGGTGTACACGATAACTCTCGAAAGGAGCTAAGGAATCAATTAAAACTTTGTAAGTGGTAATATTTTTCCCAAACTTAGTTTAAATTCGAAGATGGGCGAGGTAAAATTAAATGCTTTATAACTCCTTTACCGGTGTCATATTTGATCATTTTTACATTTATTTACAAATCTGGAAACTTATCCAGAAACTGCTAGTACCTCCCACACACATAATCCGACGATAAGTGAAATTTAAGTCCTTCCATACAAGCCTTTGGCAAGGGGGCTTGTTTATATTATATAAGACTTTTATAATGATATCGGGCAGTACAATTAATAATACTATGCTAGTAAACAATGTAATAAGGTAGAAATTCTATGGGTATTCTATTTGAGCTCTATTTTTAGCGATATTCTAAATTTTTGATATAAGAGCACTCAAAAAATCAAGAATCTCAATTGAGGTTCATTTATCGAATTTACAACAATTTAATTTCAAATTTAAGAAAATGTTAAGCAATTTTCTGTCACCATATAGGTGACGTATGAGTTATATTTATTGAGGATAATGTTAATCATTCGCTGATTTCTGGGACTGGCATACCAAAATCAACGTAATCAATCTAATTTTCTTACATCAGAAAATACATCAATTTAAATGATATTAATAAAACTTAAAGCAACAGTAGGTCGAAAATGAGAAAAATCGCATTTTTCGTGACCTTCTTAGCATACTTTTAAGTCGTGAATATCTCGAAAACAGAAGTCAACCCAAAAGAACGGGTTCGATTCAGACAAGCGTTATCGTTAGAGTTCAAATAATTGAGCCAACTTTATGAAGTCGAATATTTTCTGTTTGAAACGTAACGATTTATCTAATTTTTTATTTTTTTTCGGCGTAATTGTGAATACTATGAACCGCCCTTTTAAGGATAAATTTATTTGTTCTCCCTTTGTGAAAGAGCCAAACAAAAGCTCACCAAAATTCCTGACACTTCAAAAATTATTGTTTTCCCCTTAACGTAGAATTAGTTTAGGTCTATGACATCGATTCCAAAGGCCACCTCTTTCCTTTGGTGTAGTACGGTACAGCTTCAGTTTCACTCGTTTTTTCACAAATCTCTGTACATGTCTCTTTCTATTGTGTTTTCATCAAAAGCGTTTTTTCCATAGAAATCTTCACCCTTTTTGGTCGGCGATTTACAATTACATATACACAAGTACGAGTGTGCACACAAAGTAATGTACATGTATGCGTGTATTACATCTTCACTTCCCTCCACCGTCTAATACAACTCACAAGATTCCTTTTTTATAGTTTAACTATATTCGAGTACATACATACGAATATATTCGTATGTCGATCCTTTTCCTTTCTTTGTAGGAACGCGCTGTTACATTGTTGAGTGGTTTTATGCTTTTTTAGAGAGAAAAAGGAACTTTTGTTTCAAACACGTTTTATGAAGTGTGTGTAGAATTACGCGTATATGTATGTGTATATATGTAACTTACATATATTGGGGTGGCCCATATTTGTAAGGTTTGGTTTATAGTTTGTCGACTGAGACTTCCACATTTTTTCAAAACATTTTAAAGTACTCCACAAATTCGCAGATACATTTCTCTAACGATTTCTTCAATCGTTTCTGCCCAGAAAACAGAGTCTTAAGTATTTGTAACAATTAGACAGCGGATTTGATGCAAAACATTTCTTGAACGAATTGTATGCCGACTTCACACAATGGATTTTCATGATCATGGATTAAAAAATACATAACCAATTATGTTCGTATATTTTGGATATGGATTCCATGTCTAGTAATAATAGCGAATAATAGTTTATCGAAGATGGTAGATGCTTAGACCATTATGTTGTGGTGGCAGTCAGGAAGTAGTTACTAAGTAGTTCAGAATCAAATTCCATCGTCTAAAATTCAATTTTTGATCTAGTGAAGAATTTTGAGTTCTGTAAAAAATCTGAATTAGTCAATAACTCATGGATTATTTTGAGATGTTAAACGTCGGGCAATTTTTCTATTTTTCGATATAAAACCTGTAAAATTTTTATTTTTACGTTTTTTTTTGTACATATTTGTACCCGTTTGTTCATAATCCGCAGAAAAGTCATTTTTGTATTATAGATTTTTACCTTTTTTCCTATTTTGAAATTTTAAAGAACTTAATTTCTTCTTTCGAATTTGACAAACTGTTTCATTTTAATTTCAATTGGTTTCTTAGTTTTATTATGGCGTATGGAAGTAAATTGTTCTTTATGAAGATTTTCACCTTTTATTTCGTGAATTCTTCTGGGAAAACAGGAAATTTAAAATTAAACCAGCACGATGGGTTAAGTATTGACACTATGTCAGTCAAGTATTGTCAGTATGATATTTTTGTTTCATAGTAAAGATCCTGCAAATATCCTCACACAGCTGGGTTTCGCAAATAATACTAACTTTAAAAGGTTTTGATTGTAATATAAGCAAATGTTCATTATTATATGAATATATAATAAATATTATTAATAAATAATGTAAATATGTGAAATTGAAACATATATACATATATATATATAAATTTTCCATTTGTATAGTAAAACTAAATCAATGCTCAAAATTATCAATTTTTAATAAATAATTATTTTTAAATCCCTTAGATTTAAATTTCTTTCCCGAGAATTCCAGGAATTCTCGGACCCCAGAGCCTAAATACAATGCAAAAACAACGTGATTTCAAACCATTGCAGGAATAAGTTCCAACGAACTGTCTGCTGTTGAATCGGCAATAAAATTATGCTTACGGAACATGCTTGGTACCCGGTGGTACCAGAAAAACGTACGACAGTCATAAAGGTTGTGAATAATAAAATTGAAGTGATTCTCCTCTTGGACGCTCAAGTTGAAACCGCAAGACTATGTTGATCACGTAAATTTTGGCTACGATTCTCATAAAGTCTTTGGAGAAATTAGATCGAATAATGACTAGACAACCGATTTTTATGCAAAAGTATATTTTGAAAGGATGGTTATAATTGATTGACGACTTCACAAAAATGTTTTTTTATGAATGATTTTTACCAAACACTGGCAGTGGTTCAAATTAAGGACGATCAAGTATTTCGAGTGGCAGATCGACGTATCTGCACAATCATATTCACTACAAACAATTGTAAGGAATTGTCAATGGCAAAATCGCCGTTGACATTTCGCACTTTTTCTTTATATTCCCCATCGATTTTTCCAGTTCACCGTATGAAAAATCGAACTCATGCAAAAGGTGTTTTTTAACAAAATCCACTTAAGCGAACGTGCAGATATTTGCAGCAGTGCACTGCCGACAGAATTATTTTTGCGTATAAAATTCCCCATTGACGTAATCTGAATTAAATATCCGTGATCGTATCCTTAAATTGAATATCTATGAGAGCAAACGTTAATTGATACAATAATCACTTAGAACTACATTTTTCTCATTTCAGTTTTGTTTAAAGATTTGAAATAGCTTTTCAAAAATGCATACGTCGCTCACACACATTCTAATTGAAATATGGACAGCTGTTTAGGATATATATTTAGTGCTAAAGTCCGTTTTTTTATTCCGAAAACCGGAATTACTCATTTTTCCAATAACTTCTGAAAATAGGCACGCAACTAAAAATATGAGCAAATTGTACTTTACTTAATAACTTTACTCTTAATAATACCTGATTTTGTAGACAAATCGAGTTATAAGTTATTCAGGGTAAACATTGACATTGTTTTAATGTTCGAAGCTATTGATATCAATTCAATTCACCTCCATGGCCCGTCAAATTCTCCCATGTTAATTGTATTTTTTTAAATTCTAGGTTTTTTGCCTCTTACTTTTCGAAATTTCGAAAAAGTAATCTCCCATTTGTCATTGCAGCTTCAAATTTTTATACCCTAGACCACGAAGTGGTCTAAGTTAGTTTTCCGCCAAATGTTTGTAACACCAAGAAATAATCGATATAAGTATACGGATCGGATTAGAATCACCAGCTGAATCGATTTAACGATGTCTGTCTGTCCGTCCGTCCGTCTGTCCGTCTGCTGTCCATCTAAGCGTGTTCACACTCTACAGGTCGCAATTGTGGTCCGATTATTATGAAATTTGGCAGAAGTTACTTTTTTTGGCCAAGGACGATCGGTGTTGAAGGAAATCGGTTCAGATTTAGATATAGTCCCCAAACAAATGTCGCTCCCAATTTGACTTTTTCAGCCCCATAAAGCCCATATAGTACCCGATTTTCTTCAAATTTTGCATAACACCTTATAATCTAACTAAAAATACCTGTGACGAAAGCGGGTTAGATCAGTTCAGATTTAGATATAGTCCCCATACAAATGTCGCTCCCGATTCCACTTTTTCCGCTATAAAATCCACAAATTGTACCCGATTTTCTTTAAAATTGGCACAACATTTTATAATCGAACTAGAAACACCTATGTTGAAAGTGGGTGGGATCGGTTCAGATTTAGATATATCCCCCATACAAATGTCGCTCCCGATTTCACTTTTTCCGCTCTAAAATCCACATATTGTACCCGATTTTCTTTAAAATTGGCACAACATTTTATAATCGAACTAGAAACAGCTATTGTGAAAGTGGGTAAGATCGGTTCAGATTTAGATATAGTCCCATACAAATGTCGCTCCCGATTTCACTTTTTCCGCTATAAAATCCACAAATTATACCCGATTTTCTTTAAAATTGGCACAACATTCTATAATCGAACTAGAAACACCTATGGTGAAAGTGGGTAAGATCGGTTCAGATTTAGATATAGTCCCCATACAAATTTCGCTACCGATTTCACTTTTTCCGCTCTACAATCCACAAATTGTATCCGATTTTCTTTAAAATTGGCACAACATTTTATAATCGAACTAGAAACACCTATGATGAAAGTGGGTAAGATCGGTTCAGATTTAGATATAGCCCCAATACAAATGTCGCTCCCGATTTCACTTTTTCCGCTCTAGAAACCGCTATTGTTCCCTATTTTCTTTAAAATTGCCACATCTTATAATCCAACTAAAAACACCTATGGTGAAAGTGGGTAAGATCGGTTCAGATTTAGATATAGTCCCCATACAAACGTCGATCACGGTTTCACTTTTCCCGCTTTAGAAATCGCATATTGTTCCCGATTTTCTTTAAAATTATCAGAACATTTTATAATCGAACTAGAAAAGCCTATGCCGATTTTCTTTAAAATTGGCACAACACATTATAATCCAACTAAAAATACCTATGGTGAAAATGGGTAAGATCGGTTCAGATTTAGATATAGCCCCAATACAAATGTTGCTTCCGAATCTTTAACCAATTTTGGCCAAACTTTACATATTATATTTCACCAATAAACATACATGGTGAAAGCGGGTCACGGCATTCCAGGTATCAATATACCCCTATACAAATGTTCTTTCCGATTTAAAATTTTTTGTCAAACATACATTTACATGATTCAAAAGTCCTTCCCGATTTAATTTTTTTACCGAATTGAATTGTAATGAGATAGAAAGTGGGGTGTATCATATAGTTGCTCCGTCCGTCTTAAGCCTTTCCTTACTTGTTTGGGAGATGCCCATATACCCATACTTTGGCATAACCCAAATGGGGCCCCATTCTGCTCTATTACAGCTCTAGAAACTACATCTTACATCGGATCTTCATCAACTTTTGCAGACATTATATGTTTCAACTAGGAATACCTACCGTGGATGAGAAATATATAAGCGCATGTTTTGGCACATGCGTCAAGTGTTGTTATAGGCCACCTTCAAATGTCCGTCCGATTCATCCAATTACCGCTGCATAATCTGTATTTATCATTCGATGTTGATCAATTTTTCCAGATCATGTTATATTTACTTTACTCGGAATATCTGATGGGAAATTGGATCAATTACTTTAGTATTTACCATACTCAGTAAATTTGACTAAAGATGAATTTATAGTATAATTTATATGAACTACATAAAATTGCTCCCTGGGTTTAGTTATCAAAGCGAGGTATATACGCAGGGAGTGGTGTAGGGTATTATATAGTCGGCCCCGCCCGACTTTAACCTTTCCTTACTTGTTGTATTATTGTTTCGATTATTTCAGGATCAAACACATAACAAATTTGTGGCAGTTTTATGGTCAGATAATTTCACTATTAGAAGCAACTGTGACAATAATTAATATTTTTAACTTTTTCTGTTGTTTAATTTTTTGTTTCATTCTTTTTTATGTGCGATCTATCTTTTCGACAATAAGCAAATTTGTTAATACAAATTAAATAACAGATGTTATGTAGTCCCATTGGACTCATAACTTAGTAAATAAGATAATACACAAAAGCATCAGTTATTACATTCACTATACGATGACATTGTTCTAGTGTGACATGTTTATGTCTGAACCCAAATTGATGCTTTGGAATGATATTTCGTTTTTCTAGTATTGGTAACAGTCTTCGAAGAAATATTTTTTCAAATATTTTAGATAATGTCGCCAGCAGGCTTATCGGTCTGTATGAGGATACTTCGTTCTCTGGTTTACCAGGTTTTGGTATCATAATTATTTCCGCACATTTCCATTGTGACGGAAATGTGTATTTAATGTAATGCCTTAGCATTACATTTAATAATATTGTAAGAAATAGAATAGATTTTTTGGTTAACTTGTCCATAACAGTGGCATTTATCAAATCAAAGCCAGGAGATTTTTTCTTGTTAAGCTTTTTAATTTCTTTGTTTACCTCGGTAGGTGAAATGTGTTTAATTGGAAGGTCCATTTGGCATGGAGCTTCCAATTATTTCTTGCAATTCGGCGTCAGTATTGAGCTTAAGTGGTTGGAACGTACTTTCTAAATACGTCGCAAACACTTTTGAAGTATTTTTATCGTATCGACATCAAGAGCCATCCCTTTTTTGATGGGGCAGTTGCGCTTAGTTGGTCTCTTCAGGTATTTGATAGACTTCCATATTAAATAGTCGTCGTATTTTGCGTTGTTGACTTGTTAAATAAATTCGGTAGTTGACTGGCCCTTATATTCATCCAAGGCTTTCTTGAGTATCTTGCAAGCTCGGTTAAATGTTGCATTGTCATATGGACGCCTACTCTGATGTCATATTCTTCTCAATCTTCGTTTCTCTTGGAACAAATATCGTATTACATGCGATATTTTGAAATTATTAAATTTATTGCTGGGTGCGATTGGAGTTGATAGTGTTGCTGCCTCGTGAATAAGATTTGTGAAATATTCCACTGCTTCATCTAATAAAATTCTACCTTAGCTTTCCGTACAAGTTCTCAAAAGTGATTAAGTGCCGCCCTCGTATACATGTATCTACACATGCATATACGTACACACGTATACGTTTATTATATAACGGAGTAGTCTCATTTTATCAAAAGAGGTTTTGTTTTTATTATTTAAGTGAAGTGAAGTTATTCTTCAGAATTTTGTATTCTTTACTGGATGACAGATATCTGTGTCTGTGTGTTTTTTTAATATCTTAAGTAGTGTTTTTAATAATATATCAAAAGGATATGTGTGCAATCCAACGTTGTTTAAATTTCTAAAAGAATTTCGTCTCAGATTTGGTTTTAGTAAAAATAATGTTAAAGGAAAGCGTACAAATTTCGAATTTGATATAGAATGTGTCCAGACTGCCACTTCTCCGTGAGAGTACTCGTAAAATTAACATTAAAGATGGATAAAGAGAAAAACCGATGGGAGAATAAACTGATTATATCGGCTATAACTGAATATATTTTCACTATACTCAAGAGCGTCCGTCCATGGCCATAAAATAATATTTCTCCGAATTTATATCTGGGCTATGATCTCAAGCTTAAGATGGACAATATGTAGATCCGGTGACCAGAGAGTCTTTAAATCGATAAAGGTGTGATTATCTCGATTATTTTATGACGTTACATATCGTTACCAAATATAAAAAAGACTCAACTGACATTTTTTTACAAATCGATATTTTTGTTTATTATGATCGTAGTTGTTGTGTTTTGTTAAAATAACCAAAAATCTCAATTTGCAAAAAAATGTTAGTTGCGTCTTTTTAATATTTTGATATACTTGTTGTGACATTAACTTATAATACCCTATTTCATTAATTGGTGTATGTTAAAACGATTTCTTTTATAAATCTCGAGACATTGTCACTTCACAAACAAACCCATGTCCATGAAAACAAATAAGGCGAAACAGAATTGTTAAAGTCAAAAGGGTAAACGAATGAAAATTAGTTCAGTTTTAAGTTTAGAGTTTAATATCTTGTTCGTGCAACAAAGGCAAATGTGACATGAAGTGATATACAGCACAAAAAGAAAATCCATTCAAATGTAAAAGACATATTCTTATCTTTCCTAACTGCCATTGTCACTGCCACAATACAATACTCGTACATACATTGCTTTGTATGAAGCCGACATACACATTCACACACACACACGCATATATGTACAAAATCATCTTTGTCATCAGTCCTTTCAACGAAGAAAAATATAAAAGTTAATATTTGCATTATATAAATTATGATGATATGGAGAAACGTAAAAAATACCCAAAGAATGAAAAATGCAATAAACGTTTGCCAACATAATGTGAAATATGAGTATAGGGACGACAATGTATCTGTATGTGTGGTTGGATGTAGATATATGTGATTGTGTTTGAATGGGATGGTAGCAACATGTGTCACTGCAGAATTTTTAAAATTCACTCTCGATTCAGAACTGCGAGTGACAGCCAAAGCTGATAAAGGACTTTCAATTTTGTGATAAACTTTTTTCATGTTGATTCTTAGACTCGATTAATTATTTTGACCTGAATGGGCGGTTTTGGATAACGTGGGGGTGGCACCTATCATACGAAGTTAAAACCAATTATTGAGTATATTCAGTTTATGGCACCGAGAGTGCTGCAATTGTGTGTGAGTTGATCCAGTGTAAAAGCACGAAGTTGTGCAAAAATGGGAGGAAAGTGGGCGTGACGTCTCGCATACGAAGTTTAGAGTATATGACACCGAGACTCCATAATTATTGTGTGAGTAAATTTAGTTGTAATCTGCATAGACAATATACAAATGACCGGGATTTCTTTGAAATGTCTTAGCACAATAGTAAAGAAAGGTTACAAAAAAGAAATATCCATTCGTCAAAATTCAATTTGATTTTTGTCTTCTCTTCCCCTTGGTACCATTTTTATCCCTCCGTTCCCATTGTATCCCTTGAAAGTGCGAATTTGGAAAAAATACTTTTATATTATTTATCCTCTTAATTAGAAAAATGTGCACACCGAATATCAAAATTCAGCTGTTGTTATTTGATAGTACAATTTTTATCCCTTTTTGTCTCTTTTCACTCCCCACAAATAATAATAACTTTATTGGGCACGTTTTTACAATAAGGGGAATATACATACCAAATATAAAATAAATATAAGCGGACATATTCAAAAAACTTGATGAAGTACTCTAAAAATGAATGTGATTGCAGTAGAAATTAAAAATATGGTTTATTTAATGTGTTGTCCCAACATATTGCAGCTTTTGCACTGTCCATACGAGAGCTAGACATTTTTCTTACGATTTTAGAGTTATTTTAATGCAATTTGTATTTCATCACCAATAACTTCCACATTTTTCTCCAATTTGTGCTTTAAAGGGCTGGCTAATCGCTAATTGTAATTTTTGGGAATTTTTTAACCCATGAGGACCACAAAATTTTTTACTTGGTCCTAAATTTTTAAATTTGAAGTAAAAAATAAAACATTTATAAAATAGAGTTAGGTATTCGTATGAGAAATGTCAAATTGGAAATTTTTATCAATATCCGATGTATATACGGATTCTAGAGCTGTAATAGTTTAAAGCGGAGGTGCATTTAAATCGGTTACATATAATTTTTTTCGTAATTTAAATATAAAACATGTAAGGAAAGGCTAAAGTCGGGCGGGGCCGACTATATAATACCCTACACCACTCCCTGCGTATGTACCTCGCTTTCATTACTAAATCCAGGTATTTCATGGGAGCAATTTTATTAAGTTTATACAAATTATATAAATTATATTCATATAATTTATATGCTATAAATTCATCTTTAGTCAAATTTAACGAATATGGTAAATAATATGGTAATTGATCCAATTGTCCCAAAGACAAATACAAATTATACAGTAGTCTAACAAAGTATGGACATATGGGCATCATCCAAACAATTCTCATTGCAATTCAATTCGGTAAAAAAGTGAAATCGGGAAAGATTTTTGCATCCTGTAAATGTATGTGTTTGACAAAAAAATGTTAAATCGGAAAGGACATTTGTACGGGGGTATATTGAAACCTGGAACGATGTGACCCGCATTCACCATGTATGTTTATTGGTGAAATATAATATGTAAAGTTTGGCCAAAATCGGTTAAAGATTCGGGAGCGACATTTGTATTGGGGCTATATCTAAATCTGAACCGATCTTACCCACTTTCACCATAGGTTTTTTAGTTGGATTAAAAGATGTTGTGCCAATTTTAAAGAAAAACGGATACAATATGTGGATTTTAGAGCGGAAAAAGTCAAATCTGGAGCGACATTTGTATGGGGGCTATATCTAAATCTGAACCGATCATACCCACTTTCAGCATAGATGTTTCTATTTCGATTATAAAATGTTGTGCCAATTTTAAAGAAAATCGGGTACAATATGTGGATTTTAGAGCGGAAAAAGTCAAATCGGGAGCGACATTTGTATGGGGACTATATCTAAATCTGAACCGATCATACCCACTTTCAGCATAGATGCTTCAAGTTTGATTATAAAATGTTGTGCCAATTTTAAAGAAAATCGGGTACAATACTGAACCGATCTTACCCAATTTTGCATTCGTGTTGGATTATAAGATGTTCTGCAAAATTTAAAGAAAATCGGGTACAATATGTCGTTTCTAGTGCGGAAAATGTAAAATCGGGAGCGACATTTGTATGGAGGCTATATCTAAATCTGAACCGATCTTACCCAATTTTTGCATACGTGTTGGATTATAAGATGTTCTGCAAAATTTAAAGAAAATCGGGTACAATATGTCGTTTCTAGAGCGGAAAATGTCAAATCGGGAGAGACATTTGTATGGGGGCTATATCTAAATCTGAACCGATCTTACCCAATTTTTGCATACGTGTTTCTAGTTCGATTATAAGATGTTCTGCAAAATTTAAAGAAAATCGGGTACAATATGTCGTTTCTAGAGCGGAAAATGTCAAATCGGGAGTGACATTTGTATGGGGGCTATATCTAAATCTGAACCGATCTTATCCAATTTTTGCGTACGTGTTTCTAGTTGGATTATAAGATGTTCTGCCAAATTTAAAGAAAATCGGGTACAATATGTCGTTTCTAGAGCGGAAAATGTCAAATCGGGAGCGACATTTGTATGGGGGCTATATCTAAATCTGAACCGATTTCCTCCAAATTCAATACCGATGGTCCTTGGCCAGAAAAAATAACTTCTGCCAAGTTTGATGACAATCGGACAACAATTGCGACCTGTAGAGTGCGAACAAGCTTAGATGGACAGCAGACGGACGGACGGACAGACATACATCGTTAAATCGAATCAGGTGGTGATTCTAAGCCGATCCGTATACTTAAAGCTGGGTCTAGCTCAATTATTTCTTGGTGTTACAAACATTTGGCGCGAAACTAACTTATAATACCCTAGACCACGAAGTGGTGTAGGGTATAATGACTGGGAAATTTGTGATAAAGATCAGATGTAATATTTAGATTCTACATGAGTAAGCGGATAATTTGGGATGATATTTGTGTGGAGCTATATCAAATCATGAACCCATATAGGCTATCTGAAAATTTTATCAATACCCGGTGCAATAATATTGTAAATCGGAGAGATATTTGTAGGAGTCTATTTATAAATTTTATGGCGAATGGAAACAATTGCGATCTGTACATTGCAGGATGGCACAATTTAAGAGGCAAACAGTCCATTTTGAAGTAACGTATTTTCAGAAAGCAAAAATGGCAGATCGTTGCCAATACTTTAAAATAGCAAAATATAAAAATTTGGAACCAGGTGGCAACTAGTTTTTTTAAACCATGCTGCCAAAGTTACTACATTTTCTCTTTTTCCATTTTTGATATTTCAACCTAAAGTGATTTGAAAACATATGAGAAAAATATGATGAAAGCATATTAGAAAATACTTACGCAGATATGTAAATTAATCAAAAATTAAAAAAATGCTTACGATGTTATTGCAAAAAGCAATGTACTGCGATAAAGTGTGTTGTGTTTTTTGTGTATGTTTACGAGCCTATCCTATCCGTATCCAATGAACCATATGTATGAAAAGACAGATTATAAGGTGCACTTTAATATGCCGGTGGAATGGGCTGCAGCAAACTGCCGTACATTATGAAAATTTCTGATTTAAAATTGTATTAAAGTTACAAATGCAGATATTGTAAAATTTCGGTTTAAAATGAAATGACATTGATCTCCGCGAAGTGTATATAATTAATGTATTAGTCAACAAGTAAGAAAGGCTAAAGTTGGGCGTGACCGACTATGCAATACCCTGCACCACTCCTTGTGTCTATATCTCATTTTAATAAACACTGGTGTTTTAATTTCAGTGGGTATAGTTTATACAGTCCATATTTATTATCTAGTGTTCTATAAAATCATATTTAACCAAATTTAACGTAAAATGTAAAATTTAATAAATATATGTTGTGATACTCATACATGTGCCACGATGGAACCAGATACCAATTTAGAGGCAAAAATTCAATTTTTGAACTAACGCATTTTCAAAAAGTAAAAATGGAAGCGTGTTGCCAAAAATTTATAATTACCAAAAATGGAAAATTGGAACCGGGTGGCAATCGATTTTGAAAGGATTAGCAACCATCAAGCTAACTACATTAAAGATCTACCTTTAAGTGGATGTGGCAGATTGTAGATTGATCAACTTAAGTACATAAGTACATGTACGAAATTTAAAGGCCTATAAGTTTTCTAATGAATTTTCCTTCAAACTATTTCCTGGCAAACTATTTTTAGACAACTTTTTGTAAGCAGCATAAGTATTTGTACGAAATTTAAAATGTACACCTGTTTCCTAAGGTATTTTGGGCTCAAAAAACCAACTACCATCCCATTGTAAATGGGCGTGGCAGTAGGTTGAGAAACTTAATCTTTTTCTAAACAATTTTTTTGTAAGCTTTATAATTATAAACGAAATTTAAAACGTCTACCTGTTTCCTAAGATATTTGCCTCAAAAAATCTACTACCATTCCACTGTAAGTGGGCGTGGCAACTCAAAATTTTTATAGCCGACTTTTGTAACTACCATAACCTTAAGTAGGAAATTTCTAAAGTGTATCTTCCTCCATTTCTTTTTTGCCTCTAAAACTGGTCATCTTTCCCACCGTACATTGTGCACAATCTTTACGTGGGCAATATAAGAACGGACAGACAACTTAGTTGGTGATTCAAAGCCCATCGTTATACATAGAGTTGGATCTAACTCAAGTATGTCATGGGGTTACAAACATTATATCGATTTTTTAAAATCTGTATTATGACAGGTAGATTGTTTTAGCGCGTAGAGAAAAAATCATTTAATTATAAAATTTAATATCAATGTTATTATGATATTAAAAATGTATAAATATTTATATTTTATTAAAAATTGAGATACAACTCTTTATATATTAAGTAATCGATTCATTTAATTTGAAGTGGAAGTAAATCCATAATACATGATGTTCTTTATAGGAACCACTGTACGAATATTAAGAGTTTTATCTCTTGTCTGTATGTATGTGCTTTTGTCCATAATAACACAATGCGAATAAATTTCTTATTTCATGGGGCTGACAGTTGTATTGTTAATATTTAATGCGCACACATCGTGCGGTAAATGAGTTGTAGATGGATTCCAACATAAATAACATTATCTTAAATAATTAAGAAGGAAAGTGATTACATTCGATAATGGAAGTATTTCAAATGTTAATGTCATTCTATTCTGTTTTCGGCGCCGCGCAGGATAGAAGAGAATTACAACGATTTATTGCTGTTCATCTATATAACTACCTATAATAATGGTTATATGTTGCGGCGGAGCGCTTTTGACGTTCATTGATGTGATTCTCTTGCATCGGAGAGCGGAAGTACGTGCTCTGGAAGGGAAGGGCGTGTTGGATATAAACGAAAAACAATACTACGCTTTGAAGATTTAGCTCTGGCCATTTTGGAGTGTATATATACTGTGCAAACACAAGCCGTGTAACACATATAGGACCAATTTGGCATGGTTGTACAACATGATAGTTTGAGAAAATATACAATTGCAATATTTTAGTTTTCTACATTCATTAAAATACATTTCAATGATAAAACTATGTTTCATAGAGTGTACTCTGCAGCATTACACAATACAATATATAGGGTCCGCCATCTAACATTTTTTTCTTTACCTATTCAACCGTTAGACTATTATTTGTGTGGTGCCCTCAGCAGCCATTTGAATGAAATCATTTTCCATTATTAACCGGAAGGATTGTACTTTCAAATAAAAAAAGAAATTTGAGAAAATATTCAGTAGTTTTTTATAGCATTTAAAAAAAGTTATTTGGCGGACCCTATATAAAGTTTCTTTATTGAAACCTTCAAACAGTTTCATATACCTCACCCATATATAGTGGCGTGATAATTAATAATTTTTCCTTTATTTTCCATTTGGCCTTTATGTTCTTTTAAATTTTTAGTTTGTTCGATTATAAGACAATTAAGGAAAGACTAGAGTTGGTAGAACCAATTATATGACTCCATCGATCTTGGTTTTATTAACACACCTGTGAATATATAATACCACACTATATTAAATATTGAAAGAGGGTTTCTTTACAGAACTATGCCGAGAGTGTAGAATCATCAATATAATGCTACTTGTTACATAGCCAAGTCCTCTAATTACAGAATTGCAGCGAAAATTCTCCGATAAGCAAATTTCAAGAATCGCCCCAAAGGACCTTGAACTTAATGTACCTGTTTTTTTCTTGTAGGCGTGATGCAAACCAGAATTTTAGAAACCAAAACCCAAAAAGTTTGGATAATTTAAAAATATGCATTCCATCTTTCCGTCCGTCCGTCTGCCTGTTGAGGGTATGTTCAAATTTTCCACATATGTATCTAATGATTGTAGATCGGTTGAAATTGAAAGTGGGCGAAATCGATCCAATAGGAAAAATGGAATCCGCATTCCTTTATAGCATCGACGCAAATCAAATCAGTTATTTTTGCAAAATTCATACATTCAGGTGTTGAAATGGGACAACCAAATAACGACAGCTAGAAGTATGAAATTCAATATGTGCCATTTGCTAATTGCATAGACACTTAAAATAAAGGAATTTCTTTAATTGACACTTTTATGCTATAAAATTTATCAAATCATAATTTATTTAACTGTGTAGACGCGCCAATTAGAGTGAAACATGGCAAAAGGGGATAAAAATGATACCAATCGAACGGTATCAAAGTCTTCCTATTGCACGGTGGTAACTTACGGCCAAAACCCTATAACTTTTTTATTTACCATCTTCAAATTCTGAAATTTGGAATTTTAATATGTGACATTATTTTTGATTTTTAAAAATAAAATGAGCGGGCCGGACCACGCCAACTTTTTTAATAATAACTTAACTTTTTTTATTTACCATCATAACAATCTGAATTTTGGTATTTTGATATATGATATTTTCTAATTTCTTATAATGGGCGGGCCACGCCCACTTTATATAGTTTTACTCCAATCAAAGTTGAATGTTTTTATTTTTAAAAGGTTATATTTTGGAACACCGAATTTCACAATCAGTACACACAAATGAAGATTACAGCCTAAATTTTCAGAAAATGCTTAATTTGCATCAAAAAAGTTGACTCAGAAATCATGGTCTATTACTTTTACGAAGTTGTAAATAACGGTTTTTTGTTAGAATATATGCAAACTAGAATTTTGAAGTTGGAACCAGTGTAAAGCCTATATTAGAAAATAAAATATTTTTAAAATGGTGTTATTTCAATAGTTATCTTTCATCTGACATCAAAATTTATTTAAAAACAAAAGAATGGCCGTTTGTTACCCCTGTGTATTGGTCAAAATGGGGAAGAGAGGACAATATTAGTACCGAACTTCTTAAACTTCGGTTTTTACATACCACAGACTTTGTCGAAGCGCAATAAAAACGACTTATATTTTTGGAAAATTTTACTTTTATGGGAAAAAGTGGTACCAACTAAACGACTGCGTC
Organism: Polietes domitor; assembly: GCA_947397865.1. Classification (NCBI taxonomy): domain Eukaryota; kingdom Metazoa; phylum Arthropoda; class Insecta; order Diptera; family Muscidae; genus Polietes; species Polietes domitor. The sequence continues at coordinate 156,484,653 of OX377618.1, forward strand.
AAGAATCATGAAATTCGACGAAAATCTGACTCCGTAACGCGGAGAACACAATTTTCCCAAATTCCCTTTTTTAGAACTAAAACAATAAATAAGAAAAAAACCAGTAAGGAAAGGCTAAAGTCGGGCAGGGCCGACTCTATGATACACTCCACTTTCAATCCGAATACAATTCAATTCGGTGAAAAAGTGAAAACGGTAAGGTTTTTGTATCCTGTAAATGTATGTGTTTGAAAAAAAATGTTAAATCGGAAAGGACATTTGTATGAGGATATATTGAAACCTGGAACGAAATAGGTGAAATATAAAATGTATAGTTTGGCCAAAATCGGTTAAACTTATGGGAGCAACATTTGAATTTGGACTATATTTAAATCTGAACCGATCTTACCCACTTTCACCATAGTTTTGTTTAGTTAGATTATAAGGTCTTGTGCGAAATTTAAAGACAATCGAGCACAATATGTGGCTTTTAAAGCGGCAAAAGTCGAATCGGGAGTGACATTTATATAGGGGCTTTATCTAAATCTGAACCGATCTTACCCAATTTCTGCATAGGTGTTTCTAGTAAGATTATAAGATGTTGTGCCAAATTTAAAGAAAATCGAGTACAATATGTGGTTTGTACAGAGGAAAATTTCAAATCGGGAACGACATTTGTATGGGGGCTATATCTAAATCTGAACCGATTTGACCTATTTTCACCATAGATGTTCTAAGTTTAAATATAAGATGTTTTGCCAAATCTGAAGACAATCTGATACAATATGTGGTTTCTAGAGCGGAACAAGTCAAATCGGGAGCGAAATTTGTATGGGAGCTATATATAAATCTGAACCGATCTGACCGATATTCACCATGGGTGTTTCTAGTGGAAATATAAGAAATATAAGGATATATTGAAACCTGGAACGAAATAGGTGAAATATAAAATGTATAGTTTGGCCAAAATCGGTTAAACTTTTGGGAGCAACATTTGAATTTGGACTATATTTAAATCTGAACCGATCTTACCCACTTTCACCATAGTTTTGTTTAGTTAGATTATAAGATGTATTGCGAAATTTAAAGACAATCGAGCACAATATGTGGCTTTTAAAGCGGCAAAAGTCAAATCGGGAGTGACATTTATATAGGGGCTATATCTAAATCTGAACCGATCTTACCCAATTTCTGCATAGGTGTTTCTAGTAAGATTATAAGATGTTGTGCCAAATTTAAAGAAAATCGAGTACAATATGTGGTTTCTACAGAGGAAAATGTCAAATCGGGAACGACATTTGTATGGAGGCTATATCTAAATCTGAACCGATTTGACCCATTTTCACCATAGATGTTCTTAGTTTAAATATAAGATGTTTTGCCAAATCTGAAGACAATCTGTAACAATATGTGGTTTCTAGAGCGGAAAAAGTCAAATCGGGAGCGAAATTTGTATGGGAGCTATATATAAATCTGAACCGATCTGACCGATATTCACCATGGGTGTTTCTAGTGGAAATATAAGATGTTTTACCAAATCTGAAGACAATCTGATACATTATGTGGTTTCTAGAGCGGAAAAAGTCAAATCGGGAGCGAAATTTGCATGGGAGCAATATATAAATCTGAACCGATCTGTCCGATATTCACCATGGGAGTTTCTAGTGGGAATATAAGATGTTTTACCAAATCTGAAGACAATCTGATACAATATGTGGTTTCTAGAGCGGAAAAAGTCAAATCGGGAGCGAAATTTGTATGGGAGCTATATATAAATCTGAACCGATCTGTCCGGTATTCACCATGGGAGTTTCTAGAGGGAATATAAGATGTTTTACCAAATCTGAAGACAATATGTGGTTTCTAGAGCGGAAAAAGTCAAATCGGGAGCGAAATTTGTATGGGAGCTATATATAAATCTGAACCGATCTGACCGATATTCACCATGGGTGTTTCTAGTGGAAATATAAGATGTTTTACCAAATCTGAAGACAATCTGATACATTATGTGGTCTCTAGAGCGGAAAAAGTCAAATCGGGAGAGAAATTTGTATGGGAGCTATATATAAATCTGAACCGATCTAACACATTTTTACCACAGGTGTTTCTAGTTACAATATAAGATGTTTTGCCAATTTTAAAGAAAATCTGTTGTAATATGTGGTATCTAGAGTGAAAAGAGTCAAATCGGGAGTGAAATTCGTATGGGGGCTATATCTAAATCTGAACCGATTTTCTTCAAATTAAATAGCGTTCGTCCTTATCCCGAAAAACATCGTTGTGCAAAGTTTCATTTGGTTCTGTCTACAATTGCGACCTGTATCGTGATTACAAGAATAGATGGACGGACGGACGGACGGACGGACGGACAGACAGACAGACAGACAGACAGACGGACATTGCTAAATCGACTCAGAAAGTGATTATAAGACGATCGGTATAATTAACAATGGGTCTATCTCGTTTCCTTTTGGGTGTTACAAACAAATGCACAAAGACATAATACTCTCGTGGAGTGTATAAATAGTCTGTATCTAGAATAATGCAATTGCAAGAACAAAGCATCAGACAAAAATTAAATCTACGTAAAATTCAAAGAATATAATAAGAATAAGGTGGGTCATTTAAAATTTTAAATTTGAACAACCGATTACTTTGACTTTGAAAGGTAGAATAACATTCTTTTTTTAGGTTTATGTTCGATTTGCAAAATGGGAAGCTATACGCTCGAACAAAATTGGGAAATATTAAAAACAAACTTCCAAAGTAATGAATCTTTGGTGTGAATTTTGGGCTGGCGACATCATTGGGATGATTGGATGAGATACTGTCGAGCCAGTCGTGGTAGTCATATGAATGTTATTGTGTTCCATCCTTAAATGACAAAGTTCAACCTTTCCAATAAAACCAGCATTTTGAAAAATAATCAGTATTTTTATACACTCCACGAGAGTATTATGTCTTTGTGCATTTGTTTGTAACACCCAAAAGGAAACGATATAGACCCATTGTTAATTATACCGATTGACTTAGAATCACTTTTTGAGTCGATTTAGCAATATCCGTCCGTCCGTCTGTCCATCTATTCTTGTAATCACGATACAGGTCGCAATTGTAGACATAACTAAATGAAACTTTGCACAATGAAGTTTTTCGGGACAAGGACGAACGCTATTTAATTTGAAGAAAATCGGTTCAGATTTAGATATAGCCCCATACGAATTTCACTGCCGATTTAACTCTTTGCACTCTAGATACCACATATTACAACAGATTTTCCTTAAATTTGGCACAACATCTTATAATCCAACTAGAAACATATATGCTGAAATTGGGTAGGATCGGTTCAGATTTAGATATAGCCCCCATATAAATGTCGCTCCCGATTTGACTTTTTCCGCTTTAAATACCACATATTGTACTCGATTTTCTTTAAATTTGGCACAACATCTTATAATCTAACTAGAAACACCTATTCTGAAATTGGGTAGGATCGGTTCAGATTTAGATATTGCCCCCATATAAATGTCGCTCCCGATTTGACTTTTTCCGCTTTAAATACCACATATTGTACTCGATTTTCTTTAAATTTGGCACAACATCTTATAATCTAACTGGAAACACCTGTGGCTAAAGCGGGCTAGATCGGTTCAGATTTAGATATAGCCCCCATACAAATGTCGCTCCCGATTTAACTTTTGCGCTATAGAAACCACATATTGTACCCGATTTTCTTTAAAATTGGCACAATATCTTATAGTTCAACTAAACAAAACCATGGTGAAAGTGGGTAAGATCGGTTCAGATTTAAATATAGCCCAAATACAAATGTTGCTCCCAAAAGTTTAACCGATTTTAGCCAAACTATACACTTTATATTTCACCTATTTCATTCCAAGTTTCAATATATCCTCATACAAATGTCCTTTCCGATTTAACATTTTTTTTCAAACACATACATTTACAGGATACAAAAACCTTACCGTTTTCACTTTTTCACCGAATTGAATTGTATTCGGATAGAAAGTGGAGTGTATCATAGAGTCGGCCCCGCCCGACTTTAGCCTTTCCTTACTTGTTTATAACTTATTCTAACTAAAAATTTAAATGGCTTTTTGATACCACTTGAAGTATTATAATAATATTATATTTGAATTTAGTACCAAATTTGATAAGATGTTTACCGCACCGAAATCTGAATACAACTGAAAATCGTATTCAATTAATATGATAGCGAAAACCCCAGATAGTTTGGTTGATCCCGTAAATAATATCACATACACTTATCTTCTGATTACGTATTATAGTACGTATCTGATATATAGTCTCTTTCAAAAGGATAGTTTGTTTCTTTTCCGAAAAATATTTATGTTCAACCTTTTGGCCTACCGTTTAACATATTTTGAATTAGAAATGCATTAAAGTGTTTGTAGATTGCACTAATTCACGTCACACGCTGGCAACAAAAATGTGGAAAGGGCGTAAATGGATTTCTTGTGACTTTAAGGGGGAAAGGACTTAATAGGGCCTTTCTATATTATGCGATCACAAAATTTAACTAAATCAACAAAGAAGATATATGAAATTAATTGGATTCATGAATATTTTTCATAAATTAGCAATAACTAAACGCTAGTATTTTTTCGGTAATACTATCGAATGCACTTCGTGGTGAAGGGAATATAAGATTCGGCCCGGCGGAACTTAATACCTTTTTACTTGAATTTGGTACCAAATTTGGCTAGATGCTGACCACGCCGATTCAAATCCGAATACAACTGGATGTCGTAATCAATTATTATGATAGAGAAAACCACAGATGGTTTGGTTGATCCCTTAAATAATATCACATGCACTTATCTGCTGATTACGTATTATAGTACGCTTCTGATATATAGTCTCTTTCAAGAGGATAGTTTGTTTCTTTTCCGAAAAATATTTATGTTCAACCATTTGGCCAAACGTGATCACATTACATGCTTGGTTCGCTTTTAGCATTCACACAACCGACATATAAATTTAGTGCAAATAGTTTGGGTTACAGGATGTGGCCAAAGTGAGTGTCTCTTATATATTATTTGACAAAATATACGACAAGCTTTGGTTTCGATATATGTTATATGATTAATTATAATTTTTAAACAACGTATATTTATATAGTGTATATAGTGAAAGATGATTTAATAATCTCTAAGAAAATAAGTATGAAACGAGTAAGGAAAGGCTAAAGTCGGGGGGGCGACTATATGATACACTCCACATTCTATCGGAATACAATTCATCTTAGTAAAAAAGTGAAAACGGGAAGAATTTTTATATGTTACCTAATCATAGGCTAATATGACCTGGTGCGATTTGTCAAATCGGATATATCGGGACTATATCCAAAGATGGAATAAAGTGACTAACTTTCACAATAAGCTCTTCCAGTTCAAATATAACGTGTTATGCTCACTTTGAAGAAACTCGGTGAAAATTCGTGGATTCTGTTGCGGAAAAAGTCTATCCGAGAGCGAAATTTATATGGGAGCTATATGTAAATCTGAACCGATCTGACCCATTTTCATCATGGGTGTTTCTAGTTGAAATATAAGATATTTTGAAAGATTTAAAGCAGATCTGTAACAATATGTGGTTTATAAAGTGGAAAAAGTTAAATCGGGAGTGAAATTTGTGAGAGAGATATATATAACTCTGAACCGATCTAACACATTTCTACCACAGCTGTTTCTAGTTGAAATACAAGATGTTTTGCCAATTATGGAGAAAATCTGTTGTAATATGTGGTATCTAGTGTGAAAAGAGTCAAATCGGGAGTGAAATTCGGAAACAAATGCATGCTTTATATGACTTGCTTCTTCAATGATTGCAATCGTATAATTATAAAAAAAGTACATCGCAGAGTTAGTTTTGTTCTACCCTGTACATGTATATTTTCTTCAATCATTTTGATGTTGATACTGTTGCTTTTTCGTTTGTGTCCTTTTCGTGTGTAACATTTTAGCCGAATAACAACTTTGTTTGTAAATACTTACGTACGACTTCTTTCGTACATAAATCCATCACATTACGTCTGTGGAAATTAATGCATGTTTGTATGTAGCATACTTATGCACATGAGTGTATGTATGTTTTTAGACATCCCGTCTGAGTTGGTGTATCTACAAAGGGAACTTGACGTTGACTTTCGTATACAACTGAAGTTATTTATAATATAGTCTTAAGTGTGCACTTAAAAGGCAATGTTAAATAGCTTTCTAGTAAAAGTCGTGAATACTTTGTTATAAGTGGGTACAAACAAGTATGGCAGTGTTCGATGGAAATTTAGTTAGCTTCGTATACATAGTGCTTCCTGGTAGGTCGTGAAATATTGAATACCACACCAATTAAGCATCGCTCCTCTTATTTAGTTGCAGAGGAAGGCGGATAGATATTGGTCGTTGCTGTAGTCCGAGACAATTTTTCATTTGATACAAATAAGGAATGTGTAGCGTATCGAAAGAGTATCTCAAATTGCCCGTCCATTCTAATATCTCCCAACAGATTCTATGTAAATTTAAAGTTTTTATAAGTTCCATACACAACTGTGAATGGGAAATCAGGGTAATGGTAAGGGTCAGTATAAGCGAAAATTTCTGTGTACTATTTTTATCCCTTTTTCCAATTTTTTTACAAAAACTGGATATTGCGGTAGGGCACGGTTAACAAAAATTACAAATTGGATATTTTTGGAAAATTTTCATTTTTGCGTGAAATATGGCTAAAATGATTTTCATGCATGACATTTCTGTTTTACGATTTTCTCGCGATCTAGCCAACGGATCCGACTGCATTTTTGTTTGTGTATTAAGAACCAATGTCGCATGTAACATATATGTAGCCAGTCGCGAAAATCGCTGCAATTGTTGAAAAATGAAAAATTCGCGGTTGCAATTGCTTATATTTTAACTTTCTTCATCCAGGATTCTGAAATTTTTCTGACACAAATATTCCCCATGAAGTCAGCAATCAGATGCCAAAGAAATATTTTGGGTTAGATACGAGGGTTTATCTAAATATACTTTTTACAAATATTTTGGTTTAGATACGAGGGTTTATCTAAATATACTTTTTACAATTTTTGACTTTACAGCCACCATTTATACCATTTTTGCGTAATAACTTGGGAAGAAAAATGCTATTAACGGCGAAATGATGGAATTTGAAAGTACGATATGCACTAAATCTATAAAAATGCTGAAAAATGTTTTAAACAAAATCGTTATAGCGAATTACAACCTTCGGTTTATGCTGTTCAATTTTTATCAATTTAATTTGAGGCAAATCGGTTCAGATTTAGATATAGTCCCCATACAAATCTCGCTCCCGATTTGACATTTTCCGCTCTAGAAACCACATATTGTACCCTATTTTCTGTAAATTTGGCACAACATCTTATAATCTAACTAGAAACTCCTATACAGAAATTGGCTAAGATCGGTTCAGATTTAGATATAGCCCCCATACAAATCTCGCTCCCGATTTGACATTTTCCGCTCTAGAAACCACATATTGTACCCGATTTTCTTTAAATTTGGCACAACATTTTATAATCCAACTAGAAACTCCTATGCGGAAATTGGGTAGGATCGGTTTAGATTTAGATATAGCCTCCATACAAATGTCGATTTGACTTTTGCCGCTCTAGAAACCACAAATTTTTCCCGATTTTCTTTAAATTTAGCACAACATCTTATAATCCAACTAGAAACACTTGTGTAGAAATTGTGTAAGATCGGTTCAGATTTAGATATACCCCCATACAAATGTCGCTCCCGATTTGACTTTTGCCGCTTTAGAAACCACATATTGTACTCGATTTTCTTTAAATTTGGCATAACAGGTTATAATCTAACTAGAAGCACCTTTGGCTAAAGCGGGCTAGATCGGTTCAGATTTAGATATAGCACCCATACAAATGTTGCTCCGGATTTGACTTTTGTCGCTCTAGAAACCACATATTGTACCCTATTTTCTGTAAATTTGGCACAACATCTTATAATCTAACTAGAAACTCCTATACAGAAATTGGCTAAGATCGGTTCAGATATAGATATAGCCCCCATACAAATGTCGCTTCCGATTTGACATTTTCTGCTCTAGAAACCACATATTGTACCCGATTTTCTTTAAATTTGGCACAACATCTTATAATCCAACTAGAAACTCCTATGCGGAAATTGGGTAGGATCGGTTTAGATTTATATATAGCCTCCATACAAATGTCGATTTGACTTTTGCCGCTCTAGAAATCACAAATTGTTCCCGATTTTCTTTAAATTTAGCACAACATCTTATAATCCAACTAGAAACACTTGTGTAGAAATTGTGTAAGATCGGTTCAGATTTAGATATACCCCCATACAAATGTCGCTCCCGATTTGACTTTTGCCGCTTTAGAAACCACATATTGTACTCGATTTTCTTTAAATTTGGCATAACAAGTTATAATCTAACTAGAAGTACCTTTGGCTAAAGCGGGCTAGATCGGTTCAGATTTAGATATAGCACCCATACAAATGTCGCTCCGGATTTGACTTTTGTCGCTCTAGAAACCACATATTGTACCCGATTTTCTTTAAAAATGGCACAACATCTTATAATCCAACTAAAAATGCTATGGTGAAAGTTACCCACTTCATCGGTTCAGATTTAGATATAGCCCAAATACAAATGTTGCCCCCAAATTTTTAGCGGATTTTGGCCAAACTATACATATTATATTTCGCCTATTTCGTTCCAGGTTTCAATATACCCCCATACAAATGTCCTTTCCGATTTAACCAAATCAGAAAAATTAAAAAAATGGCTTTAGAAAAAAAATATGTTTTCCAAATTTATATGACAGATGACATCCAAATCTGAGAATAGTTTGGCATCAAAAACTCATTTTCGGGAAAATGGTTCATTGCCACTTATGAATATAAGCCCTCGATATAATCATAATTTTACACACATTTTTTAAACTTGATATGTATTTTTGTTTTTTTTTTAAATTTATAAATCATTTAAAAATTGCCTTCGTTTAAAAATTTGTTGCTGCAATGTGCAATTTCATTCCGGTTAGGAAGTTTGTCTTCAGTGTAGCTACTGCAGATGTACTGCGGCAGTAATTATCATGAAAAGGAAAATTATTTTAACATTATATTATTATTATTATTTTAATATTATATTATTATTATTATTTAAACATTATTATAATTAACAAACAATTTACAGTTTTATTGAAATTTGTAGTTGATTGAAATGCAGACATGTCATTTTGGTGGGGCGCGTAGTAAATTGTGACAAAGACGAAATAAAAGTTCTCCGTCAATAATTTATACACACATGAGATACTTTCTTGTCCTGAAATGTTAAATCAATTCTATTATCAGGCAAAACATATGTACAGACTTTTGCCGATGCTGTCATTTTATGTATTTTGTGTTTCTTTTCTTTTTGCAGAAAAATGTCTGGAAATGGGACCTTGTACTTTCCACCATTCCTAGCTCAATATTTTCGTTCTGATGTTCATGAGACCATGTATAGATGCCGTGCCACCAATGAAGTCGGTACCATATTGAGTCGCAACGTTCACGTACAAGCAGGTAAATAAAATTTGGTTTCTTTATTTGTATATGACTGTATGCATGTGTACCCACATATGTAAGTTATGTTATATATATGTAAAATGCTTTATGCCCTTGCACATATGTATGTATGTTGGTTTATCGATGTTTGTAACAAACAAGTTGTAAAATGTATTTATGTATATTCCATAAAGAATAACGAAACTAGCTATTTGTTGGTGCTACAATAAATAAGTTTGTTTCGCAACATAAATTCATAAAAAAATCAATCGAATGAATGTTTCTTTCAAAGAAACTTTCTTCTGAATTTATTTGCATATCATATGACGACCTTTTACACACAAGTGACATTTATCTTAGTTTATTTAAATATAAAATCTTAATAACGGATAACACATTTTCGAACAGTAGTAGTTTGTATTTATTTAATAATTGTGTGAATCAATCACAGTCAGTTTATAACCTTTTTATAATGCTTTAAGATAAATATCCAACATATGACGTTTAGATTGATAGCATTCGTTTTTAATCGAACTTGATGGTGAGGGGTGCCACGCCACTTCTGGTACCACACAAATTGTCCATATTCCAGTGTTGTATAAAAACCCATATAACTTCCACACGGATATTCGTAATCGTTCGTTTTCCCACGCACCTTCTAGTACCTCCCACGCAAATCACTCTAAACAAGCTCTTTTAGCTTCTATACGAATGAATGTAATAATCTGAAATTTTATATTTGATAATGTGTTTATAGTCGTTATATTCACCCAGAATATGGGCGATATTTCCACACCCCTTCTGGTACCTCCTACTTAAATTGGCATAAGCTATGTTTAGAATAAAACTGACTTATCTTCCATACGGATAGTCGAAATGAGTTGCAATTTTATATTTGAAAATGTTTTTATAATGACATTAAACTTACTTACTTATTTTAGTTTCATTTCTTGTACTTTAATGTTTATTTTCTGTTTGTATATATACATATATTAGGGGTAGGACAGCCCCTACATTTCGTTCTCAGATATCAAACTTGTATTCCAAAGTCTCCTGTATCTTGTGTCAAGCCTTTTCAATATCCCAGCAATAGAGAAAACTGCAAATTCATTCGATCAGTATGTGCGGGTCATTCGATGTATCTTAGTTTCAAACAATATACATTTTTGATCACACTCTGTCTTCTGTGGTCTTTTTTAGAATGCCATTTTTTGTCTTTTGATGTACATATTATAAATGTTAATAGTTATTTTCAAGTGGTAAGCCTACGGGAAATTGGTGGCAATTGCTATAAACGTACCCATCCTGGGATATTTCGATATGGATATATCACAGAACTGGTCCTTAAGTGTGCATAAATTGTAAATTCTCTTGATGTGCGTTCCAATTCATGTCATTTGAAACCGATTCCAGGTCATATCCTTTGAGACCGATTCTAGGACATGTCTTATGAGGTATGGTGCAAGTCATGTCCTCTGAGACCGGTTCTAGGTCAAGTCCTTTGAGACCGATCCTAGGTCGTGTCCCTTGTAGAATTCACCCCCTCCAATGACAAACAATGTTAAAAGGGACCGTTCCCCTTCATACATTTGGGTTAGAACCAGGACCGGTCCTTACCCACCAGGGACCAGTTCTGGGACATGTTCAGGGACAGTTCATTTTCCGTAGGTAAGTTAACCACAAAATTTCGTTCGCAGACATCAAATATGAATTCCACGGTATTCTACCTTCAATGCAGTGACGAAAAGACTAGTATGCTAACTAGACTTATAACTTTTTAAAAGAGACAGCTGTCAAAATCTGGTTCCGAGATCAATTCTATAAAAAGTTATGGGCGAAAATGTTCTAATGTGTTTCCTACAAAAGTCACTTTTTAGATACTTTATGTTACCGTATGCTGATTTATTTAAATATATAAATAAATTTGATAGTTTAGTAGTGTGAAAATAAATAATAATTTTGAGAAAACCCCGGTGCGGTGGAAGAAGAAGGTTTTTTTAAACCGGTTTGAGCACTTTTAGAATTGAGGGGTAACACCGTCCTGAAAAAAATCCATTTTTGTTTTGGTTTTTTTACCCTTCACCTCCAGGTATGCTCCCATACTAACTTTATCATTCCGTTTGTAACATCTTGAAATATTGACCTTAGACCCTATAAAGTATATATATTATTGATTCTAAGCCGATCTAGCCATGTCCGCTAGGACGTCCAAATTTTCCATAAATGCGTCCTATAGTCGTAGATCGGTTGGAATTGCAACTGGGCGAAATCGGTCCAAAGGGAAAATTTTTTCCCTCACAATGATTTAAAATACCCATAACAATCCCTAATTTTAGCATGTTTTTTCAATGTCTGCTTATATCTGCTTGGTATTGAGTGTGCGCTTTCCGCTTATAAAGAAAATTATTCTATTTCGTTGGGGCCAAAATGGATAAAAATGGTACATATCAAACGACAACAGCTAGAAACACGAAGTTTGGTGTATACATTCCTATTATTGTGTAGACGCGTAAAAAAAAGGGATTTTTCAAAATTCTTAGCTTTAAAGTGGAAGAAGGGGATAAATTGTAGGGGAAATTGTACCAACCAAATGATCACAGATAGAATTATGGAATTAGGTGTATATTTCATGCGACTGCGTAGACATGAAAAATAAAAAGGTTTTCCCAAATTCGTTTTTTCAAGGAATGCAATCCATCGCCCGGCCGAACTTAACGCCCTCTTTACTTGCATTTGTTATACCCTTCGTGGACAAATGTATGTAACACCAAGAAATAATTGAGCTAGACCCACCTTTAAGTATACGGATCAACTTAGAATCATCATCTGAACCGTCTGTTGTCCATCTAAGCTTGTTCGCACTCTACAGGTCGCAATTGTTGTCCGATTGTCATGAAATTTGGCAGAAGTCCCCATACAAATGTACCTCCGATTTACAATATTACTGCTCTAAAATGCTCAGTTTACATCTGATCTTAATCAAATTTTCCACACAATGTTAATGGCAATTTTCCACACAATGTCAATGGCTTTTGAAAGTCTACTATATATGTCAATGTTTTGTTATAGCCGGCATAGCCAGTTTACACTATTATCGCTCTAGAACCCACATCTTACATTGGATCTTGATACAATTTTACAGATCATGTTATATTTCAATAAAGAATATCTACTTTGAAAGTGATCTATAAAGACCAACTTTTTAATGTAGCGTCTTTACAAATGGGCCCCTTTTAATTATTACATTTCTAGGACCCACATTTTATAACGGAAGTTTTTAAAATTTTGCAGATTATATTATATTTCTACTAAGAATACATAATTTGAAAGTCAAATATATGGCTCCATATTTTGGTATAACCCTCATACAAATTGGACCCCCATTCTACTCTATTACATCTCTAGGTATATAAAGGCCCATGTTTTGGACCAGGTCCCAAGTGTTGTTATAGGCCCTCTTTCAAATGTCGGTCCGATTCATCCTATTACTACTGTATAATTTGTATTTGTCTGCCGGAAAATTGGATCAATTATCATATTATTTATCATATTCGTTAAATATGACTAAAGATGAATTTCTAGTAATAATTTATATGAACTATATAAACACCATGAAACACCTGGGTGATAAAAGCGAGGTATATACGCAGGGAGTGGTGTAGGGTATTATATAGTCGGCCCCGCCCTACTTTAGCCTTTCCTTACTTGTTTAAATCCTACATACTTTTAAGTATGATTTAAAAGTCTCCTCATAACGAAATTCATTTTATTTTCAAAGTTACACCGCTTAGAGATTGGCGATGCAGAGTCTGCACAAAGCAGTACATTCATTTACTTTGCGTGTTTCTCGAAAATACATTTTCAGATGTTATGCACACCAGTAACATCTCCGAATTTACTGAACTAATTTTGCTCATTTTTTCATTTATTCGTTACAGTAATGTGTATCGTCCATCGTCCATCGTATATCCTTTTGCATTTTTTTTGCCCGAAACTTTGATGAAATTTCCTGTTTTTTATACAGTTGTCATTTTTACACAAAACAACTTCCTGAATAAGAAAAAATATTTGATTTTTTCAGATGATGCCTAACGGAGGAAAAATGCTCACCACCATGATTTCTTAAGTTTTATTATTGCGCACAATAAAAATCATTTCTATGTCTGTTTTTTGGGTTGTCAGGTTGGTATAACCGCTTAAGGTAACAAAATAGATTTAAATATTCAATAGTTAAATAAAAAAAGGGATTTTTCAAAATTCTTAGCTTTAAAGTGGAAGAAGGGGATAAATTGTAGGGGAAAATTGTACCAACCAAATGATCGCAGATAGAATTATGGAATTAGGTGTATATTTCATGCGACTGCGTAGACATGAAAAATAAAAAGGTTTTCCCAAATTCGTTTTTTCAAGGAATGCAATCCATCGCCCGGCCGAACTTAACGCCCTCTTTACTTGCATTTGTTATACCCTTCGTGGACAAATGTATGTAACACCAAGAAATAATTGAGCTAGACCCACCTTTAAGTATACGGATCAACTTAGAATCATCATCTGAACCGTCTGTTGTCCATCTAAGCTTGTTCGCACTCTACAGGTCGCAATTGTTGTCCGATTGTCATGAAATTTGGCAGAAGTTACTTTTTTCGGTCAGGGACGATTGGTATTAAATTTGGGGGAAATCGGTTCAGATTTAGATATAGCCTCCATACAAATATCCCTATAATTTACACTATTACTCCTCTAGAATACACATTTTACATGGGATCATGACACAATTTTCAGGATCGTGTTATATTTGAACTAGAAACACCTCACGGGAAAGTGGACCATATGGGTCTATGTTTTTATATAGCCCCCATACAAATGTACCTCCGATTTACAATATTACTGCTCTAAAATGCTCAGTTTACATCTGATCTTGATCAAATTTTCCACACAATGTTAATGGCAATTTTCCACACAATGTCAATGGCTTTTGAAAGTCTACTATATATGTCAATGTTTTGTTATAGCCGGCATAGCCAGTTTACACTATTATCGCTCTAGAACCCACATCTTACATTGGATCTTGATACAATTTTACAGATCATGTTATATTTCAATAAAGAATATCTACTTTGAAAGTGATCTATAAAGACCAACTTTTTAATGTAGCGTCTTTACAAATGGGCCCCTTTTAATTATTACATTTCTAGGACCCACATTTTATAACGGAAGTTTTTAAAATTTTGCAGATTATATTATATTTCTACTAAGAATACATAATTTGAAAGTCAAATATATGGCTCCATATTTTGGTATAACCCTCATACAAATTGGACCCCCATTCTACTCTATTACATCTCTAGGTATATAAAGGCCCATGTTTTGGACCAGGTCCCAAGTGTTGTTATAGGCCCTCTTTCAAATGTCGGTCCGATTCATCCTATTACTACTGTATAATTTGTATTTGTCTGCCGGAAAATTGGATCAATTATCATATTATTTATCATATTCGTTAAATATGACTAAAGATGAATTTCTAGTAATAATTTATATGAACTATATAAACACCATGAAACACCTGGGTGATAAAAGCGAGGTATATACGCAGGGAGTGGTGTAGGGTATTATATAGTCGGCCCCGCCCTACTTTAGCCTTTCATTACTTGTTTAAATCCTACATACTTTTAAGTATGATTTAAAAGTCTCCTCATAACGAAATTTATTTTATTTTCAAAGTTACACCGCTTAGAGATTGGCGATGCAGAGTCTGCACAAAGCAGTACATTCATTTACTTTGCGTGTTTCTCGAAAATACATTTTCAGATGTTATGCACACCAGTAACATCTCCGAAATTACTGAACTAATTTTGCTCATTTTTTTCATTTATTCGTTACAGTAATGTCTATCGTCCATCGTATATCCTTTTGCATTTTTTTTGCCCGAAACTTTGATGAAATTTCCTGTTTTTTATACAGTTGTCATTTTTACACAAAACAACTTCCTGAATAAGAAAAAATATTTGATTTTTTCAGATGATGCCTAACGGAGGAAAAATGCTCACCACCATGATTTCTTAAGTTTTATTATTGCGCACAATAAAAATCATTTCTATGTCTGTTTTTTGGGTTGTCAGGTTGGTATAACCGCTTAAGGTAACAAAATAGATTTAAATATTCAATAGTTTTCTTTCGTTCGAAAACCACTCGACAGATTTAAATGAAATTTCGAGTGTGTGTGTGTGGTCTTCGGCGGCCTTATTACGTCTCCGCGGTGATGCCGCAACTTTTTGTTAAAAAACATCATAATGTTTTGACGAATTTTACTGAATTTCTCTCTCTATGAGGAATTTTTAATTTTCTCAAAAATTAGTAGGGAATTGTATTATAAATCAAAAACAGGTACGTTTCACAAAAGGCAAACGATCGTTACGTCTCGTTTTGTAAAATTTTGCCGTGAAACAGAATCAT
The DNA here is from genome assembly GCA_947397865.1 of Polietes domitor. Classification (NCBI taxonomy): domain Eukaryota; kingdom Metazoa; phylum Arthropoda; class Insecta; order Diptera; family Muscidae; genus Polietes; species Polietes domitor. The sequence continues at coordinate 156,500,696 of OX377618.1, forward strand.
TACTGTACTTGCTTCAAGGTATCGTCTAGAGTGAAGATAGTAAAGCAACCTCAATAGGAGTTGAATATTTCTCAAACATCAAACTATTGGGCCTGATAAAGGTGAGAGACTATAACATAAATAGATATGTAAATATGTGGATCTTTACGTGAACACTTTCCGTTTCCTTTTGCCAGCAAACTAATAATCTCACCTCTCTCAGGATATGCATAAAGGATGTTTGTTGCATCCTAATGAATTTCAACATTTAATCTAATGTTATTGTCTTCCTGTGAGTGCTCACTACCCAGGTGCTCGGTGACCACACTGTACAATATCCTGCTGTTTAAATGGCATTTATGAAATTTCTTCGAAATGACAGCAAACCACAGACGTGCAAGATAGATATGTCCTATTCAACGGACAATATTTTAGTAAAGTAAATATACATAGTTGATTTTTGTTAAGCTATCATGACCTAAAATATTTATAAATATAAAAAAAAAACTTTTTTTATATTTTTCGGCACAAATGTAGCTATAACTGGGACAAAAAAACAAAACAAACATCTATTGTCTCAAAATTATTATTATTATTACAATAAAATAAATAGATAAAATAGATAGATATATACAATAAAAAGATATTAAATTAATTAAAAACGTTACAATTCATTTATGAACCGATTCACATCAAATTAAATAGCCTCAGTACTTGTTCTACAGAACTTACTTGTCTCAATTTTTGTTAAGATCAGACAATAATTGTGTACTTTGATCAGAAGAATATATGGACAGACAAGCAGAGAAATTCCACTCTCGATTTGGCTTTTTCCACTCTAGAGACAACATATTTTACTCGATTTGCTGCATATCTGGGACAGTGCCCCACAATTCAACTAGTAACATCTGTGGTGAAAATGGGTCAGATCGGTCGAGATTTATATATAGGTCCCATACAAATTTTGATATCGATTTGACTTTTTCCGTTCTATAGACCACATATTTTAAACGATTTTATTCAAATTTGTCTCAGCACCTTATATTTCATCTAGAAACATCTATGTGTTTTCTAAAGGGAAAAAGTAAAATCGGGAGCGAAATTTGTATCGGAGCTACATTTGAACAGATCTGACTCACTTTAACCACAGATGTTTCTATTTAAAAAAATATGAGGTTTAGTGCCAAATTTGAAGTAAATTATTTAAAATATGTGATCTATAGATTGCAAAAAGTTATATGGAGAACAAGATTTGTATTGGAGATATATCTAAATCTGAACCGATCTGGCCAAATTTCACAATAGATTTTTCTTGATGAATCATAAGGTATTGTGTCAAACTTGATACAAATTGAGTAAAATATGTGGTTTCTAGAGCGGAAAAGTCAAATCGGGAGCGACATTTGCTTTGGGGCTTATTTAAATCTGATCAAATTAAATTATACACTCAGAAAAAAGTATGCCACAGATTAAGTAAAAATGTACTAAAACTGAGGAAAAGTGAACTTCATATAGCTCCTAAGATTTTTTTCCTTCTACCAAGTTTATATTTATAATTGAAACTACGACATTATTTATACTTAATTATAGTAAAATTGTTCTTCATACTACAACATTTTTCTTCAAACTGGTTTCATTCTATAATCAAATCAATGACAATTTTACTGAATATAAAGAAAAAATTAAATCAAAATTATTTCAATTGGAGTAAAAATGAGGAAAATTGTACTTGATATGTCGCCAAAGAATCTCCACCCTTAATTGAAATAAAATTTTCCTTGAAATTACGACAAAAATTGAACTTGGGTCAAGTTCAATATTTGTTGTTCGTAGTATAAGTGTTGTAGTATAAAGGATAAACGGTACTTCACACAAAGAAATTGTTCATTATATTTAACTAATATTGTATTGGATTGAAGACGAATTTATATTACACTGAGTATATTCTTACTGTAAGTAAGGACATATTTAAATTTTGCATACTCAGAATAAGTAAAACCTGTAGTTATATTACATATTTTTTTTCAAATTGATTTCTTCATTTAATCAATCTGAGTACAAATTTATTCTAAACGAGTTATTGCTTTAATCGAAATGAATAAATGTTGTACTCAAAGTCAGTTATCGTTCTGTAGACCTCAGTAAAAGTATATTGTAAATCAAGTACTGTTTTTCCCCATTTCAGTACATCGCGTAGTTCTAGGAAATACAATGCACTCAAACTGAGTTCTTCATTTAGTGGAACTGAGTAAAAGTTTATTGTATACCAGTTCATTTATTACTACGCCTAAGTAAGTTACGTCGTTATATAAAGTACACTGCACTCACATTGAGTTCATCATTTAGTGGTATTGAGTAAATTATTACTATTAACAACTTCAAATATACTTTCTAATGCAGAAAATGAAACCAGATTATATTGATTTTAGATTTTTTATTCGATTTTTCAAATAAACCTACATATATAAAGTATATACAAAAACAAGATTCTTACAATATAAATATTTCTTATAATTAAATATAATTAATAATTTTATTGAAATAGAGCCTTTGGCCTTAAAAAGTTTTTATCATTTAATTTATGTATGTGTATTGGGGGAGATTTTATTGAATCCACTGGGAAAATTACAAACTCGGAGAAGTTATTGTCAACTAAATATGATTGGAAGTGATTTTCATAAGACAGTATTGGAATTTTTTGACAAAGTAAAAATATTGAATTTTGTAGTACATATATTTCTTGTATTACATAGGCTTCAAAATTTGGATTGTAATCCCACTACAGTAGGGATTTTATAAAATACGGCCCCTTGATTGTAGTTCGCAGCTGGTTGGAGCCCAAAACAAAAAAACGTTCCTGGAGTCAGCTATTGTGGCTTTAACAAATTTCCGCTTCCGTTGATCATCTATTTAGCATGATCTGCTAGTAGGCTTTAGAAGCGAATGCAATACATAAAGTATAACGCAGTTTCTCTGTTCTAAAAAAAAATAATTTTAGTCAATTTTAAGCTGTTGAAGTAAATACAAAAAAAATATTATTTATTTTTACGTTATATCGCCGTATGCAGCGAAAACCAAAATACTCAGAAAGGATAATGCAATTATTCTTTACACTAAAATTAAAAAACCGTTGGATAAACACTAACGTTCAGTATTAAAAATATTTACGAAAAACAAAACAACTCAAAAGGAATTTATCTGAATTAAATGAAAAACTTTTATAATTAAAGATTTTAGTGATATGAATACACCCTGAGAACTTATGTGAAATACTATTAACACTCAATTAGCAATATGTTGCAGAAATTAAAAGCAGTACTCTAGGGATGTACCCTACGGTGTAATATATTGAGACAAAGTCTTATCCTGCAATGATAAGTTATATTACTAACGTTTTTTGTCATTTATATATATAACTTTTAGCTCATTGAGAGAAATGGAGGAGGTATCGACGCCCCGAATGTTGCTTTGAACCGGTGGCTAGTCTCCCCGCCGCTAACTCAATGGCCGAATACAAAATTCCGAATTACAGAAAACTAAACCATTTCAAGGATAACAACAATATTACACCGAGCTCAAACTTTACAATTTTGTAACATACCGACAATTTTGCATTATATTGCATTCAAAATTGTACAGGTTTATTTTATTAGACGTGTTTAATTTATAACAAAAAATATATTAATTATTGATAAGGTAGAATTTTCATTTCATTTCATTTTATGGAAACTATAACGTAGTTCATTGCATTGCATACAATTTTGTGAACACACAAAACAAGTATAGAAATTTGTTTTGATTTTCTAGAACATACAACTATGTCAGAATTTTAGATTAGAACAGCGTTTGAAACGTTATATAAAAACATTTTTGTTTGTTCAAAACACTGTTGAAATAAAAAACTAAAACAGTGGAATCTTTTAAAGAATCTTAAAAAAGATCTTGATGTATGAAATTCTTTAGCGTAATAAAAAATGAAACTAGTTAACTTACGTAATCAATTTTTCCAATGGAGGGGTCCATATGACTGTCTTTGGGACGTCGTGAAGTTATTGGTGCCTCTTCTTCATTTAGGTGTTCATTTTTAGGTGTTCCTCAAAAATAATTCTGGGGCCAAATAAATTTCTTGGCACAATTATGTCCAAATGACCTTTTGTCATATATTTCAAACTCTCCTCGGTTATGGAATGATCTGCAAACAAAAAATGTGAGAAGTAATATTTTCTTTTTTGTTGCTAGCCGAAGGCGTCAATATTGTCCAGAAATTACCAAAGCAAACTAAATCTATTTTCTATGCCAATATCTTTAGGCATTTGCGATTTTTTGCAAGTGTTCGTGTGTGTTAGATATGCATGTGAATGCTCGGTAGATTTCATCATGATCGTAATGTAAGTCATACTATTACAAGCCACAAATTTTCAACAAACACATTGACACATAACATACAATTAAACATTTAAAATTCGGCATTATTTGATTGAATTAAACTTTCGACCAAATGTGGATTTCATACATTTGGTCGAAAGTTGAATTTTATTTTATTAACAGAACACTTTTTCAAAATTGCAAATGCCAATGGATAGTGGCATCAGAAAATAATTTCGTATGAAATGCAAATTTATGAACAACAGAAATATAATAAAGCTTACCTTTGAAAACCTCAAAAAGTTGTTCTCCTTTCAAAAAGGTAATGAGATCAAATAATCCCGAGTCCTGCAAGTTTTCACTGGCCATTTATTATATATTTTTTTATTTTTCAGAAAATTAAAGTTTTCACTATTCAGATTTACGACGCACAAAAACGACCCGCTTCGAATGACCTGTAAAATATTAATGAAAAAGCTGAAACGGCGAGCAAAAAACAAGTGACGCCGGCAAATACAAACACACATTCAACGTTCATTTTCTGAATGATCGCTACCATATCTGTTTCATTCTTACGCATGGTCGTTAGATGAATGGCTTGTACAAGCTGATCTCATCTTGTCTCTTTCTATCCATCTGTATATACGCACGGTGGTGGTGTTGCCATGTCATCCCATTGATTAGGGCTGTTTACACATGAACAATTATTGTACAACTTAAACGTAAATTGTGGCGAAAATCTAAAAATACAAGCATTTTCAGATGAAAATATGTTTTTTTTTTCGTTACTTGTACTGAACCAAGCTACATTATACTCCGTAGTCTGCAGAGAATTCGAATTACATACCAAGTAGTAAAAAAATTGTCATGTGTAAACAGCATTTTCCAGTGTTGTATTATCTACTAAAGTATGTATTCTAATTAATTTGTGTGTGATTGTTTGTTCTTTATAGCATCCTAAACCTCTGGACCGAGATTCATACATCGATTTAAATTTATTTGTCACAAACCACAATCTATTTTTTGCCTTGTTTTTATTGATTTTAAAAATACAACACTGGAACCTTTTTTATATTTACACTGTTTCAATTTTAAAATTAATAAATTACTTTGTATTCCAAAGATAACAAATACAATTTGGTGAAATTATCTAGTTTGGATTTATTTAACGGCCATTAATATTTAAAATTTATTTGGCAGCAAATTAAAAAACAGACAATGGCAACTCCACGATTGTGCGGGAATGAGACAATAGGTAGATCGATGAAATGAATATTGCAATTGGGTCTGACATAAGAAAGAAAGTATAAAACAGAGGAATGCTGTATTGAATAAGTTTGTGTGTATGTGAAGCATTGCGATCATATCAATGTGTGTGTTTTTTGGTGCATGTAAACAACAATGTTTCGATGTTGTTGTTAAGGCCCGCGTATGACCATTTTTGATTTTACAAATGTACCTTAGAAACAACGGAATGATATTGTTGTGTGGACATTTAAATGAATGATTTAATAGATTGGATTATGGATTTTACTCAAATTTAAGATGTGTTTTTACTAAACAATTTTAAGAACTTTTTATTTGTGTTGTTACACAATCTTACTTGATTATAATATGTATTTGGCTTCAAAATATTGTAGTAGTATACATGAGGAAAATTTACTTCGTTGGAATAAATCTAGACGAAACCAAAGTAAAATGATGCAATAAGTAGTATTATGGATTATATTCACATGCAAGAATAAAATCGAGAAAAAACTTACTTAATATTAATTCATTCTACATCAATCTAACAAAATACTTATTTAACATAAATTTACAAAATTTTTCGCCGAACAAGTATGTTTTTCTTTCAACTAAGTTCATCAAATCTTACATTAAACTCAATGTTGTACTACTTCTGAATAAAAATTTAATAAAAAATCACATTCAATTTCAAAGAAGAAAATTACTTAGTTCGATGTATAATTGTCTTACAACTACAGAATAAGTATATGGGGTACTTACATTTAAAACATTTTGTATTAAATGTTAGTAGAAAATATTTACTAGGTTTTAAGAAGTATGTATGTTTTTCAGTAAAAATTTACTTGATTATTTTTTCCCATACATTTTTTTTTTAATTATTTTACTTCTTCTAACTCAATACTTTTTTACTCAATGTAAATAAGTATTTACGCAAATGTAAGATAATTTTACTTGACTCAACGAATTTTTTTTAAGTAAAATGTCTACTCTATTTCAAGTATATGTAATATTTCTTATGTCTTTGAGGCGAAGAAAATTTACTCATTCCTAGTTCATTTTCCTAATATCAAGTAAATTTTTACTACAGTGGAGTATTTTTTTTGTACTAAATTGGAGTATGGATTGTACTCAGATTTAGGAATGCCATTTTTCTGAGTGTAGGGATCGTCCTAATTTTTGTTAGGACAATAATTGAATAAATGATTCTCGAAACTTATGGTTAAGTAGCGCGAAAAAGCCCTTTGAAAGTTAAATTACAAATTATTTACATTTACAGTATGAGATCTTAACTAGGAAACAAAGTCTATTTTCTAGTTTAGAAAGCCGAAATATATCACAAACTATTATAGTACATTGCTTTTCGGCAAAATTGTTGTTGGATAGTGTAATATACCACTATTATACTTTCTCCACAATTGTTCTTCCTTTTCAAAAAAAAAGAAATTCTCAGAAATTTTGGTTGCTTTTGCAAAAGGCATTTGTAAAAACAAAAAATCGCAAAAAGGAACCCATTATTTCAACACCTCCAAGCTCACAAATTCGATCGAACAGAATTAAATAAAACAAGTAAGGAAAGGTTAAAGTCGGGCAGGACCGACTATATGATACACTCCATTTTCTATCCGAATACAAGAAGAATTTTTGTATGTTTCCTAATCACAGGCTAATATGACCTGGTCCAATTTGTCAAATCGAAAAGAATATTTGTATCGTGGATAAAGTGACTAACTTTCACAATAGGTGCTTCCAGTTCAAATATAACGTGTTATGCTCACTTTCGGTGAAAATTCGTGGTTTCTGGGGCGGAAAAGTTCTATCCGTGAGCGAAATTCGTATGGGATATGTAAATCTGAACCGATCTGACCCATTTTCACCATGCGTGTTTTTAGTTGAAATATAAGATATTTTGCCAAATTTGAAGAAGATCTGTAAAAATATGTGGTTTCTAGATCAGAAAAAAAGTAAAATCGAGAGGGAAATTTGAATGGGAGCTGTATACAAATCTGAACCGATCTGACCTATTTTCACCATAGGTGTTCCTAGTTTAAATATAAAATGTTTTGCCAAATCTGAAGACAATCTTATACGGATTTCAGATTTATATATAGCTATATATATTTGACTTTTTCCGCTCTAGAGACCACATATTTCACTTGATTTGCTTCATATTACCTTATAATTCTGCTAGAAAATTCTGTGTTGAAAATGGATTAAATCGGTTCAGATTTAGATATAGCCCCCATACAAATTTCGCTCCCGATTTGACTTTTTCCGCTCTAGAAACCACATATTGTATCAGATTGTCTTTAGATTTGGCAAAACATCTTATATTTAAACTAGGAACATCTATGGTGAAACTAGGTGAAAGGTAGGTTGCTCCCGATTTGACATTTTCCGCTCTAGAAACCACATATTGTACTCGATTTTCTTTAAATTTGGCACAACATCTTATAATCTTACTAGAAACACCTATGCTGAAATTGGGTAAGATCGGTTCAGATTTAGATATAGTCCCCATATAAATGTCCCGATTTGGTTTTTGCCGCTTTAAAGGCCACGATTTTCTTTAAATTTGGCACAACATCTTATAATCTAACTCGAAACACCTATGCAGAAATTGGGTAAGATCGGTTCAGATTTAGATATAGCCTCCATACAAATGACGCTCCCGATTTGACATTTTCCGCTCTAGAAACCACATATTGTACCCGATTTTCTTTGGCACAACATTTTATAGTCCAACTAAACAAAACTATGGTGAAAGTGGGTAAGATCGGTTCAGATTTAAATATAGCCCAAATACAAATATTGCTCCCAAAAATTTAACCGATGTTGGTCAAACTATACACTTTATAGTTCACCTATTTCGTTCCAGGATTCAATATATCCTCATACAAATGTCCTTTCCGATTTAACATTTTTTGTCAAACACATACATTTACAGGATACAAAAACCTTCCCGTTTTCACTTTTTCACCGAATTCCTTACTTGTTTTAAATAATCGCAACATCACCAATAGTTAGTTAATTTATCTTTCAAAAAAAATATTTTTTCTTACTTGGGATGAGATAGAATTTATATGGACCAATTCTAAAAATTTTCATAAATAACGTTATTTTCTTTTTCTAAAATCGTACCATTTGGCATGGAGTGATTCTTATACATTTACATTACAAAAATATATTTAAGCAGTTTCCTCTAAATTCTCTAATCATGCTACTTTCCTTAAACCATGTGAACTTTTGCTAAAGCCCTCGCCCTGTGTATGGATACAATTCAAAGTACACAAATGACCAAACCGTCATCACTACGACCCGACCACTTAATATCAACAGGGATAGTCATTCATCCGTTTTACTCAAAGGATTTTCAACAAATGATTGTGGTTGAATAATCCGACAATAGCATTAAAAACTGTGATTGCGATACTTTTTATTAAAGGAATTTAACGAGATGAAACGGACAAATACGTCGTCCACGACAATCAGCCAGTCAGTCAGTGGACTCATATTTGGTTATGTCGTCTTTGGCGATTGTCATCATTTCCGGTTGTAGCTGTTGTTGGTGTTCTTACTTACATACATTCTTATGTATACTTTTAAATATAAATATGTATTACACAGGAAAATATAAAGAGCGCTGATACACAGCGATTTGTTGGTATTTAGTGAACAAAACAGCTTAAGGGCAACATAATGTTGCTCCTGTATTTACGGGCGAGTGGGAACAACACAATCAGTTGCACTGTAAAGTGTTGACATCATAAAAGATTGAGAACATGGTAACGAAAACACCAGCAACAACAATAACTGTAGCAATAACACCAGCATCCATGTCAACATCAGCAGCAAAGGAAAACAATCATCGTAATAGCTCAAGGCTATAGAGAATGAGCAGGAGGGGTGGTGCTTGGTGTGGGAATAACTAAGCTCTTTCTTAAGTTGCTTGTTCTTGTGGATATACAGAAATAAAGAATTACTTAAAAAATTAATATTTAAACAGATTTGAGTAGAGCAACATTATAAAGTTGTTGGTAGATAATTTCCCCATGTGTATATCGTAAAAGCAGTAGTCTACAGTCGGCAATGAAAAAAGATAGTGAGTCAACACGTTTAATACTATTCTATTCTATTTGTGTCATAGCCTCGTGTATTCTAAAATCGAAACAATATTTTTGTGGATATACATTTTCTTAATTTCATTATTCTTCGGTGGTAATTTCCCCAATTATAATTCTGTTCGAAAACTAAACTATCTGACATCGAGAAGATCCGATTGAATTCCATTTTTATTTTTATACACTCCAGGAGAGTATTATGTCTATGTGCATTTGTTTGTAACACCCAAAAGGAAGGGAGATAGACCCATTGTTAATTATACCGATCGACTTAGAATCACTTTTTGAATCGATTTAACAATGTCCGTCTGTCTGTCTGTCTGTCCGTCCATCTATTCTTGTAATCACGATACAGGTCGCAATTGTAGACAGAACCAAATGAAACTTTGCACAACGAAGTTTTTCGGGATAAGGACGAACGCTATTTAATTTGAAGAAAATCGGTTCAGATTTAGATATAGCCCCCATAAGAATTTCACTCCCGATTTGACTCTTTTCACTCTATTTACCACATATTTTAACAGATTTTCTTCAAAATTGGCAAAACATCTTATATTTGAAGTAGAAACACCTGTGGTAAAAATGTGCTAGATCGGTTCAGATTTATATATAGCTCCCATACAAATTTCGCTCCCGATTTAACTTTTTCCGCTCTAGAAACCACATATTTTATCAGATTGTCTTCAGATTTGGCAAAACAACTTATATTTAAACTAGGAACACCTGTGGTGAAAATAGGTCAGATCGGTTCAGATTTATATATAGCTCCCATACAAATTTCGCTCCCGATTTGACTTTTTCCGCTCTAGAAACCACATATTTTATCAGATTGTCTTCAGATTTGGTAAAACAACTTATATTTAAACTAGGAGCACCTGTGGTAAAAATGTGTTAGATCGGTTCAGATTTATATATAGCTCCCATACAAATTTCGTTCCCAATTTGAATATTTCCGCTCTAGAATCCACATATTTTAACAGATTTTCTTCAAAATTGGCAAAACATCTTGTAGTTCAACTGGGAACACCGGTGGTAAAAATGTCTTAGATCGGTTCAGATTTATATATAGCTCCTATACAAATTTCGCTCCCGATTTGACTTTTCCGCTCAAGAAACCACATATTTTATCAGATTGTCTTCAGATTTGGTAAAACAACTTATTTTTAAACTAGGAACACCTATGATGAAAATAGGTCAGATCGGTTCAGATTTATATATAGCTCCCATACAAATTTCGCTCCCAATTTGAATATTTCCGCTCTAGAATCCACATATTTTAACAGATTTTCTTCTAATATTATATTTCAACTGGAAACACCTGTGGTAAAAATGTGTTAGATCGGTTCAGATTTATATATAGCTCCCATGCAAATTTCGTTCCCAATTTGAATATTTCCGCTCTAGAATCCACATATTTCAACAGATTTTCTTCAAAATTGGCAAAATACCTTATATTTCAACTGGAAACATCTGATGTAAAAATGTGTTAGATTGGTTCAGATTTATATATAGCTCCCATACAAATTTTGTTCCCCCAGAAACCGAGTATTTTCAGAGAATTTCTTAAAATTGAGCATAACACGTTATACTTCAACAAGAAGAACTTATTGTGAAAGTTAGTCACTTGATTCCATGTTTGGATATAGTCCCGATACAAATATTCTTCTCGATTTGACAAATTGGGTCAGGTCATATCAGCCTATGATTAGGAAATATACGAAAATTCTTCTCGTTTTCAATTTTCTACCGAATTGAATTGTATTCGGATTGAAAGTGGAGTGTATCATATAGTCGGCCCCGCCCGACTTTAGACTTTCCTTATTTGTTTGTGATATAATTGTCCAACTATAAAACGATGTTGAGATTTTGAATATTTTCAGCAGAAATATACTGCCTGACCCACGATGTCGAAAGAAAATCTATGCGATCAAAAAGCGACCCACTATCTTCTGACTTTTCGTTCGCATAGCCTTACGTGTTGTGAGTGAATGAAAACGTTGCCAGAACAAAAAACCCACAAATAATCGCAAATATGCCAAGAAAAATCGTTAAGTATCCAAATTCTAACATATAATAAAAAAAGTTGACACAACTTTTTCTCGGCTGAAATAACTGAAAACAAAATTCGAAAAAATAATGTAAACAATCAATATTTGGGGTTGTATTTACATTTTTCCAAAGCTCACATTTTTGGAGGAATGCTAATTTCGAGATCCCCGTAGGCAGCTATTGGTCATCTCTAATCTTCGTGATATGACCAGAATATACTTATTTCATGTGTAAATGCATATGTGCATATGTAAGTTCTGTTACAGATTTATAGGAAATTTTCGGGTGACATTTTCCTCATGTTGATGGACGAGTTTTCAAAAAGACTTCGACCGGCAAAAACGAAACGCTTGGAGCCACAAATTAAAGCCATTCCTGAAGATCCTTACTAAAGGAATACAAGGAACGCAATTGAAAGTCCCTACAACAAAAACACTCCAGTGCACGGAGCAACAGAAATTATAAATGCGTTCTGCACAATATGTGCAACAACTCAATTGATGCCTATGAAGTTCGGCGATATTATCTCGAACGCCGAGGAAAAAGTATGATGTGGAGAGGAGAGCAATAATAATATAAAATAAATTTGTTTTGTGTTTTATTTATTTATGCTTGCGACAGAGAAAACGCAAGTGAGTGATTTTGAAATTACCCGATTTTGCACTGAAATGCTTACGTTTTCTTTCACATAGATTTTCATTCGCTTTGTCGTTCTGGTGTCTGTTAGTGGGTCCCAAATCAGCTGTTTGTCGCATGAGAGGCAAGCGAACGTTAACGTTCGACATCGTGGGCCAGGCAGTTAATATTTGATTTAACCGGGTTTTCATAGTGAAAAAAGTATCTTTTCTGTGCTAATATGTTTAGTCCGAAGTCCGGCCTAGATTTAACATGCATTTCTTATGTGCATAACAAAAATCGACGCCATTAACCATTTGCCGCTGCGGCAAATTATTTGCAGCCTAAATGTCTGTACCATAAATTTATAATAGTGAAGATCCAATAAATTTCAGAATAGAATATACACACACAATTTTCACTCATTTTTCCATTTCACCCTAAAAGTAGGAATTTGTAAAAATTCTTATCTCTTATTTTCCACGTCTACGCGGTCAGACGAATTCAAATACTGAATATCATGATTCGAGCTTTAGTCGCTTGATTATTGCCAAATTTAATCTCAGTTTGATCCCGAAGATACGAATATCCAAAGATCTCTTTATTTTTCGCGTCTTCGCCGTCAAAGAAATGTACACACCGAATTTCATTATTATAGCTGCAACCGTTTCGTTTGTACCATTTTTATCCCCATTCGCCCCATTTCCTCTTAAAGCACAAGTTTCGAAAAAAAAACCGTATTTTGTATTTCGTGATTTCATTTTCAGCGGTTTGTTTGGTACAATTTCAATCCTCCTTTTCTAATTGGATTCCTTAAAAGTTAGAATTTTGAAAAATGTCTCCATTTTATTATTATTATTATTAAATCATTATTATTATATATTCAAGTATTTTTAAAAATATATACATGTTATGAGATTTTACATTAATAGTATTACAACAATAGATATCAATTTGGCTAGGCCTTATTATGAAAATTACAGTATCACAGTTAAGGAGAAAAAATTAGGTATGAAAAACCTTTGAAAGACAAAAAATAAGTTAATGAAATTTGGGAAAAATTAGGCATATATCTTCTTTTGGATTAAAAGCAGTTATGCATAATTTTTAAGGTAAATTTCTTATGATATCATAATTAGATCTTCTGCATCGTTCGTCGAATGACAGAGTCAGTAACTGCATAACCATGTTAATAGTATTGTGTCCATAGTGGGAATGAAGATGATGTGTGGAATGTCTCCAGCTAAGATTGTGAATAATTTTTAAATTCTTGTTTTGTAAAATTTGAAGCTTCTTAATGTGGCATGCGGCAGTTTTTCTATACCATGCTTGGCAAGCATATGTCATTATTGGCCTGATACACATTCTGTATTTCAAATTAAGCTTAGATTTTCTATTTAGCAATGGGAATAAGGCCCTTCCACATCTAACAGCTTTTTCGCAGGCATGGTGAAAGTGCTCCTTGAACGTCAGTTTGGAATCTTAGATAACACCTAAGTATTTTATAGATTTTTTAATTTCAATGGAATTCCCATGTATTTGGAGTGGAATATTTGGAATACGTTTCGGTGATTTATTAAATGGGAAAAGTTTTTTCACGGTTGATTTTGATTTTCCACTTATTAAAATACTTGTCAATGTGTCTCAGAGAAGCGGCCAGTTGTTTAATTATGGCATTTGAAAGTTTACCACTACATAAAATGGCACTTTCGTTTAATTGTAATATCCGATGTATATATTGAATATAGAATGGGTGATAATATGGATCCTTGAGGTAGGCCAGCTGGTATATTCCTTAGGGTTGATGTACTGTTCTATTTCTCAAAAAGTTTTGTACAAGCTTTTGCAGATATATTGGGTATGCTAGCTTATTTAGTTTAAATACTACACCGTTATGCCAGATTGATTCGAAAGCTTTTTCGATATCTAAGAGAACAACGCCAGTGCTTCTTCTGGTAGCTTTATTGTGTTCAGCAATATTTATTACCCTCTTAATTTGGTGTACGGTTGAGTGCTCTCTTCTAAATCCAAATTGTTTACAATGTATTATATTGTTATTTTCGGTATGAGTAAGTAAACGATTATAAATTACATTTTCAAATAGTTTGCCTAACGAACTTAAGAGGCTAATTGGTCTATAACTATTTGGGTGTTTGGGATCCTTTCCATTCTTTTGTATCGAGATAACTTTTGTCTTCTTAAAAATGTCGGGAAAAATTCCATTACTAATAAATGAGTTAAAAGTTTTAGCAAGAACATCGAAGAAATATGGATGTCTCCATTTTACGCATCTACGCAATTAGAGGGAATTTCATGTTTCATGCTGGAGTCGTATCATTGGTACAATTTTTATCGCTTTTTGTCCCATTGCTTTTACTCTACAGGAGGAATGACCGCAACAAAATTTTAATCGCATATAAAGCAGAAATTTTAAAAAATTGCTTAAGTATTCTAAATATTAGGAGGGTATTTTCAGTCTTGATAGGGAAAGACAGACAGACGAAAAGTATCAAAAGTAGTCGCCTTTGGGATAATTTCTAAAAAAATATTCGATTGTCCAATGTTAAATAATCCTTGGGACTATCAGAAATGTTTACTTGATCAAAAGTTATTTAATTTGGCAGATGGAAATTCAAACATTTTTTTATACTTTTGGGTTGAAATTTATTTGTTTCTTTATATTCAATGTTTCGTTCAATGTAAACTGCCCCCATAAAATGTATGATAATTAAATTGTGCCTATATCGAGTTTATATGGGAGGTGGGAGTGGGCGAGGTCCGATCTGTAGATTTTTTTTATTTTTCGACTTTTTCCCAAAAAATGAATTTGGGACAAGTATAAAATGCGTCATTGCATTTCTGTGATAATTGTACAGTACAGTTATTCAATACTATTACAAGCTGGCGAGCATTTTGTTTGGACTTATTCTTCTATGTATGTATGTTTGGTCCATGCATTCCATTATACACTGAATGTTCAATGTCTGTTCAAAAGTTGGAAAAACACACAAGA
The DNA here is from genome assembly GCA_947397865.1 of Polietes domitor. Taxonomy (NCBI): domain Eukaryota; kingdom Metazoa; phylum Arthropoda; class Insecta; order Diptera; family Muscidae; genus Polietes; species Polietes domitor. The sequence goes on from OX377618.1 coordinate 156,516,083, forward strand.
TAGCATTGTTCATTGATTGTCAAATTCGCATTCATGCAATTTACGTTGCCATGAAAAATATTCTTACTTTAAGGAATATTAATTTTTGGGATGCATCATGGGGTATTAATAGCACCTTGAATTGAGGTTTTTTCGTACACGTATTTACTTCAAGTAAGATGATTTCAAGAAGAAGATTCAAATGAAAAATCTATATTCATACCATCGTACATTGCATTTTACAACATCCTTTGCATTTAATTTTATGTAGCTGTATAGAAGAAAAAAGTTATTTAAAATAGCAAGCTAACTTTCTATTGTTCTTGTGAAATGCATCTAGATTTTATGAAAAATCACAGCTTTTTTAAAATTTTCATAAAAGCATAAAAGCCACTTTTCCTTTTCATCTTCACACGATATTATTTGTCTTTTTAATCAGTGTAATCGTGTGAATCGACCTTAATAATCACACTCGTTATAAGGAATATACATTAAACATTTTTCCCTTGAGATATAAACACATTTTTCTTTGAGTGTAACTGCTCCAAAATTTTCCCTTTTATGTATTCATTCTATTTACATTCCGTATTCGAATTGTGGTACGTTATTGAATTCGCCGAATCGCTAAAAAATAGTTGTTTGGTTTGATTCAAAGGTCATTTTTTCTTTTATACAAATACTGTTTTGAATTCTGGAAACGAAAATGGCAAAACATACATATGTACATTAGGGCGTACCTCAAAAAAAAAAGTTCGCCGTACACCTTCGAATATGAAGTATTATTGAAAGGTAGTTTCAAAAAAAAAAATTTTATTTTTTTATGCCGAACGTAGGGGTCGCGCTTTTACATTTTTCTATATAACTTGTATTTATAAACGGATTTTAAAGTGTGATACATCGATGTTTTTGTCTCGACGAGGCCGATTTTTTTGTCTTTGAAGTCATTGAGCTCAAGCACCCCCTTCTGGTACTTACCCATCATTTCTCAGTTGCTACTACCCTAATGTACCACTCTAATAATCGAAAATTAAAGCTCGCATAAAATCATGAATCATGTTTGAGCTCAATGACTTCAAAGACAAAAAAATCGGACAAAAACATCGATGTATCACACTTTAAAATCCGTTTATAAATGCAGAAGTTATATAGAAAAATGTAAAAGCGCGACCCCTACGTTCGGCATAAAAAAATAAAAAAAATTTTTTTGAAACTACCTTTCAATAATACTTCATATTCGAAGGTGTACGGCGAACTTTTTTTTTTTACTTGTAACCTGGTACGCTCTAATGTACATGCTTTATAAATTATCATGAATCTCATACAAACACAGACAGTAGATAGAATGCCAATTCTTTTCTATTAAGCAGCCTTTGAGTTGGCATAACATTTCCAATGGATAATATCACTAATCAATTAAAAACTGAATTCCAAATATTATTGACCGATTTCGATTAAAACTGCAATTCTGTTTCCACTTTTTGCCCGTCCTCACTATGATTGCTCTTGGTAGAATTTTATTTGTTGCTTGGTGTCAAATGGGCCAATGTCATAATATTTAATTTGAAGAAAATTGCAGTTCAAGGTTTGTAATATCCGGTATCATTACGAAGAAAATGTATGGTCTTGTAGAATTAGCAGAATTTAAAAAATCATGTTTCATTATTCAGCTGAAGCTTTTACTAAAATTGATTTAAATTCGACATTTCTGCATCTATACATTCTTCAACCATGACTTGTTCTATCCGTTAGGATGCAAGCTATTATAAAATAAAAAATATATTTTAATTTCTGGGTGTTCTCGTGTTAGAAAAACGATGTATATTTTTTAAATTCTCGCTCAACGAAAAACTAAAAAAAACACATTTTTCTTATTTTTTACGACTGTGATAATTAGAAGATTTGCAGCGCTTAATTCTACCGTCAAAATATATACTAATACTGTCGAAATAATATTAGAAACATAAAAGATACTTTCGAGGAAAATTGGAATTTTGGAATATTTTTCAATTGTTTGAATAGCGAAAGTACCGTTAACTTTTGATTTTGTTATTATTACAAAAAAAGAACACCCCCTTTCAAATGACATTACTACATTTTTTTAAAGCTTTTATTGGAATTTCAAGTCAAGTTAATGGAGTGTATCTGTGTTACACTATGCAATACAATATTTGTTGATGCATAATAATTTCTGATGTATTTTGGCTTTCTGAACCCAAATAAATAAATAAAAAAAGATGTTTATTACAATATAATATTTGTGCTCTCATTTTGGAAATATAAGTCCGATCACACCCATTTTAAGCAGCTTATAATAAAGCTACTTATAAGGGCTACAAATGTTGCGAACAGTTTCCAAAAATTTGAGAAAAATTATATGATGGCCGCACACAGTTCATATTACACTTGAATCAGATACGTTTGAATTTATAGCCAAAATTTAGTTAAATGACGTTATCAGCCTTAATTTCCTCAAAGTTTCAAAAACGTTTTAAATACTTATTCACACCTAGAAATACCCATATAAGTGTCAAAATAAAGACGATGATATCTGCTAAAATACTTTCAGTGGCATGGTTGCATCTGTATTATTAATAACCATTTCAGTTTTCCCATTAAAAATTAAAACATGAATAAACTAGCAGTATCCGCTGCTTCGCACGCGAAAAAGCCTGTTGTTTGTTATTATTTTTATCCGTCTCTGTTTTTGGATAGTATTTATTTGATTTTCGTTTCTGTGGATATATTTAAATATATACAGTCAAAGCAATGTGCTTGTCGACGTGCACTATTTTAGCTGAACTCCCTTCGTATGTATAATCGATTCTATCTGAAATACTTTAGTAAGAACCGTTTTTGTGCCGCTCATCCCTTAAAAGTACAAAAATGTATTTATATTGCGCTTATATGTGGTGAGAGGATTTTGAAAAATGCATTTAGATTTTCGCTTCTACGTTGTCCGAGGTATTTACACACCAAATTAGCAATACTTAAATTGGTACCATTTGTATCCCTTTTTGTACCGCTCACCCTTTGTAAGTAGAAATTTTGAAAATTGCATTTATGTTGCATTTCTCTACGTTGTCATTTCTCTGACAAACGACTTTCACGAATATAGCTGCAATTTCTACATTCTTCTGCATGGTCAGTGCAAGGAACACACCGAATTTCATATTTCTAGCTACTGCCGTTTAGTCAGGACGAAGGTTCAATGTTTATCCATTTTAGTCCCATTGTATCCCCTAAAAGTACGAATTTCGTAAAACCCTTTCTTAGTCGACATCTACGTCATATTTGGGAACTACCCTGAAAATTCCATGACCCTGGCTTCAGGCATTTGGCCTGGGCGCTGGTCAATGATAAGTCAGTCAGTCAGTAACGCAAGGGAAATTTTAAATTGTTGTTAATGCTAGACCAATGCGGATAGAACTGAAAACGCCAATTAATAAGCTTGCCTATAGTTTCAGGCGTATATCATCCGGTTCGTGGGTAACGGTTTTTTTAATTTTCGTACATATCACCGTACGCATTGAGGTAATACTATGAAAGAATACAAATTTGATCCAATGAGCACTATATATTTTTGATATCTAATGGTTCCCAATAAAAACAAATTAAATTTCTGTTTAAGTTTCTTTAATTTTTTAGTAAAATTGGAGAACGTTCTCAAGAACAATTTTTCCTAATTGTTCTAGTTGGCTGACTTTAATACACCAAAATGTACTGTGATTGTTGGAACACATTTGTTTACATTTTTTGCATACTTTCATATATTTCAGCTTGTCGATCTAATGACTGTTAATCAAGCTCTCTCTCTCTCTCTCTCGTCAATCAGTAGTATTAGCCCAACCAATACCATGAAGAAGAGTTTGCACTTAACTAGACCAATTAAGACAGTTTTTCGCAATGGCATGACCAATTACACGACTCCGTTGTGAGTTGTGAAAAGTTTGAATTCAATTTGCCTGTTGTTTTTTTTCGCTTACAAAGTTTTCTAAAATCCCCAAACACAAACTAAGCGGGTGGGTAGTCTGCAATGTTGGCAGTCATTGACTTTTAGAGATAAATTTTTCCCGCTCCGTGCAAAACATTGTGAAATGTTGTGCGGATTATTTCGAGTCATTTTGGTTTTGGGTTTTTGTTTTGTTTCGATTTTAAAATATGCAGCTTTTAAACCTGTTAATCCTCACTGCTCATGAAAGCTATCGTTTTTGTGTTGATGCAGTATGTACGTACGTATGTACATATGTATGTAGTTTGTTTGATAGTCGTGGCTGCTGTTGCCGTTGTTGTTGTTTATATCCTTTCGCTCATAACCGGAAATAACACTTTTGTTTTAACACAGCCATGTATTTGGAACGACGTTTTACAACGTTTTGCTTTTCTCTTATTACGACAATACAATACATACACATATACATTTGTTATGTATATATGTACATACATACATATGAGTACATATATTGATACATACATATACATTCATATCGGATTGTTTATTTCATTGTAGTGGTACGACGACAATTCCATGTGCACGTGGAAAACACCGAAGTCTTTTTGGGAAATTCAGCGTTGATTAAGTGTGCCATACCGGACTATGTGCGTGCATATGTCAAGGTAACCAGTTGGCAACGTGGCGAGGAGATGCTGTTGCCGGATCTGTCGGATGTTGGTGAGTATTGTTGATGTTATTCTCTTTTGTATTCATGTGCATATACTGCATATATATATGGTTGCCTACCTCAGAACGTGGGTGGATTAAATACTTTTGAAATATTGAAATATTTTTTGAAATTTATTAATATTTACCCTGAAATGCACATGCAATTTAATGAACATTTGTATTATACTTTTAGTAGACTCTGAATTTCTTTCATTTTTACTAATTGAAATTTGACCTCATGCATTTTATCCGAACCACTAAAATACTTGTTGAACGAATTTGCATTGAATTTATTAGGGGACGAATTCCTACATTTAACTGTTTTGATATGTGTTCCAAGTTTTACACAAAATTTGCCTTAAATAAAAATACTTTTTCAATTGTATTGTAAATTGTATAAAATAGGACTTCCGTTAAGGGATTAGGCTATTCTCGAGGTAGAATTAGGCCATTATTTAGCTGTACATTTTTTGTTAGAGAAATTAATTATAAAAGCGGCTGATCAGCGTTTTAACGATGACGCCTCTGTTTTTTCGGGTTCCACGGCCAGGCGCACAGCTCCTGCAATTTTTTAATTATGACAAGTTTTTCATCATGTCGGATTTTTCGATAAAGTATGTTAATATATACGCATTTTTGTCTAAAGCTTTCTTTTTGTTTTTCCTTCATTAATATATTTTTCTTACTTGGTTATTATATCATTTCCCTATATAATTACTTGAAAATAACCTCTTTTCATACCTTATTGAATCACGGGTAATTCCATATGTGGTTGCGGATAATATAGCGTAAAGTAGTTTGAGTTTTACAGTGGTCCAAAGTTGATGTTCTTAAGGAGTTTTTGTGATGAGATGGCTTCTTCAACGATATCATAACTTTGGATCACTTGACCAGATTTTTACAATATTGGTATCATCTCAAAGGTTTTCAACTACTCCTTCCGATTTTGTTAATGTCAAAAAAATAATTTTAATCCTCGAATATCCTGAAATACAGCGTTTTCCACAAAGAGGTGTTATTTTTGTATTCAAAGAAAAATGCCATTTTTTGAAGATATGCCGTCAATAATAAAAAACAACATCAGCCAACTGGTCAGCACGACCACGCTTACAGGACCATATCCTTTTCATGACATCTTCCTCACGAATTCTATCTTTGAGGTCTTGAATCAACGCTGGGCTGTTGGTGTAGACCTTATCTTTCACGTGGCCCCAAAGAAAGAAGTCCCAAGGTGTTAAATCACAAGATCTCGGTGGCCAATTGTGATCACCTCTTCGAGAGATAACACGATACTTTTCCCGTAAAAGAGCAATGGTTTCGTTGCTTGTGTGGCACGAAGCACCGTCTTGTTGAAAGTAAACCTTGTCCAGATCAATGTCATCCAACTCCGACCATAAAAAATCATTAATCATCTCTCGATAGCGTAGTCCATTGACAGTAACTGTTGATCCAACCTCGTTTTCGAAAAAGTAAGGTTCAATGACCCCGCCGCACCATAAACCGCACCAAACAGTCATACGATGAGGTTGGAGAGGCTTCTCAACAATAACTCTTGGGTTTTCCGAGCCCCAGATGCGACAATTTGCTTGTTGACGTAGCCACCGAGGTGGAAATGGGCCTCATTAGTCAAGCTGATTTTTCGATGGAATTCCTGATCATTTTCATTCATGAATTTCACGATGTCTGTCTGTCCGTCTGTCCATCCGTCTGCTGTCCATCTAAGCTTGTTCGCCATCTACAGGTCGCAGTTGTGGTCCGAATATCATGAAATTTGGCAGACGTTATTTTTTTGGCCAAGGACGATCGGTATTGAATATGGAGGAAATCGGTTCAGATTTAGATATAGCCTCCATACAAATGTCGCTGCCGATTTAACTTTTTCCGCTCTAGAAAATTCTTTAAAATTGGCACCATATATTATAATCCAACCAAAAATACCTATTATATTTCACCAATAAACATGCATGGTGAAAGCGGGTTACATCCTTCCAGGTATCAATATAAAACCCCCCCCCCCCCCCATACAAATGTCATTTCCGATTTTACATTTTTTGTCAAACACATACATTCAAAAATCATTCCCGATTTCACTTACCGAATTGAATTGTAGTGAGAGAGATAGTCGGCTACGTCCGTGTTTAGTCTTTCCATACTTGTTGGGGAGATGCCCATACGTCCATACTTTGGTATAACCTAATTCTGCTGCTGCTCTAGAAACTACATCTTACATCGGATCTGTATCAAATTTTGCAGATCATTATATGTTTCAACTAGGAATACCTACCGTGAATGAGAAATATATAGGCGCATGTTTTGCCACAGGCCTCAAGTTATAGGCACATTTCAAATGTCGGTCCGATTCATCCTTTTACTACTGCATAATTTGTATTTGTTTGCCGGAAAATTTTATCAATTATATTATTTACCATATTCGTTAAATATGACTAAAGATGAAATTATAGTATACTGTATAATTTATATGAACTACCTAAAATTGCTCCCATGAAACACCTGGGTTTAGTAATCAAAGGGAGTGGTGTAAGGTATTATATAGTCGGCCCCGCCCGACTTTAGCCTTTCCTTTCTTGTTAGTAATGGCGTTGTTTCTACTTGCCAAATGTCAAAGAATAAAAGCTTCAAAAGTGACAGCTACCGAAATACCGGGAGATTCAAAATAACACCTCTTGTTGGACAACCCTGTACATATCTTTATATTTTTCTTATTTTGTTTTGTTTTTATCTTGTTTTATTCTCCACAAAATATCAAAAATTCAGATTGTGGTGACCATAAGTTCAGCAAATATAAAATTGTGTTTCAAAATGTTGTCTATTTCAGAAAGGCAAAGTTGTAGCTTCACATCTGGGAAAAATAAATGTAGGAAGAAAAGTAAGACTGAGGTTCGATTCGGTATAACTCGATAACTCTAAAAGTATACTTTTTGTAGTGGGTCAAAATATTCCACGGGACAAGTCAAGTGCCTAGACAGGACAATTTGCAGTTAATTTCTGAAGAATACGGCACCAGAATTGAAATTTTGAAATATAATACCCGAAATTTTAAAGATTAAAAATTCGATTTTTTTAAGTTTTTTTTTTGCGAATTTGACAAGAGCTACAACTTTGCCTCAGAGAGTAAATAAAAATTCCAAACGGCTTGCAAGATCCTGATGATCGTGAGAAAATGATCACTTTTTTTGCAAAAATGACACCGAGGACCCAAATCTTTGGGGGCCCATAAAAAAACATGATTTTGGGCAAAACTGGGAGCCACGGGTCTTTTTTGGTCTTTTATCACGTAGTGGTGTCAGTATATGGTTAAATTTCCATGACTTAAAAATTACACACAGTGTAATTAAGGATTAAAATTTGAAGGTACCCTTTTGTGCCACTTCCTATTATTTTAGATTGCGTAAAGTGTTCGTATTTGGTACCAATGTCGCGTTTACAGGACTTCCAGAAAAATTACAACAACATTTTGAATAATTACATGCTTTTAAAATGGCAAGTCATTTCAAACTCGAATTGGGCCAAAATTAAAAACTGAGTACTCAGGTCTCTAATTTCAGAATTTAACAATTTCTTAGCAATTGTTAAAAATGTTTGTGCTTAGTTAGATGCCAAAAATACAATAGAAAAATGGGTTGCTGTTCCAGCCAAATTTGTTTCCCATTTTATTGTTTTCCATTGATTGTGATTTTATGCTGTGACAGCAAATTTTCAATGAGTCCTCGTATTCAATGTTTTTATTTGTTTTATTTTGTGTTTCGAATCGAATTTCATACTTGTAGCGTGTGACATGGCATAGTTTCTCTTCGTTCCTCTCTCCCTCCGATTTTTTTGCATTTTGGCTTGTTTCTCCCACTTACTGGCAAACATATGGCCGACCGACCGGTATATAAACAAATACATCTGAACATAAATACACAGTGCATGCACTGACTACTGACTGTATTTAACTACAACCATACATACTAGTATGTGGGTATGTGTGTGAGTTCATATGTACGTCTGTATGCATGCGTATTTATAGTGTTCAAATAAATAGTTTTGTTGTTATGGCGGTATGTTTTCTTCCGCCGTGTCGTGTTCATCCTTTTTATGTGCTGCTGTTCTGACTGTGGCAACGGTAGCTGGATGAACAATAAACTGGACCGTACCTTCCTACCAAGCAATCTTGTTATGGTGGTGTTACATTCTGAATGTTATTGTTGCCTTTCGTGTGCTGAAGAATTTTGAAACTTACTGCTTTCAGTGTATGATGGAATTAATAGTATTTGGATTACAAATTTTCCTAGACACTCTCACATTTGCAACCCAAGCAGTAGTTTTGAATTTGGATTTGTATCAGCAGTAAATCTATCGCTAACGATAGCGATAGATATCGTTACAAATGTAAAGAATATCTTTCTTGCTATTATTTTGGCGACCCACTTTATTGTACACTAGCTGTAGTGGTCGGTCAATGGTGTTGCCTTTATTTAGTATTCGCTGTTGTTGTCGGAATGTGTTGGTGTTCATCCGCTTGTTAAAATTTATGTTTGCGCATTTTCTTTCCTTCCGGTGCGTGCAAATGTTGTTTTCCCTACAACTTGGATGCGTTTATGGGCGGATTTAGACTTCCCCCTCGAGCTCTACAATTGTAAGCAATACAAAAATTACAGAAAATTGAAAACAAAGCCTTTTAAAGATCAAGACACGATGCAGAAAGATATTATCCTCTTATCAGATTACCCCTTGGTCTGTGATTTGTCCTACTATTTTACGATCAATGAATAAGAATAAGAAGTTTTTTACAATGTTAGTAAATTTATATGAAATGTTTCCACACAATTTAATCGTTATTATTAAATAAAACAAGTGAAAAGAGCCTCAAGTGTGGCTGGTCCGAATCTTATATAGCCCAGAATATGAAGGGTTTTCAATGTATTGTAGGATGATTATAGACTGTTCAAAATCATATTAGGAAAATTATGATATTTTCTATGCAAATTGCGATACTATTACAAACTGCAACGATACTAACAGTACGAATTTTAGAGGAATGTATGAACTGAATTTAATGTTTCTGACTACTGCCGTTTGTTTGGTACTATTTGTATCCCCTTTCGCCCCGTTCTTTCATCTAAAAGTACGAATATTGAGATATATCGTATTTTTCGCGACTATGCAAACAGCTGCATCCGTTTGGTTGAAACCATTTATTTCCCTTTCGCTCCATTTTGCCAAAAGTACAATTTACGAAAAACACCTTTATGTTGTGCTTCTACACAGTCAGAGAATGTATGAGCCATGTAACATTTAAAATTAGAATCGGCTTTAAAAAAGTACAGATTATTTTTTATAAATTTCTGGTTTTATTGGAAATGTTGAACTTGTCATTTAATAATGGAACACAGTACAGCCCAAAATCCACACTAAACAGATACTCGATATGTATGTATTGGCTTCTCAATAGTCACAGGTGGGTTCTCTGAACCTCATTTGCGGCAATTTTGCTTATTGACATAGCCACCGAGATGAAAGTGAGCTTCACGAAATTTTCCTACGTAAATTTCTAACAGTTTTCGTTATTGTTCGAGCGTATAGCGTCCCAGTTTGCAAATGTAAAACATAAACCTGAAAATAAAAATAAAAATTATTTTTTTTTTTAGTTTTTTCGTTTGCATTTTTTTTTGGTCTGTAATCAATGTTTGATTTGAACTGGGATATTGGCCTGGCTCAAGACCATTTTGCTTCTATATTTAATAGAATGCAAATTTATTTACAAATGGCATGGTGACATTTATTACTTGGCTTGAGACTACCACGATCATGATTTCGACCATGTCAAAAGTCTTTTCAAGTGGCTTCGCAGCGACTTTTCAACATCAAACCCGGCCTCTATAAGGAAATCATGATCGTGGTAGTCTGCAGCCAAGTAATAAATGTCACCATGCCATTTGTAAATAAATTTGCATTCTATTAAATATAAAGGGTGTTTTTTATTGAGGTATAGAACTTCGAATTGAAATAAAACACAAGAAAATCGTTTTAATGTCCATCAATTTGGCTTTATGGAAGGATAATTTTATGCCATTAATGTTTAAATATGATTTCGGGCATGTGGCCGCCGCGGCTGGCTCGAATATAGCCAATTCTACAGGTCCAATTTTCAACCACTTTTTCGAGCATATGGGGCCGTATGTTGGCAATAACGCCACGAATGTTGGCTTCCAAGTCCCCTAACGTTTCTGGTTTGTTGGCGTAGACGAGCGACTTCACATATCCCCAAAGAAAATAATCCAATGGGGTCAAATCACACGATCTTGGTGGCCAATTGACAGGTCCATTCCGCGAAATTATGCGCTCATCGAATGTTTCCTTCAATAATTCGATTGTGACGTGCGCTGTGTGGCATGAACCTCGCGAACTGAACCATTACTTTCGAAATAAATTTGCACGATTTGCAAGCGTTGTTCTTTTGTCAACCTGTTCATGATGAAATGGCAAACCAAACTAAATATTAATCACTTGACAGCTGACAAAATGGCCGCCAGTTAAAAAAGTGATGCCAACTTAAAGTTCTATACCCCAATAAAAAACACCCTTTAGAAGCAAAATGGTCTTGAGCCAGGACAATATCCCAGTTCAAATCAAATAAAAATTATTGTTATTCTATCTTTCAAAGTCAATCGGTAGTTCAAATTTAAAATTTTAGATAGTACACGTCGAATTTTTCGATACCAATTTGAACAATTTCCCCGTTTTCACCCTAAAAGGACAACATATTGAGAGATCACTTATTTGTCGCGCCTACAAGAGTAAATGAATGTATACTCTGAATATCCTTCTTTTCCCATTTAAACCCTTAAAAATACGAATTACGAAAAATTTCGTGTTTCTAACTGTTGTAGTTTGATTGGACATTTTTGTCATATTTCACTCCCTAAAAGAATGAATTACTTTTCACGCTAAACGCCGGTATTTGTTGTTCTTTGTATGCAAAAGTTTTTCACTCTTGGTCGATTAGTTGGGTTATATTCACCAAGTCTGATTAACCTAAATAACGAAGGTAAGCTAACCAACAAATGACAGTTTGTGTGAAGTTTCACATTTGTAACTGTTGGCTATCTCTAACAGGAGTTGGCGAAAATGGGGGTAAATAAAATATGTCAAAAATCTCTAATATTAGTTTATATCTCCCGGATGTATCGGTCGAAATCAACCAAAAATTCCTTGTGGTTCTATCCATTCATATCAATTTCAACTTAAGAGCCCATAAGTCGATTATCCCTGAGGACGTACATTCGTATTGTAATGAAGACAAGCAGGAAATAGAAACCGAATCCACAGAATATGTATTGCAAAATTGGGTTTAAATTACCAATAGTCTTAAACACAAACATCAAAAAAATTTAGTTTTGTTACAAATCAGGAGCAAGTTAGACAAATATACCTTTTGTTTTTATTAGTTCTGGAATCTGAGGACATTTTCGTCCCAAAATCTATTTCCTAATTCTGTAGAAGAGTTAACATGTATATTAGACCGGTCCTTATTTATATGGACAAATTTATTTTCTCGAATATATGTTACGGCAAGCGCTAAAAATATTCGTTTTAGTCCCAAAAAGCATAAAAAAAATTGACAACGATTGGATAATTTTTAGCCGTGCCCCAAGCACCTTTTTGTTTTTATTATGAGAAATAAGGCAAAAATATATATATATTTTATTTTATTTACATTTATTTGAAAATTAAGAATAAACTTAAATATTTTTATTAATTACATACTCATAGTAACATTAATATTATTTTAATTTAATAGTGAAGTCTTTTTAAAAGTGGGATAATTCATGTTATATTCTTTAACCACCTGAAAAAGGAATTGTTTCTCCTCTTCGTTGTGGGTTAATTTATTATTATAATCTGTAATGAATTTGGCGCCTCTTTCAGCTGCATCATTCACTACAGATAGGTTTTTACAAATTTGTGATCCGTGAGCGTAGTCAAATCTTTCATTCCAATCCGATGGATCGACTTGCAAAAATTCTTTTGAAATTTCTAAACGATCAAAGAATGCGTGTGTATTGGAATTTACAAAATCGCTTAAATCTTTTTGCGCAAATGTGCCGATATTTGTTGGATTAGTTATTATTCGCTTGCATTTTTCTGTATTTGCTTCAACATTAATTACCTGAACCATTTTTTTTTAATTGCAACACTTACATTAGGATCGAAGAATGAAAGACCGACTGCTTCTTCCGACAAATACCACAAATTATTGCTGATTTTTTGTAGCAAAGCAAGAGCTATATCCCTTTCAGGATAAGCCATAATATTTTTAATTAAATTTAAGTCTTGATTTGGTGCTTCAATTGCTTTAGTGCATCCAAACCAGGCTTTTACATAAATACGAACTACGAACAGACAGACACTACGTATACCGTTTAACTCTTGGTTGGTCATATTGAATTCATTACGAAACAAATACATTTTAAGTGCATAAATACATTTTGACATCCATCGAGCATGAGAAGTTGCACCAGGTATACGAAAGGTGTTAGAATTCGGCACCGTACCACCAAGAAAAGTGACAACTAATTGCAATAATTCTTTGTAGTCGCGTCTGCTATGAGCTTGTTTTAAGTTATCTAGACAGTAATTTAAAATTGTTCCACGTTCTTCAGCAGTCAATACTGTAATAATGTGTTCATCTTCTAAACAACTCTTGTAATTTAATTTGTCAATATTAATCCAGTATTTGCTAAAGCGATTAAAAATTAGCACTTCTGGACCGGCTGTAGTAGCCACTCTAATTTCAAACACTTTACGGATCAACAACTCGTAAATATGGTGTCTGCAGGGAAAATATAATAAATCGCGACCTAGTTTTCCTTCAAGCAGAGCAGCAGCACCGCTTTGAACTCCTGTATTATGAGCAGTTGTGTCGAAGCAGATTATTTGAACTAGATCAAGCATTTCATATTCATTTATTGAATTAAACACGGCATCTGATATTTCTTTTCCACTCGAAGATTTTAACTTTGGAATGCCAAGTAGTTTATCGATACCTTGAGATGAGACTATGATTGGCAAGCGGTCAACTTTTTCCCTGCCACTAATTTCTGGTAACATTGTACCATCCCAGTGCAAAACAAAACTACGTGGAATCTGGAAATAAAAACTCAAGTTTCTTAATTTATACTCAAAACATAAAGAAAGAAGCATAGGGAAAACCCACATTACAGTACTTACATCAAAGTTTGCTGCAATGTTTTGTGCTGTTGTTGCACGATGCTTCTGACGCATTCGACGAATTGATGATCTATTTAGTATAAGATCTTCGATATCATAGCCCAACGCGTCAGCAGTTGCGCTTAGGATATGAACTGCAGCACCATCAGTGATTTTCCACTTATCCAAAGTTGAAAGCAGTCTTGGTGTAAAAAAAATTGTTTTACCTCTGGAGATACCTGATATACCTGGATTTGGATTTGATACAGATGTTGATGTTGATGCTACAACTTCAATATCGTTTTCGTCGTCAATGTCAATCATACCTGTTTTACAACAATAATTCTGATTTGCTTAAAAGATAGAATATTTAATTGTATACCTCTTTGAATCTGTTGTTCATATAACTCTTTTTGTTCATCTTCTTTTATTCGACGCTGGTTTTCTTGTTCTTTCTGGACTGCCTTTCGCTTTTCTTTCTGCATTACAATTTTATCCGTTCCTAGCATACAACCTGGTCTTCCTTTTTCTCGTTGCTTTTTTAAGAACTCTTTGTCTTCTTGTATTTTAATTAATTCAAACGCGTTTGCATGTGCGATATCGAATAAATCATCTAATTTATCTTGAAATTCAGTTTCTTTCCTGTTTTGACATTCTGTTTTTCGACCATGATGCTTTGTAATATCTCTCCACTTGTTGTATAATTTTTCCGGCTTCTCAATGCAGTGTTTTTCATGGTGTGTTGGAATTCGTGCTTTTTGCCAAAACGTGCTGACCTCAGCAACAACTAATCTAGAACTTTCTCTTAAATTTAAGCCAACTATTCTTAAATTATAAAATAAAACTTGTAGCACTTGTTTTCTTCCTGGTAATTTAGCTCCAGTAATTTGGTGGTCCATTACGCCAATTAACATAATGTCATCATCCGATCGAAGTCTTTTGGTTGTCATCGCTTTAGATTTTTAATTTTAAAATGTATTTGTTCGTTTTGGATTTTCTATGAATTTAAAAAATAAAAAATATTAATATTTTAGGCAAAAAATATTTATTTTCTTCATACATTTATTTTTACCGGCTAAACTGTTGATTATATAGAAAAACGCTATATATACACATTTTAAAGGAATTCTAATTCTTAATTATTTTTCAATTTATTTAAACAAAATCGGACTAGTGGTTCTCGAGTTATGTCAAAAAAGAGCACCAAAGGTGATAATTTCCCCTATATGTTAGTAACTAACTTTAATGACAAACAATTGTTGGCGGGGGCACGCCTAAAAATTGTCCAATCAAGCTCAAATTTTTTTGTGTATTTTTAGGTTCAAATAGAGTAGTTTTAGCGCTTGCCGTCATACGAATTCAAAAAAGAAATAAGGACCGGTCTAATGTATATATGTATAAGCCTCTCTGTAATAAAAAATTTAACTTCTACATTAATCTGATTAATATTCCAGCAAAAAACAAGCATATGAAGAATCAGAAAAGATCTCTACGTTGTAATTCTGATATTGTGGAAAATCATATAATTATCAATGAATTTAACATGGTTTTACCTTAGGAGGAACGATCTTTAATTTGAAAGCTCAAAAGTCAATTTTCATTAGTATTAATTTCAATTTTATTTCGAAAGAAATCATATGTTTAAAATTGCAAAGCGGAACGCTATACACTCGAAAAAAATTGGGAAATATTAAAAACTTAATTTTAGAGTAGTGAGTCTTTAACCCAAACTGTAAGAAATTTCGAGAAGAGACCGGCCTGCATGCATCCCCTACGAGTCACTGTTTAGTGTGGATTTTTGGCTGTACTGAAAAATTTAGTTGATCGGATGCGGTTGTGCTAATCGTGGTAGTCGTATGAATAAAACCAGCAATTTGAAAAATAATCAGTTATTTTTATAGCCGATTCTAATTTAAAGATGTTGCTCATATTTGTTTTATAACGTCATGTTTCACGTAGCAACACCCGCACTGAAAGTGGATAACTTCGGTCTATGTAATGATATAGCTCCCATATACATATCCCTTCTGATTTGCTTTCTACTTATCTAGGAGCATTGAGTTACGGGGTCAATTTTGTTGACATATACCCATACGAATTTTGCCATTATTATACAACCTCATTATACCTTACACCACTTCGTGGAATAGGGTATTATAAGTTATTTTCGCGCCAAATGTTTTTAACACCAAGAAATAATTGAGCTAGACCCACCTTTAAGTATACGGATCGGCTTAGAATCACCAGCTGAGTCGATTTAACGATGTCTGTCTGTCCGTCCGTCTGCTGTCCATCTAAGCGTGTTCGCACTTTACAAGTCGCAATTGTGGTCCGATTGTCATGAAATTTGGCAGAAGTTAGTTTTTTTGGCCAAGGACGATTGGTATTGAATTTGGAGAAAATCGGTTCAGATTTAGATATAGCCTCCATACAAATATCCCTATAATTTACACTATTACTGCTCTGAAATACACATTTTACATGGGATCATGACCAAAGTTTCAGGATCGTGGACCACATGCGTCTACGTTCTGATATAGCCACCATACAAATGTACGTCCGATTTACAATATTACTGCTCTGAAATACACATTTTACATCGGATCTTGATCAAATTTTCCACAGAATGTTACATTTATACTAGAAACACGTATTTTGAAAGCCAGCTTTATAGGTCAATGTTTTGGAATAGCTCGCATACAAATGGGCCCCCATTTTACACTATTATCGCTCTAGAACCCACATCTTAGATTGGATCTTGATAAAATTTTGCAGATCATGTTATATTTCAATAAAGAATACCTACGTTGAAAGTGATTTATAAAGGACCACTTTATAATATAGAGCCCTTAGAAATGGCCTCATTTCAATTTTAACCCCTCAAGAACGCAAATTTTATATCTGATTTTTTTTTTTCAAATTTTCCAGATTATATTATATTTCAACTAAGAATACAAAGTCAAATATATGAGTCCATACTTTGGAATAACCCAAATGGGCCCCTTTCTACTCTAATACAGCTCTAGAAACTACGTCTTACATCGGATCATGATATATTTCAACTATGAATACCTACCGTGAATGAGAAATATATAGGCCCATATTTTGGACCAGGCCTCAAGTGTTGTTATAGGCCTCCTTTCAAATGCAGGTCCGATTCATCCTATTACTACGGTATAATTTGTATTTGTATTTGTCTGCAGGAAAATTGGATCAATTATTTACCATATTTGTTAAATATGACTAAAGATGAATTTATAAAGGGTGGTTTTTTAGCTATTATCGGCTAGTGTTAATGATGACCATCAATTATCGTCGTCGTTCGCAGCAATTGGGCCTCTGTTACTCAAAAACGTGGAAATGCCAAAATTGGACTAAGCGGATGGACCATTTGAGGCGCAGTCAAGGTCAACATTTGCATGAAATAATCTTGCAACATTAAATTATATGGACCGTACTATCGATTCAAATAAAGTTTTCATGCATTTTTCAGAATTTTATGTGTTTTTTTTTGATAAAACTTTCCTATAGCTTTTAAAAAATCACCCTATAGTATACTGTATAATTTATATGAAATACATAAAATTGCCTACATGAAACACCTGGGTTTAGTAATAAAAGCGAGGTATATGCGCAGGGTGTGGTGTATGGTATTATATAGTCTGTCCCGCCCGACTTAAGCTTTTCCTTACTTGTTTTGAAATTGATATTGGTCATATTTACCTCACCATTTTTTAATTTATCTCACAATTGTCAAAATCCATATGTCAAGATAGCTCTAATGCAAATGATGACCTAACAGCGGCTAACGAGATACATTCGATAACTCAGTTGAGCAATTCCAGTCGTATTTGACAAATTACACGATTAACGTTTGCTACCAATTCCAAAATTTTTCTGTTGGGATTCTGTGATTCTTTGCGTATGATATTTTAGACAGCCTGATATCCCTACATACCAAAATGATAATTCAAGTAAAGAGTGATTTTTTTGAGGTTAGGATTTTCATGCATTAGTATTTGACAGATCACGTGGGATTTCAGACATGGTGTCAAAGAGAAAGATGCTCAGTATGCTTTGACATTTCATCATGAATCGTCTTACAAACGAACAACGCTTGCAAATTATTGAATTTTATTATCAAAATGCGTACTCTGTTAAGAAAGTTCATTGCGCGCTTCCATTTTATGGTCAGTTTAATCGACCCACTGAAGCGGCTATTCGGGCTATTGTGACTAAATTTCGCACCAAATTTACATTGTTGGACATTAAACCACCAACACGCTTACGTAGAGTGCGAACTGAAGAAAATATCGCAGCTGTATCGGCCAGTGTTAATGATGACCACCAATTTTCGATTCGTCGCCGTTCGCACCAATTGGGTCTCTGTTACTCAAAAACGTGGAAATGCCAAAATTGGACTAAGCGGATGGACCACCTAAGACGCAGCCGCGGTCAACATTTAAATGAAATTATCTTCAAAAAGTAAATGTCATGGACCAATCTAACGTTTCAAATAAAGAACCGATGTGATTTTGCAAATTTTATGCGTTTTTTTAAAAAAAAAGTTATCAAGCTCTTAAAAAATCACCCTTTATATTCAAATAATGTGCTTAAGTATCCTGTCTGTTAGGGTTTATGGGGTACTTTCTGTACTCGTTGGGAGAAAGCTTCTAAAAAACTTGTTCTATTTTACCCATTTACAATCACAACCATCCACACAGTCACACTAATGATCCCAGCTACAGCCATTTGTTTGGTACAATTTTCGTCCCTTTTACCCATATTGACCCCTAAAAATACGAATTTAGAAAAAATGTAGAAAAATTCTACGCGTCTACGCAGTCAGAGGAACGTAAATACCGAATTTCATGATTATAGCTTCACGGTTTGGTCGGTACCATTTTTATCCGCTTTCGCACCGTTTCCCCTCTTAAATTTGCAAATTTTTACACAGTCAGAGTAATGTGTCCCTCCCTTGTCATTTTAAATGTACGAATTTCGAAATATCAATTTAGTTTACAAGTCTACACAATCAGAGGCATTTGCAAACCGAATTTAATGTTTATAGCTGTTGTGGTTGAATTGATACCAGTCATATACCTTTTTGTTCCATTTAAAAAAATTGGTTCGGGAAAACTGTATCCCTCTGGGCCGATTTCACCCATTTTCAATCCCGCCGAGCTCATTTCGTCCGCAAGATAGCGTGCTTTGAACAGACAGACAGATGGAAACAGGGACTGAAGCGTCTTAGAATTTATGAGTGGGTCTTCGTTAAATATTTCAAGGTGTTACAAACGGAGTGATACTAAGGTATAAAAATATATAGGATACATTTTTTGTTAAACAGTTTGACTACTTTGACATTTTATGGAGCTAATTTCCTCAAATCTGTTAGACCCAACATATTACAAACACACTACTTTCCCATTGTTTGTACTTGAAGTTTAATAAGTCAAAGTGCAACTTTTTTGCAAATTGAAAAACCCAAATTAAATAGCAAAAAATAACATTAGGTGCTTAGAAAACTTCTGTCAACAAAACATTGTCTTGCAAAAATTCCATTTGCATTATATCCACAAGGTGTGTTACGCTAAAGCCCTTTACGAAGCGGAACATCAGTTGCTGTTCCATACAAACTTGTACTTGTCCGCCCATATATATTTTTTAACACTGCCCGTCTGTACAAGCTGAGGACAAGCTACCGACAAAAGTCAACATGGAAAACAACAAGAGAGATATTTGTATTGTCTGCTGCAAATGTATGACAGTCCATATGTACGTACTGTCCGTTCGTATGTATTGTATGTGGTGGCATTGTAGTTTGTTGAATGTGAAATGAATGTGACTGGCGCTGCTGTTGCCGTAGTATATTCTGTTGTCTCCATACTATGTTCCTACTAGTTGACATTTATTGGAAAATGTTTTCATGTCATCATGTGGGAATTTTCGTGTTGTCCACTGTTTTGTTACTATGCCATACATTTACTTAACGTATCCATGAGAGATACTACATGCACACATAGGTATGTATGTAGATACATAGAAAAGACTGGGTCGATTTGCACTTTGGAAACAAACTCAAATGAAAATGAACTCTTCGTATAAAATTCGATTCATAAAACCGTTCAATCTAAAATACGCTTTCGCACTGCATTTAAATATTTAATTAATTTTTTAATTTTTTTTTTTAATTTTTAAAAATCTCGAAACTTTGCCCATAGCAAAACGATGAATATCACTGAAGACTGGACTGCGTTGCCGCTGTCGTCAGAGCCATAATCCATCAATTATCGGCCATGTCAATTGAAAAACTCCTTAGAACTATTTGTGCATGGTCAAGAAAAGGAATTTACAAAATTTTACTAATCCCTCTTTTCATATGACATTGGAAGTGAGAGCTATTTCCACACCTTTTCTTCTTTAAACGGGGGATGAAATAAAATAAGCCATTACACATTTTTATCTAATGTAAGCACACCCCGTCTAATATTTCATGTACACATGAACCGTAAGCTAGTAACGTGGATACTACTTCTCTAGCTGCTGGATAAAAGGTTATAGCTTTGTTTTGTTTAGTTTTAGTTTGTTAGTTTCCTTTTATCCTCCGAAAATCCCTAAGGAGGGTGTAGAGATTTTGTTTGGAAGCTGATAGGTTTATATTGATTTTGTTGAACCGTATAGTAGCAGCAGCAGCCTTAAAGTTCAAAACATAAATTTAAAGTTATTATCTTTTTTTTCAAATTTTTAGCCGGCCGTTATGTTGTGCTATCAGCATCTGGAGATTTGTATATACGTGCCGTACGCTCGGAAGATAGTTTGGTTAAATACTCATGTCTGGTTACCAACACCCTAAATGGCGATAGACAGCGCAGTGAGGCTGTTATGTTGCAGGTCAAAGGTTAGTATTACCCACACACTGATGCGAAGTGTTTAGGTCAGTGTGTTGGTATCCATTTATTCATCACAAACAAATCCTGTTTCCTTTCAGAGCTCAGTAAAAACTTAGCACCACGAACGACTCAGAAGCCCGTCATGGACATTCATGTGGAACGTGGCAACGATGTGCACATGCCCTGTAATATACAGGGTAGTCCATTACCTATATTCACGTAAGTTTTTCATTATGTTGTATTATGTTTTTGTGAGTGGGATGGGAGGACGAGGATGGGGTCGGTGGCGTTGGCGTCGGCAGTGTTATTTATGTTTGCCGTCTCTAAGGATTGTCATGGAAATATTTTAATGAGGTGTTTGAGTTTATTAATGTTTATTATATAAGTGGCACTTTATGGTGTGCTTAAATTATTAGCTGCTTAATTAGCCTTACACAGATATTTCCCAAAAAGTTAGGTGTTAATTCCAGGAAATAGCAAGAGCATACCAAGTCCTTTTATATATTCTTGAGTCAGCGGGCAGGCTAACACAAACAGGGGTGCGAGTTACCATTTATACATACTTAGTAATTGAGCAACATAAATAAACGGGCGCGAGCATTAGTACAGAACACTTTTAATCGTATCCGAAAGGAAGGAGCGGAAAAACTGAAAACAAATAGGCCTTCGTGAGGTTATATAACAGAAATTTCCTTCACATATAAAATAAAACTAAATTTCATTTTTTCAATTAATTAATTACTCACCAATTAAAGTTAAAATTTAAGGAAGCACATTTAATATAAATATTTTATAAACAATGTTTTGGAAAAAATGCAAAAATTGCCGATCGAAAGATTTAATATTATTTATGAATGTTTTTTTACAGAATTCCGCAACAATTGTAGTGAATAAATAATTCCCAAATTGAAAATACATAACAAGGAATTTAATATAATGCTTCTTATATTCCATTTGAACACAATTTAACGATCAATTTCAAGAATATGATTGGCATGGTATTTATTTCGATAACTCACTGATCCAGTAATAATATCAGATATTCCTTTCAAGGAACTCAAAAACTGACCACTTGATACCGATGTAATAAAAGCTTATCGACTATTATATATAACATGACCATCTCTCATTGGGCAAAAAGCGGGATTTGGAGGGATTTTGCGGAAAAAAACTAAGCTATAAGCTATATAATGCATTATAAATTAAAATGGCTGTGTTTAGAATATTTATAACAGGCTGTTTTATTTACTGGCGTGCAAAACAAAAAATATATTTTCCAAATTAGTACTTTTAGATTCACAATGGGAAAGGAGACATATTGTACCAATCAAACGGCTCTATCTGTAATCATGAATTAGAATTGTAAATAGTTCAAATTGGTTGAGAGGCATCACTTTTTCCCTAGCAAGGACTCAAAATAACTAAATTAATAAACAATATTTACGGTATTTAAACACATTTTTCGAAGATTGTTTTAGAAATATTCTCTAAAATTATTTAACACAATTTACTTAAAACAGTAAACATACATACGCAAAGTTGGAAGCCAAGAATGGATAATACTCCAATATGAGATTAGGGGTAGCCGCCCTTTAACTAGTTTTAATATTTCTTTCTTCATAGTCATTCTATAGTGTTAAGAGGGCACCATTAAAAATGTAAAAATTCTATACATAATTTATATTTAATATTATTGTTTAAAGAGCTTACTATTAGGTTACAATTTCTTGCGTCTATATTTTGTTAGTAGTATAAAAATAGATCTACAAGTGCTTATGAACCTGTCAGACAAACGACTATATTATTGAAAGTGATTTTTACCAGTATCAGTATGGTTTCCATTCATAAACTGTCCTATTAATATATGTTTTAAATATATAGAACAACGCAGCACTGCATTACATTTTATCAAAGTATAGATTAAATTACTATTAATAATCTTAAATGTTCCCTTAAAATTAGAACCAAAATTTAGATTAAGGGCAATTAATTAAATATTTTAGAAATTGTAGACTTTTGTCAGTTACGAACAAATGTTTAAGTGAACATTTTTAATCGACAATGTACCAAAAATAATGTAAAACGAAAAAACGCGAAAAACGGGATTCTTTATGAAAAAGCGGGATGGATGGTCACCTTAATTATACAACATAGCTAATTTTAAGATGTTCGGTTAAGAGATGGGCGCGACTCACGTGAACTGCGTGAATCACGTGATCGTTTTGCTCACGTGAGCGTGCGTGAACGTGAGGGACGAAAAAATATTCGTGCGTGATTCAATTGTTTTCCTTCACGCTCACATATCTAGTTCGGTTTGATATGATCGATATGTGGCGTATTAGTTATATTAATTGAACAAATATTGCTCATTCGCCACGTGGAACTAACATGGTAGGTGAATTAAAGTGAAGTCATATTCGATATGGGTAAATCCAAAAAATGGTATACCAAGGCTAGATGTTTAAAATTGTCAAAATAACATATCGAGGGCTTATATTCAAAAGTGGCTATGAACCATTTTCTCGAAAATGAGTTTTTGATGCCAAACTATTTTCAGATTTGGATGCCATCTGTCATATAAATTTGGAGAAGAAATTTTTCTTCTAAAGCCATTTTTTCAATTTTACTGATTTGGTTATCAACTCACACGTTAGTTTTTGACTGCATAAGTGGCTATGAACCTACAAATAATATAAATAGTTCAAAAATGGAGCAATATAACACCGAAGGTTATAATTCTCTACAACCATTTTGTTTAAAACATTTTTCTAGATTTAGGCCATATTGTACTATCAAATTCCACCTTTTCGCGGTTAATAGCATTTTGGTTCCCAAGATATCAGGCTAAAATACGATAAATAGTGGTTGTAAAGCCAAAAATTTTGAAAAGTATCTTTAGAAAAACCCGCTTAACTTTTTATCATATTGAGAACACCAAAATATTTGTATGTCATATGATTACTCACTTCATTTGTGTCAAGAAGGTTTCAGAATCATGGATAGAGAAAGTTTAAATAAAAGTAATTGCAACCACGAATTTTTAATTTTTCAACAATTGCAGCGATTTTCGCGACTGACTACATATATGTTACATGCGACACAAATATATTACAAGTAATACACAAACAAAAATTCAGTCTGATCCGTTGGCTAGATCGCGAGAAAATCATAAAACAAAAATGTCTTGTGTGAAAATCATTTAAGCCATATTTGCCGCGCAAATGAAAATTTTCCAAAAATATCCCAATTTGTATTTGTTGTTTACCATGTCCTACCGCAACATTCACTTTTTGTAAAAAAAATGGAAAAAGGGATAAAAATGGTACCAATCGGACGGATGAAGCTGGAATCTTTAAATTCGCTGTGTACATCACAGAAAATGCGTTTTACAATAAGTCATATTTATATATTTGAGCATTAATGGCCAGAGATACAATCGAATCAACCACGCCGCCGATTTCATCAGCTCAAATCGACTCAACCATGCCGCCGATTTCATCGACTCATATCGACTTCAACCACGTCGCCGTGATTTGACGGAATTCTAACTCAGTGAAATCTTACTACCAAAATAGACAACCAACTTAGATTTTTGTCAGCTTCTAATGAATTTCGAATTTGATGTTACAATTTTTAAATAAAATCAGATACATAATAAACGTTCAATATATAGTTGAACTACCCGTAAACTGCCGTGTCTTGTCTATATAACTCTTATTAATTATATTTTATTGAAGTGGTCTATTGTTCGATTAATCGGTTAATCGAATAACTCTCTACTTCATTATTCAATTAATTGGAAATTTTTTGTTTTCAAATAAACGAAAAATCGAATAACATAAAAGTCCTAATAATTGGATACCCTAATAACAATATTAAATTATTGGAACATTGGCTAATATTAACGAATATTGAACTACTTGCCAAAAAATAAAAGAAAATTGTTCCTTCCTTTTTCCCAAAATTGTCAAATAAATAGGGGTATTCGAATGACAGAACTAGCCGGCAAATCAGCCGAAAGCCGCCGCCGCCGACCCATTTTGAACAGCGCCGCCGCCGCCGATAATTATGGTTCGGCTTGTAACTCTGTTAATGGTTATGTGCTTATTTCAAAATTCATAGTGCTCAATTTTAAACATGCAAAAGTGGTTATGAACCATAAAACCGCGAATAATAGGAAATTTCATTTAATAATGTCATGTATATACTTACACCTACATAGCATTTTTAATTTATTTGCCCAAAAAATGTATGTGTTTTAGATGTTCATAAAACTGGTAAAAACAGACATACACGATTTCCATTCTATTAGAAACTATAAACTATTTAATTGTTTACAATGAAAGAAATAATAACATTTTCAAAAGAATGTTGAATTAAGGGAATATTGTTGTTCTATTTACATAAAAAATATAGTTGGAAAAGTCAAAGACCACAATTAACTTTTTTGGATGAACCATGAACTTTATAATCCTCAGTAGAGGAAATTTAAATTCTTCTCTTACTTTTATGCATTTCTGTTTTTGTTAAAAATTATGCAAATTTTCGTCCAAACACATTTCCATTTTTTTATGGCACTTTCTAAACGAATATTGTTTTCATCAAAAATGGTGAAGTAACTACTTAAACCACATTTCTTAAGGCTGGGCTGGGCTAATATTATCAAAGACATGCGTACATTGTAACGTCCGCCACTTACGATTTACCCATATGCTAACAAAATCTACTTTTTCGTGATTTTGTCAAAAAATTCAGCACTGGGTGCCCCACCAGAGCTCTATTGTAAAATTTTATATTTATTTTCTTGGACCTGAGCAAGACAATATATATGTGAAATTAGAGATCGTATGTAGAAAAACGATGTACTCAATTTTTTATTTGTCGTTCCTTCCTCATTTTTATAAGACTTTTAATTTCCAAAGTATAAAGATGTTTAAATGATTTTTAACGAGTCATGCAAATACGACATGAGTATGAAATGAAAGAGATGAATATCTGTTAAAAATACTTTAAATATAATGTTTCTATCAGTATTAGTTTAGTATTAACAAACATTTCAAGTTTCCCCCCTTATTTATTTAGCTTATTCATTTTTTACAATTTAAGGGAGAAAAATTGGAATGGTTGTTAATGCTAAACAAATACAGATAGAGACATACAATTTTTAATATTTTTAACAAACATTCGTCTCTTTCATTTGAAACCCATATAAAATGGCTCTCGAAAGTATGAAAATAAATTATTAAGACAAATATATCCTTTGGAAATTAAAAGTCCTGTAAAAAAGAGAAAATATCACCAAGGAGAAAAGACCTGCATATTTTTTTGTTTCATGTATATATGGTCTTGTTCAGGTCCAAAAAGTACTGTCGTACGGTGTAATCAATTTATATAAATTTTTAGGTGAATCCATCTAGCTGAATACATTTAGCGATGACAGCCTGTCCACCCACCTTTGTGGTATCAATTTAACATTTGCTATCTCAATTGTTGTCCGATTGAAATTTAGTTAAAGGGTGTTCCCCCTTTTTAGATAAAACTTATTTTCAATAAACGCACTGGTTGGGCTATGTAACATTGACTTTGGAAATAAGTTTACATCTCCAAGCGTAAAGCTATTAAATTTGTTCCGCGGAGATCAAATGCTGACTTCCTACAAAGACTATGAACGGAGTCACTGACACCATCAAAATAAAATATTCAAAATAACAAATTAAAAAAACTGCTGATGGACAACCCTGTATGCCCGTTTTATCCGCATCGACTGACATAGGGTGTGGACTATGCGAAAGGTACTCAATAAAATCTTAATCTAGCTTGGCACGGATAAATTGGTAACACCTTTAACACAATGTCAAGTGAACGTGTTACTAGTATTGTGAGTTTGCCTCCAAAGAAGCTAATTATTGTGAGCGTGATAACAGTGCTCACAAATTGATCCTTTGTTTGCTTCTTTTGAAATTCAAATTAATATCGTATGTTTTTCGCGTAAATATCAATCACAAGACATAATCCTCAAATACAATCTAGCGTTCATAACGAAATTGTTTCGATCAAATCCTGGCAACCAACCCAACCCAACCAAAGCATCAAAAATCCCTCGAAACGAAACATATGAACACGAAATCAATAAACGCTACTTAAGCATAATCTGTCACAGATTTTTCTTATCAGTAACATTGCTGCGAATCCTTTTTCTTGCTTAGATTTAGTTATGCCAGGCACGCATTCCTGTTCCTTTCGGGCGAAAAAGAAATAAAAACAACAGAAAGTCATATGTATGTATGGAAGTGTATTAACACAGACTTCCACATATTCCACATGATTACAGACAAACATACGTGTATCTTACACACATGTACATTAGGGTGAGTTTTTAACTTTTGCAAAATTTACTGTAGACCGTATAAAAGTCAGTTAGTCCATGGAAATTTTGTAAAAACTGGTTGGTTTTTTTTCTGAACCCAAAAAAGTTCCCCCACAATTTATATGAAATTTTGTTCGTTCGTAATTTTAATGTTAACATATAACATTTTTTCAGTTTTTCCAAAGAAATTTAAAAGAATCATTAGCCCCACAATAGGTGAGTGTGGTCTGCACACTTTTTAAAAAAATATTTCTTTCACATGAATGTTTGATGTTATGATTTTGATATGATATGAACATGAAATTCTGTGTTCAATTTTTAAATATTGGTCAATACAAAATTTACTAATAGGAGCATTGGTAGATATCAAACGCCATCAATGTCTTTCCGGGGAAACGTTTTCCTGAAAAACTGATATGGGTTTTTCTGAAATCCCGCAATAGATGAACACCAAGCATACCCTAATGTCTAAACAAAATGTATGCCTCTGCTAGTCTGTGTATCCTTGAAGGCGGCTTGAAATCGACTTCCTTGTTTGCTTTTAATTTTACCGCTTATCAGTTGATGGCGTTTTTTTCTTTTTTCATTCACCGCCATGTGTTCGAGATTATGTATCTTGCCTTAGGAGTTTGACTTAATGCCTTATCCGGGTCGTTCTTCTCTCCACTCTTGGGGTTAGTTAATACAGTTGAAGGAGCGTATATTCATAGAATTTTAATAAGTTTGTTTAGACAGTTCATTGGATTTGTAAAAAGCCGCAAACACCACCATTTCCGAATGTCTAAATGTACGTTCGTTCATGTGTTACAAATGAAAGTGTTTGAGGTTTTATTTGACGTGAAAATAAAGGAAATTTGTAGAACCACCACAATATTTGCTGTAGTTGTAAGTTTTAGGCCCATGCTTGGAGCGTAAATAAAGGAATGGTTTCATTAATTAGAATTTCGGATTTGGTGGAAAGTTCGTTGCTAATGATAATGCATTAGGGGTCACATTTCAGGCTGTAGAGTTTTATATAATACACCATGTGGCAACATTTTTAGACCATGGAAATATCTACATAATTCTAAAAGTTGACACGAAATATTTAATTTTTCACTGTCTCGTTGAGTTTGCGTTTAGAAGGACTTAACAGTTTTGTAGGATATAATTATTCGATTTTTCAATTCTTAATCTAGTCCTAGAATATTGGTATCAAATGAGAGGGGACACTTTGGACAATCTAAATAATTTTTTTTGTTTAGGGAAGTGGAAGAAATAAGTCGAAAAAAAATCCTTTCAAATTTTAATCCTTCATTATCTTTTAAACCAATCGGTACAAAATATAAATGTGATTTATAAGTTTTACTGCTCTACTATTTATAACTATATAAAAAACATATTTTTCCGCTTTTTGTACTAAATGTATTATCTCTTCAACGGGGACAATTTCGGCCGGACGAAAACGGGTTCCCCTTTCCAAATCTTTCCAAAAATATATTTCATATTGTATTATATTGATTCAAAGTAAAAAATCAAGAAAGGTTTTTTTAAAACAATAATTACAACGAAAGGCAAACACAGGTTTGATGCATTAATAAATTTTGTGGAAAAGAAATTAAACATTTTCAATCTTCAAAATGTGAATAAAGTGGGTATCTGGAAGGCGAAAAAATAAATAATTTTGAACTTAGATAGATAGGGGTAGATATTTAAATTTTTATTATGTAATAATTCTGAGGGGTTTCATACTATTTGAAAGTTTTTCAATCTCAGTTATTATTTTTTATTATACCCTACACCACTTATTAGTTACTTTCGCGCCAAATGTTTGTAACACCAAGAAATAATTGAGCTAGACCCACCTTTAAGTATACGAATCGGCTTAGAATCACCAGCTGTCTGTCCGTCCGTCTGCTGTCCATCTAAGCTTGTTTGCACTCTACAGGTCGCAATTGTGGTCCGATTGCCATGACATTTGTCAGAAGTTACTTTTTTTGGCCAAGGACGATTGGTATTGAATTTGGAGAAAATCGGTTCAGATTTATATAAAGGGTGTTTTTTATTGGGGTATAGAACTTTAATTTGGCATCACTTTTTTAACTGGCGGCCATTTTGTCAGCTGTCAAGTGATTAATATTTAGTTTGGTTTGCCATTTCATCATGAACAGGTTGACAAAAGAACAACGCTTGCAAATCGTGCAAATTTATTTCGAAAGTAATGGTTCAGTTCGCGAAGTTCACCGCAAGCTCCGTCTTTTTCGATGAGCGCATAATTTCGCGGAATGGACCTGTCAATTGGTCACCAAGATCGTGTGATTTGACACCATTGGATTATTTTCTTTGGGGATATGTGAAGTCGCTCGTCTACGCCAACAAACCAGAAACGTTAGGGGACTTGGAAGCCAACATTCGTGGCGTTATTGCCAACATACGGCCCCATATGCTCGAAAAAGTGGTTGAAAATTGGACCCGTAGAATTGGCTATATTCGAGCCAGCCGCGGCGGCCACATGCCCGAAATCATATTTAAACATTAATGGCATAAAATTATCCTTCCAATAAAGCCAAATTGATGGACATTAAAACGATTTTCTTGTGTTTTATTTCAATCCGAAGTTCTATATCTCAATAAAAAACACCCTTTATAAATATCCATATAATTTACACTATTACTGCTCTAGAATACATATTTTACATGGGATCATGACCAAATTTTCAGGATCGTGTTATATTTGAACTAGAAACAGCTCACGGGAAAGTGGACCACATGGGTCTAAGTTTTGATATAGCCCCCATACAAATGTACGTCCGATTTCCAATATTACTGCTCTAAAATGCACATTTTACATCAGATATTGATCAAATTTTCCACGCAATGTTACATTTATTCTAGAAACACGTAATTTGAAAGCCAGCTATATAGGACAATGTTTTGGAATAGCCCCCATATAAATGGGCCGCCAGTTTACACTATTATCGCTCTAGAACCCACATCTTACATTGGATCTTGATACAATTTTGCAGATCATATTATATTTCAATAAAGAATACCTACTTTGAAAGTGATCTATAAAGGCCCAGTTTTTAATGTAGCGCCCTTCCAAGTGGGCCCCTATTTGAATTATTACCTCTGTAGAATCAACATTTTACATCGGAAGTTTTTCAAATTTTGCAGATTATATTATATTCATATTTCATACTAAGAATAAATACTTTGAAAGTGATCTATATGGACCCACTTTTTAATGTAGCGCCTCTATATTACAGATCCCACATCGTGCATTAGATCTTGATATAATTATGCATAGCATGTCATATTTCAACTAAGAATACCTACGTTTTAATGTAGCGCCCTTACAAATTATTACCCCTCAAGGACGAAAATTTTACATCGGATTTTTTTCAAATTTTGCAGAATATATTATATTTCAACTATGAAAGTCAAATATATGTGGACATACTTTGGAATAACCCAAAGGGGGCCCATTCTACTCTAATACAGCTATAGAATCTACATCCTACATCGGATCATGATATATTTCAACTATGAATACCTACCGTGAATGAGAAATATATAGGACCAGGCCCCAAGTGCTGTTATAGTTCGATTCATCCTATTACTACTGTATAATTTGTATTTGTCTGCCGGAAAATTGGACCAATTATTTACCATATATAGTATTCTGTATAATTTATATGAACTACATAAAATTGCTCCCATGAAACACCTTGGTTTAGTTTTAAAAGCGATGTATATACGCAGGGAGTTGTAGGGTATTATATAATCGGCCCCGCCCGACTTTAGCCTTTCCTTACTTGTTTTTTTTAATTGATTAAATATTAAATTGGAAATTTTTTTATTATTTTGATTGGGAGCAATCTGATTATATTGTCCCTCGGCGCTTCTTTGCTATATGTTATTTCTATTTATGAGCTAAATTAAAAATAACATAAGATCCATGCTTAAATGAATGTCAAAATGATTTATGACCTAACAAATATGATCACATGTACAAAATAACTCGAATATGTTTAGAACGATGGATATCAAATTCATTTGATTATTGTTTGCTGAATGAATCATTTTTGAGTAGAAATTCTCCGACTAAATACTGATAAAATCAGCAATTCATCTTAAGGTCATAACCCAAAACGTACCACTGTGCTCCGTTCTTACTTGTTATTCATGAACGAATCCATTGGCTTGTTATCGCCATAGACTTGAAGATTTGTTATTTTTTGAAGAGGAAAAACATACTCTTGTGAAAGCTCGCATAGTCAATAATCTGTTATAAATATTGATTTCCATTATACGTAGCGATGAATTGAAGGGTCCCTCCCACATCCCAGCCTCACAGAGCATATTTTAAAACCAATTTAAACATATCATAGCTCAATTACCATAAAAACATATTTTCGTCTTTCGTGCAAAGCAAACAGACACACATACTACCCACTCACACACACCCAGAGAGCTAGACACACACACCAACCCACATACATAAAACCAAGTAATTCATGATTTTTATACTTCATCGTTTTTGGCTGTGTGTGTGTGCGGATTGGTATTATACTCTGTACATTTCTCTTTTTCATCGTCATTTTCCACTTATTTCCTTCTTCTTCTTTTTTTGGATTTTTTTGTAGATGGTATCGTGTATCGGATTCATCGGCCTTATATCCAATACCATCGTCACAGCGCGTTATATTATCCCGTACATTGTTGCTTATCAAAAATGCTGACGAACGTGATGCAGGCAAATGGGTAAGTACGATAAAAGTGAAGTGGTAAAAATGAATGAGCCAAACTAACAGTCAGTCACACACACGCTCGCTCGCACTGACACCGAGGATGGTTGCTGACTGACGGTCGTACGGAACACTGCGAACATAGCGTAAACGGAACGGAACCCGAACAGGGCAGAACATTACAATTTTTTACGAGTTTAGTGCAAATGTAGTACGGTTCGTAAGTGGGAAGGAAGGAAGGAAGCAAAGCTAAATGTACCTACAAATGACAGAGTGTATACTAGGGGGTGCAAGAAATACAAAGTACTAGAATTATATATTACAATTTTCGCAGCATACTATCTTGCAAACCTTCCTTCAATGAACTTTTATCATACAAGTTCTTTATTTTTCATAATGTAATTTATGAAGATTTTCAAAGATTTTTCAATGATTCTTCATTATTTTTATGTAAAAGATTCAGAAATATTAATAGTTTCTACTAAAGTTTCCAATATAAACAAAAAAGCAAAATAAAAGGTCTGACTTGTTTTAGTAGCAGGCAATTGACTGAATGACCAATCGAAACACCCCATCACAGTGAGAGCCTTTGCAATGGATTTGTCGTTGATCTAAATACTTATGTCATATGAGAAATCAGAATTGTTAGTAGTGCAGTAATCAACAAAATAATGTCAACACATTATTTGTAAGTTATGAGCCGCTTCGTAAAAACAACCAAATTCTTCATTATATTTATGAAAACATAGATAACATATTTCATAATCTTTAAGAATATTTATGTAATGTTTTAAGTCGTGGAAATATAACCATATACGGACACCACAACACAAGATAAAAGAATAAAACAGACCAATGTCTCCCAGTTTTGCCCAAAGTCATGCACTTTTTATGGGCTCCCAAAGATTTGGGGCCTCGAGGTCATTTGTCAAAAATTGATCGTTTTCTCAGGCTCATATCTTGCAAACCGTTTGGAATTTTGATTTACTCTCTGAGGCAAAGTTGATCTTGTTATCAAGAACAACAATTTTGAACATATAAAATCTAAAAAACTTCATCTTCAAGGTCAAAATAGCAAATGTCGTCGAACAAATATTATAGGCTGTAGTGTGTGTAGGTAGCGTATACGTGCTGTTGATTAATGATAATATCACTCATACGCACTGTAGTCGGACTGACCATTAACAGAAACAGCCATGCAATATATATTTTTCCTGAACCTGAAAATAAAAATAGAAATGAATGCTATTCTACCTTTCAAAGTCAAAGTAATCGGTAGTTCAAATTCTAAATTGCAAATGGCCCACCCTGCATTATTTTTTTTTAATTTATGAAAAACATTTTATAAAATAACTCGTAAGTATTATGAAGGAAAATTCTTTCAGTGTATAACCATCTGTTATATGGCACCTTTGAAACGACAACAGCTAGAAATACAGAATTTGGAGTGTACATTCCTCTAGTTGAGTAGAAATTCGTACCTTTAAGGGATTAAATTGGAGCAGAGGGATGCAAATGGTACCAACTAAATGATTACAGCTACAATAATGAAATTCGGTGTTAGCATCCTTCTAATTGCGTACACACATAAAATAAAAAGATTTTCGAAATTCGTGCTTTTAAGGGAGTGAAATGGGAAAAAGGGGATAAAAATGGTACCAATCAAAAGGGGCGCAGCTAGCTGCATACACGCGCAAAAGAAAAATTATTTTCCAAATTCGTACTTTTAAGGGAAAAATAGGAACCTAGCGATAAAAAGGTACCAACCATATTGCTGCCTTATATTTAATTTTTGAATTAACTTGAAGTATTAGTTCGATATATGTAGTCGTTGACTAGCACGCTGTTTAAACATATTGGTATCCTTGTCTTAAACATTATATATTTATTTATAATATTATTATTTTCAGTATTTTAATTTGTTTTGGTTCGACTATATTATACACATTTAATATTTTCCTATAATGTTCCACGACTTCTACATAAAATCGACATCCTGCAATGTTATATTGTGGAATGAAGTTACAATTTTTTTTATAAAAATCCTTTATTGTGTGATTTTCCGCACACTGTTGGACCACACCAGTGTACACTCTTCACTATGTATGGCTTTGTGAAGTGCAGAGACAGTTTGGAGTGTTTTTAGCAAACACACAGATGCTGTCTAGAAGAATGGGGAAAATAGCTGGTAGAAACACTGCATCATCATGTGCTTACAACGCGAATGAACAGTACACGTTCATGTCATTATGACGCGAAGACAAAATCGCATTGATGTTGATTTCATCGCAGCGAGGTGGTAACCACCAATATATATAGATCCAATCCTTATTAAATTGATCGACTTAATAACAATTTCTGCAATAGAAAGGGTTTCCAATTAAGATGTGTCGGTGATGTAAGTCTGCGGCGTAGCCAATCAAATATATTCTTTATTCTTCAGTCACTGATGTCAAATAGACTCCTTTCAAAATTGAGTCAGTTCTCTGAACTGCTAAGTAATGTGTGTGGTTACACACAGAGAATCTGGTTTCTACTCCGGATAGAACCAACGCACTTTATTTAGCGGGACATTATGCAGGTACATTTGAGTAAGAATCCTCGTAAATCTATAATCATTCGGAGTCAACTCCAAACAGAAGATGCGTTTCAATGGGGCACAGCTCATATTTCGTATATGACCATCATCATGGAAGAGATCTCCATTTTTGTATATCCTTTGAGTCAATCCTGTCCGCTGTAAAACTACTTACTGCAACCGATCTTGTTAAAATCGTATTGCATACAGTTGCATTTCAAAGAATTTTAAACATTTATACTCTCCAACAAGTGAACTCAAACAATAAAATTTCTCTGTACTTTGTTCTCAACCTTACAGTGTTAAATCTGCCGTGTGACAGATGCTGCTACAATGTCTCGAGTGGCTACTGTATGCTTGGATATACTCATACTTGTACATCGAGTTGGAAAAAGCTGCGGTGCGTTTGGGTTTGTTCCATTCTCCTCGGATTGTTCATATTCTAAATTGATTTAAATTCAAGTAGATTTTTATGACAACAATGAGTATCATCATAGTCATCATCCTCATGGTGCTGCTGCTGTTGCTCCTCCTCCCTCTTCACATCATCCTCCTTTATGCCATTTCACCACTTCGAGTGGAGACATAATGAAGGACAATTTAAATTTGCATAAATTCGATTCAAATTTATTTATCTTTTCCATTTCCTTCTCTGTCGATCATTAAAGTCGCTTTCTGTGCATTTTGTTAAACAAATTCATTTCCTCTTTTGTTTTTTCTGCGCTTCTCATGTATGTATGTATGTGAACAGTGTTTAGTGTTGATGTCCTCTGAACCATCATTTACGGAAATAGTGGAAACATTTAGATGTGTCATTGAATTTTAAATATGCTTAGAACGGAAAAAAAACTGCGGCATTTGAAAAAAATCAATGCTATAAGTCACTTGAAGGATTGAATTGAATGTAGAGGAAGTTCGCAATGAACAATGCATATTTCTAATAGATGGTATAGAGCGGAAATGCTATTTAAGGAGATTTCTATTCCGGAAGTTTGTGCATACGAAATATGTAGAAATTTAAGCACTTCATAAAATGTATGAAACATGTTTCATAAACCAGAAATCAATGAATAGTGTCATTGATTTCCTGAAACATTTCATAGAAACTATGAAATGTAGTTCTTTATTCAATGAACTTTTGTCATACAAGTTAGTTAATTGTCATAATATAATTTATGAAATTTTGTATAGATTTTATAAAGAAACTTCATTAAATTAATGAAAAAGTTTCATAAATATTGATAATTTATACTGAAGATTCCTTTATATAGGAAAAATAGTCTAAATTGTTGACTAAACAGTCGATACACACCATAATTTCGAAAATCGGTGCATAATTATGTCAGAGTTAACATAGGACAAATTAGAATTACTAGTAGTGTCGTATTCAACCGAATAAAGTTGACACGCTAAAAAGCTAAGTTATGAAACATTTCATAAAAACAACAAAATTCTTCATTATATTTATAAAGACATTTCATAACACAAATATTTTAAAGGTTATGACATATTTCATAATCTTTAAGAATTTTGTATTTATTTCAATGAAATGTATCTTTGATTTTATGCAACTAAGTTTCACTAATTTAACAATTTTATTTTATGAAATGTTTATGAAAAAATTGTATGAAACATTTCATTTTTTTATGAATTTTTCATACATAATAAGAAACAAGTAAATAGGCGTTAAGTTCGGCCGGGCCGAATCTTATATACCCTCCACCACGGAGTGTATTCCACAGTATTACCAGCAGATTAGTGGCTTTCAATTTTATGTAGAAGTGCACTACCGCATTTTGAAAATTGTGATATTTTTATACACATCACTATAATTATATACTATTTCTATAAGAAGTACTTGTGCGCACTGATTTAAATAAATAGTGGTGCTTCATTATTATAATATGAATAGGCAGGAAACTTCAAAAATATGCCCAAATATCAGGTGCATTTTTAGCCGTTATTAGGTAGAAACAATTTCCCTCAGGGCCGATTTGACCCATTTTCAATTTCTTACAAACTGAATGACAATGGAGGGTATAAAATTCACTAAATTTATGTAAAACCTTGTATGCAATAGCTTCATAGATATTATGAAGGAAAGTTCTTTCAGTGTATTGTTAAACACTGTAGACCATAAAATGTATTTATTTCCAAAAATTTCTATCATATGCCTCGAAGGATTATCATTTGAAGGACCTTTTTCGAAATTCAAAATCAAAGTAATCGGTTGTTTTAAATGACCCACCAATTACCATACCAATTTTAAGCGTTCTAGCTTTTGAAAGCAATTTTGCCACGCCTTCTCCGGCCTAATTTATATTTCCATGGCTCATAAATTAGATGTTTATGTGGAAATTTTAGAAAAAAACAGCTCTTTTCGTTCAGACAAACTTTCGATCGGGCAGAAGGAGATGGAGTACTTACACTTTTAAATGTTGTTTGTTTTATTTATTATCAGTGAAATGGTTAATCCTAAATCATGTTCTCAATTTGTTGTCTAGAGTACATTCAAAACCGTGCCTCAAGGCACTTCTTCACGCTTCCGTGAAAGTGAGCCGTCACTTCAACAAAAAACCTGGAGTACATTCAAGCATCGAAATAAATTATGTTTTTTCACCCAACCTAATACAATGTTGTAAAGTGCAGCTGATGTTTAATATATCATCATTATTAATTTGTAAAAATCTGAAACAATTATTAATGCTGAACGTTGTGTGTGATTTTTTTATGAGTTAACAGTAATTTGCTGCAAAGTCCTTAACTTTTTGTGAATACATATATATATACATAGTTTATGCATTTTTTATTAAGTTCATATTTAGCAAATGTTTAATTTATTCACATAGCATAGTTTATATATAATCGTTTTGGGTTTTTTCTCGTTCTTTGTTTTATTTTAGGTCTGTCAAGCATCAAATCAATTTGGTGAGCAGCGCATTGAAATTCGTTTATTTGCAAATTCATATGTATCTGTGCACATACTGCCACAAGTTCAAATTGTCAATTCGGGTGGAACGGCAATTTTCAATTGTTCGACAACGGGTTCAGCGATCGATAACATCGAGTGGCTGCACAATGGCAAGCCATTGCAAGAGGACAATGTTCTAACTACCGGCCGAGATAAGTGAGTAGTAGTAGTAGCAGCAGCATTTAAATTACATATCTACAAAATACATATGAATGAACACACATACATATATCTATATTCTCATATAGATACTTTTTCAGAATTGTATCCAATAGTCAATCTGTACAAAAATACACGCATATACAGCCAAAAATACAAAATACACATATACATATTAGTTGGATATGGCATAATACCACATGAAACAAAATGATTTTTATATACATACATTCATATCTATATTATTATGTACATTGTATAAACCGCTTATTTGGAATAGGACATAAATCACTTTATTTTCGAAAGGATGTATAGTGAGTCTTGTATTTTAACAATTTTTGTGAAGAAAGCGGAAAGTACACAATATTTTCCAAAATTTCATTTCATTTCATAGATATCAGTAGAATCAAAGCATGATCTATATTTCTTTTGAGTGTTACCAACAAATTCTCAAAGAAGCTTCTGAAAAGCCGACTCTGAAAATTACAGGGTATTCAGAATACAGATATAAATTAAACGGGGACTTTTTTATTCCAATAATAAATTTCAATGCACACAGATATAGATAGAGCTATTTACTTAGGAACAATAAAAAAATAAAATGAGGGTTTAAAAAATATATGTTATACCCTACACCACTTCTTCGAATAGGGTATTATAAGTTAGTTTCACGCCAAATGTTTATAACGCCAAGAAAAACAAGTAAGGACAGGTTAAAGTCTGTCGGGCCGACTATATGATACCCTACACTTTCTACTCCACTACAATTCAATTCGATGAAAATATTGAGCGACATTTGTATGGGAGCTATATGTAAATCTGAACCGATCTCATCCACTTTAACCATAGATGTTTCTAGTGTAAATATAAGATGTCCTGCCGAATTTGAAGAAAATCGGTTAAGGTATGTACTTTCTGCAGCGGTTAACCTCAAATCGGGAGCTATATATAAATCTGAACCGATTTGACACATATTTACCACAGACGTTTATCGTTGAAATATGAGGTGTTGTGCCAAATTTGATCAAAATCGGTTAAATTATGTGGTTTCTAGAGCAAAAAAGTCAAAACGGGTGCGACATTTGTATGGGAGCAATATATAAATCTGAGCCAATTTGACCCATTTTCACCACAGACGGACATGGCTAAATCGATTCAAAAAGTGATTCTATGTCGATCGGTATAATAAACGATGGGTCTATCTCACTTCCTTTTGGGTATTAGAAACAAATGCACAAAGACATTATTCCTTGTGGTGTAGGGTATAAATAGAGTTAGACCCACCTTTAACTATACCGATTGGCTTTGAATCACCAGCTGAGTCTGTCGGTCCGTCTGTCTGTCTTTTTTTGCGCTGAAAGTGTGGAATCTTCAAAGATGTATCCAACCCGCCTTGGCGACTACGTACTAAACAAACATCCCTCTTCCCGCCTCCACCGGTATTAGTATTGGAATTACTTCGCTTTTTAGCAGGTCTTAAATTGAGTATTGAAATACTTCTTCTGACTTTTTTATAGTATCTACTTCATAGAGGTCCTGGTTTATGCGACCTATGGACCAGGTTACTGCGGACCAGTTTTCTTCAGACTTTAACATTATATCGGCTATTTTGGTTTGGTCTCAGACATTCTCCTATGGCCGTTTAAGTCGTACTGCGGTGTCCCGTAAATCTTGGGCATGTAAATGTGACATGCTCAGACACATTACAGGTCGCAATGCTTATCCGATTCGCTTGAAATTTGGCAGAAGTATTTATTAAATTAGGAGTAGTAAGAGTGAGATTAATTAATGATTCAATACAGAACGGCTTGAATTTGTAACACGTCTATTCTTGTTAAAATCTATACGACAACTGAACTGTTGACATCGTCCGTCCGTCCGAGTGTGTAAGTCAGTGTATTTGTATGCAAGTAAGTGCGTAGGTGAAAACCTAATTATGTATTATATTATTATATATATTTATGAAATCAGATCTTGGAACAAATATTTCGCATTTTTCTATCAAAAAATTTTAGTTGTTTTTAGCTAATTTATATATGTTCATCAAAAGTAGATGACGTTTTTGGTACGTCGGTAATTGTGCATGCGAACATATACCCAAAATCCATTCATTCAGATTTTAGATTTTATTCATATGGTTTGACAACCAAAATCCGTTGAAAGTGAATTTTGAGAGCAGCATAAGGCGCATTCTTTCGAAACGCTAATTTCGTACATGAGGTAGATAGGGTTTAAAAAAATCCGTAACGTTCGTAACCCATATGCAATTTCTCTAATAAGGAATCAATCTTATAGCTCTAACGGGCAATTTTTTATAAATTAAATATATATGTTCAGATATTTTTTTTCTGGGATAATTGTGCTAAAATAAAATCAGAAAAAAATTAGAAAGTCATTTGCTAATTTAGTTCGAGAGCCAGATGACAAAAGCTGAGGAGTGTCTTGTGTCCTCTACACATAAAACAATTTTTTTCACATTCACAATTACATTTGTTGAAAGTAGATAGTCGCACCTTGTCAAAAAAATATAACACAATATGATCTGGGCCCAGAAATCAGTATTATTTAGTCTGGATAAGAAGAAATCACACAGAAAATTCTACGATCTTTCTTTTTTCGGACTTCGTGAACAAAACTGAAAATAAAATCTATACCAAACGATAAAATGCGTTTGGTACTTATATGTTTTTTTTTTGTAAGAATAATCAATTATTGAGAAAATTCGAGAATTGCGAAGAGTGACCTGAGGCACTCTTGTGGGTTAGAGGGTTAAATTGAGATGGTTGTGATTTTCAAAAAGTAAATTCAAAAAGTGTATTTGTATTTAATGATGTCGTTTAAAGTACTTAATATTAGGCGATAATATTTTGCTGGAGTACCTGTCAAACATAACATTCCACGACTTGAGTATTGAAAGTGAATTTTTATACACTCCAGGAGAGTATTATGTCTTTGCGCATTTGTTTGTAACACCCAAAAGGAAGGGAGATAGACCCATTGTTAATTATACCGATCGACTTAGAATCACTTTTTGAATCGATTTAACAATGTCTGTCTGTCCGTCCATCTATTCTTGTAATCACGATACAGGTCGCAATTGTAGACAGAACCAAATGTACAACGAAGTTTTTCGGGATAAGGACGAACGCTATTTAATTTGAAGAAAATCGGTTCAGATTTAGATATAGCCCCCATACGAATTTCACTCCCGATTTGACTCTTTTCACTCTAGATACGACATATTTTAACAGATTTTCTTCAAAATTGGCAAAACATCTTATATTTGAACTAGAAACACCTGTGGTAAAAATGTGTTAGGTCGGTACAGATTTATATATAGCTCCCATATAAATTTCGCTCCCGATTTAACTTTTTCCGCTCTAGAAACCACATATTTTATCAGATTGTCTTCAGATTTGGCAAAACAACTTATATTTAAACTAGGAACACCTGTGGTGAAAATAGGTCAGATCGGTTCAGATTTATATATAGCTCCCATACAAATTTCGCTCCCGATTTGACTTTTTCCGCTCTAGAAACCACATATTTTATCAGATTGTCTTCAGATTTGGTAAAACAACTTATATTTAAACTAGGAGCACCTGTGGTAAAAATGTGTTAGATCGGTTCAGATTTATATATAGCTCCCATACAAATTTCGTTCCCAATTTGAATATTTCCGCTCTAGAATCCACATATTTTAACAGATTTTCTTCAAAATTGGCAAAACATCTTGGTAGTTCAACTGGGAACACCTGTGGTAAAAATGTCTTAGATCGATTCAGATTTATATATAGCTCCTATACAAATTTCGCTCCCGATTTGACTTTTTCCGCTCTAGAAACCACATATTTTATCAGATTGTCTTCAGATTTGGTTAAACAACTTATATTTAAACTAGAACACCTATGACGAAAATAGGTCAGATCGGTTCAGATTTATATATAGCTCCCATACAAATTTCGTTCCCAATTTGAATTTTTCCACTCTGGAATCCACATATTTTAACAGATTTTCTTCAAAATTCGCAAAACACCTTATATTTCAACTGGAAACACCTGTGGTAAAAATGTGTTAGATCGGTTCAGATTTATATATAGCTCCCATACAAATTTCGCTCCCAATTTGAATATTTCCGCTCTAGAATCCACATATTTCAACAGATTTTCTTCAAAATTGGCAAAACACCTTATATTTCAACTGGAAACATCTGATGTAAAAATGTGTTAGATTGGTTCAGATTTATATATAGCTCCCATACAAATTGTGTTCCCCCAGAAACCGCGTATTTTCAGAGAATTTCTTAAAATTGAGCATAACACGTTATACTTCAACAAGAAGAACTTATTGTGAAAGTTAGTCACTTGATTCCATGTTTGGATATAGTCCCGATACAAATATTCTTCTCGATTTGACAAATTGGGTCAGGTCATATCAGCCTATGATTAGGAAATATACGAAAATTCTTCCCGTTTTCAATTTTCTACCGAATTGAATTGTATTCGGATTGAAAGTGGAGTGTATCATATAGTCGGCCCCGCCCGACTTTAGCCTTTCCTTACTTGTTTTATATCTTCTCTTTTAAACGATTTGAAATTCCCTGACAAGCCTCATTAATCTTTGTTCTAACCATCGCGGCTTAGAATTACATTTCATCAATATACAGTTCAAATGGCTATTAATAATCGTGTTTGTTTCTTTAAAAGTAAAAAAGGGGATAATACCGCGTAAAACGGGATGCATGAAATATACAGAAAATTGTATGAAAATTCTAAACACCACTTCCATCTTAAATAGCTTTTGCACAATCAAAATTAGTTTTTTTTTTAATTTTTTCCATCAGTCAAACTTCTTTTGAACAAAGTGAAGTGGTTCTGAAGACATGAATCTCAATATGTATCAATTTATTTAAGTTTACTTATATCAGTGTCAAAATAACGGATTCATGTGTAAGTATGTATTCCTATGTGATAGAATGTCATATATTTATCACACTATTCACTGGAGTTCATTGTTTGGCAAAATATGTAGGTACTTTGTGGAGTTTTTCAGCCTCTATCAGACTTGGACAGACAACATTGAACTCCAATTTTGAACATTTTCATTTATTTTTTGCCATGGGTTTTTGTTTTGCTCTCTTGCTGGATTTTCATAGGATTTGTCTGTTCAAATATTAACAGCAGAATGGGAAAAATGAGCTTATTGTTGAGGGATATATTCTGACTTATTTTTAATACATATCATCAATCACAATTTGCCCGATTTTGTGATTGATGATATTTGTGGGAAATCCACTTTTTGCTCTTGTCCTTCCGTTTCATAACAAAGTTATTTTTGCGCGAAAAATGAGAAAAATGACCAATGAAAACAAAATGGAATTTAAAAGTTTTTTTTAAAATTTCCTGCATTCTTACATGTCTTTAACAAATTTAAGGAAAAGAGATGAGCAATGTTTGTTTCTTTCCTCACAAAGTTATCCAACATTCATTTGACACGCTGACATATGAGTGATGTGAATTTAATATTAAAATTATTCATTCAAACCCCAGACCACTCTTTAGATCGAATACAATGAAAATAATCTGTTTTGAAGGCAGTAACTCGTTTCTGTGCTACTAAGAAGGCAATACAGTGATTATTGCTACAACTCAGTTGTGATTGGGCCATGCAGAGACTGAATATTCGTTTAGGACCGAATATTTGCTTGACTTTAGTTAATAAAAAGGCAAAATAAAAAATCACAAATACACCTTCACCATGCTAATGACGAACATCTCACACTCTTTATGAATTCAGTCAGGTCGTCGTCCCTATTGAGGCCCATAGTGCATAGTCCTTACATTGCCACCATGACACGTACTCACCCAAGATTACTTTCCATAATCTCATACTGTAGTGTTGGCAAAAATAGGCCAATCAATTTGGGTATGAACTCTGCAAGGATAGAATTTACGTTTACAATCATTTGCAAGTTTACCACAGATTTGTCGAAAAAAAATAAAGAATATTTTGATAACAAGGAGCATAAATCCTTTTCATAATCTTTGCTGACCTCGGCACATCCCAATTATGATTATTGAGATTTTTTCTTTTCTGATTTGTTGCAAATAAAAAGAGAAGAAAAAACATTTTTATGATGATTTAAGACAAGTAATATGAGAAAAATAAACAAGGACAGACGAATACTCGGGTTTAGAATAAAATATTTTGCCAAAGAAAGCCCAGGGGAGGCAGGCTCATAAGGAAAGTATACACGAAGTGTGGCAATAATAGGAGTACTATGGTCACGGAGGCAAAAAAGAAAATACATAAAGTTCGATTTCAATGCAATCCTTTTGCCAAAAATGCGAATACAAAAAATCAAACAATATGCAAAAGAAAATACTGTTATTAGGCAACTCAACAGATGTTGGGGATTTCCTTTTTCGGTTTTATTACACTACATATGTACAGTGGGTCAAGTAATGCAGTTAAAAGTTCTAAATTGAAATTGTAATCATCAGAAAAATACAAATAAAATAGAAATAGGTAAACATATCCTAATGTTAGACGCAGCCATGCTTTGAATACCAAGTGCAGTTGCAATTAAAAGTTCTAAATTGAAATTTGAATCATCAGAAAAATACAAATAAAATAGAAATAGTGACATATATTGTAATGTTGGGTGCAGCCATGCTTTGAATATCAAGTGTAGTTGATGTAAGATCGGTTGGTAGATTTTAAATGAACACGTCGATCTATGTGACCCACGTTACTATCAATTTTCTTTTAAGGAAGGTTAAGGTCGGGCGTGGCCGACTATATCTTACCCTACTCCTAGTCATTATACCCTGTGGTGTACGGTATAAAAAGGTCGTTACATTTGAACCGGATGATAGATTAGTATAT
This sequence comes from Polietes domitor, assembly GCA_947397865.1. Lineage (NCBI taxonomy): Eukaryota > Metazoa > Arthropoda > Insecta > Diptera > Muscidae > Polietes > Polietes domitor. The sequence continues at coordinate 156,560,521 of OX377618.1, forward strand.
ACTACTAACTTCATCTTCTATCTGTATTTGTAAGAAAATTTTAACACAAACGTTGAATGGGAGCTATACATAAATCTGAACCGATCTGACACATTTTAGCATAAGTTATCTACTGAAAATATAAAACGTTTTCCCGAATTTGATGGAAATTTGTTTAATATGTGGTTTCTAGAGCGGAAAGAATCAAATCAGTGGAGTCATTTACATGAATTAGAAGAACATTTTTTCATATATGCTATTTCTAGAGCGGAAATAATCAATTCGGTGGCGAAATTTATATTGGAGATATATATCTGACCGATGTGGCCCACTGTCGTCATGGATGTTTTTAAATGAAATATAAGTTGCTTTGCCAAATTTGAAGAAAATCTATTAAAATATGTGTCAAATCGGAGGAGATATTTGTATGGGAGCTATATATAAATTTGAACCGATCTGGCCTATTTTTACCAGACCTCTTTCTAGCTGAAATAAATGGTGTTTTTCCAAATTGGAAGAAGAATGAAATCGGGAGCAAAATTTGTATGGGAGCTATATATAAATCTGAATTGATATGCTTTAAATTAAACAGCGTTCGTCCTTATCCCATAAAGCTTCATTGTGCAAAGTTTCATTTAGTTCTACCAACAATTGCGACCTGTACTTTGATTACAAGAATAGATGGACAGACGGACTGACGGACATTGTTAAATCGACTCAAAAAGTGTTTCTAAGTCGATCGGTATAATAAAAGATGGGTCTATCTCGTTTCCTTTTGGTGTAGGGTATAAAGATTAAATATAGTCCTTGGAAGTCCCTTTGTTTCCTCTGCACGATGACCCTGCAAGTCCTTGACCTTGCCAAGAAATTTATTTGAGTTTTTTACAAGAGCTCAAACTCTAAACTCAAATTTTACGTATAATTTGAAAATTCTAACTCTGGCTCGGTCCCATAATTACTGTGAGCCACTGTCCTAATGTTAGTATGTGTTTGGAGGCAGTCCAGGGTTGTATGCATACATGAGAAAAATCAAAATAACAAATCAAGCGTGAAGTTTTTATGCTTCACTAAGGAATTTTGAGCCAAAGCAAAGGATGTACACACACGCTTACATCGACAAAAGACACGCATACATACGTATGTGTAGGACTGTTGGATACACAGCAACGTCGTACGTATTTGTATTCATTTTGGGGGTAAATTGTACATATGTGTGTGTATGCGTGTGTGTGAGTGTGAACGTATGTTGATTTCTCTGTTGTTTGTTTGTGTAGATGGATGTGCGAGTTAAGTGTGCTAATAAAAATAAATAGGAATTTCCATATGAATGAACGATAAAACATTTGAAATTATAAAGGTCTTTAGTATTCGATAAGCAAAAACCAAAACGAACAGTGATTCTTCTATCTTGTACTGCGAATAGTAATTGTAATTACATACATGAATGGGCCTAATTTTTTGTGTCGTAATTTTAATGATATATAATTAAAAAGGCAACGTGATAGAGATCTCTATCAAATAGAGGCTGGCGCATAAGTAACGTTATGATTTATTTAATGAAGTTTCTGACTTTATTTAACGTTCGTATTTATTAAAATTTAGATTGTAATTTATAGATAATATGTTTCAAATGGTCCCCATTGTTTGCTTCGACCAGAAGTGCTCTTTCCGGAATATTTTCCATACATAAACTTTCTAGAATTTCTGGTTCAAGCGATCACATTTCTTCTCGGATATTAGACTTAAACTTTTGAATGTTTACTTGCTATTTGACATACACATCGCTAGGCTGGCCAAAAGAAAAACTTGGGAGCCATTTAATCGGGCCAATTAAAATCATAAAAGCTGAAAGTACAATTCTTGAAAACGATGACTATATTGAATACGTGTTTTGTGTTTTGTGTTAACTCGTGTACCAATCATATATCGGAAAATTTAAATTTATGTAAAGCTAGCTGAACCCCAGCCCGCTTCGCCAGGCAGAAAAACAGATGGAAATTAAAATCAGGTTTCATATTGTTTTTTCTTGTGATCGCTAATATATGTACCACTTATAATCGAGATACTTCCGTGAGATACTAAAAAAACGGATATATTACATGGAGAATATTGAAGAACAGAACTTTAATTTACGGCGAATAAAGGAAGAATTGCCAAAAATCAAATTGATTTTAGTGTGACTCTCCTCCTTTCCATTACAAAAACAAAAAACTTCATACGCAAGAAGAACTACTACATTCGAAACACATAGAAAGTCAATCAAATTGTTCACTAATCAAACAACACAAAAACGAAAAAATTAATATAATTTCCATTTTCTTGACTTAAGTCGGCTTTTGACGAAAGAATATTTTTTTGTAACCTTTATTTACTATTGTGCTAAAAAATCCAAAGAAAACGTGTAATTTTACAAAATTCAAATCAAAAATTCCCCATCTTTAAAATCCCGCCCATTTGTATATTGTCTAAGCAGGTTACAAATAAATTAACTCACACAACAATATAGGAATCTCGGTGTCGTATATACTCTAAAACAGGTTTTAATTTCGAATGGGAGGGTCACGGCCACTTTCCGCCCATCTTTGCACAACTATTTACACTGGTTCTACTAACACAAATTTTCAGCACTCTAGGTGTCATAGTACTGGCAATATTCAATAATAGGTTTTAACATCGTATGGGAGGTGCCACGCCCACTTTTCCAATACCGCCCATTTTTGGCACAACTGCGCACATTGATGCTGGATGCACTTCCACAAAATTTCTGCACTCTAGGTGCCATAGAATTGACAATATTCAATAATAGGTTTTAACTTCGTATGGGAGGTGCCACACCCACTTTCACAGTACCGGCCATTTTTGGCACAACTGTGCAGACTAACAATTAGTGAATTTTCACAAAAATTCAAGACTCTAGCTGCAACAGTACTCCGAATATGCTAATTTATAAAAAACGAATAAAACCCCAAATTGTGTGGGAGGTGCCACGCCCAATGAAAATATCAAAAATATATATAGCCTATTTTCATGAATATACTGTGAAAATTTCAAGAACATATGTATGTCTAGTAGTTTAGTCTGCTATAAAGAACAAACAAACACAGATTCATTTATATATATTTAGATTATATACAAAGACCTAGGTAGCGCCAACTGTGGAGAACGTCTCATTTTGGAAGTTTCGGTGTTTTCTTGCAGCCGAGTGTAAGATCAAATACCAATCTTAAAATTGTTGGAGTGCTAGGCGCGTTTCGAACATATGTGCTGAGTCATTCCATCAAAATAAGAAATGTATTCCCTACTTAAATTATATCGTTAGTTATGCACCACCCTACATAAGTACAAGTGTTTTAATATTGGTTGGACAACTTTATGCAGTCCTTCTAGATTATCCATTATTCTATAAATCCATCCTTAGCCAATTTAAAAGTAGAGTGCCAAATATGTACATGTATGTATGTTGTATTATGTTACTCCTACATGCGAAGGACCCCCTTTCACGAGGAGAACTATTGTTGTTGCGGGTTCTACAACGGTAATAGGAGTAATTGAAGTGACATAAATGTCAAAAAATGTCGTTTGAAACTCCCGCGTATCTTTTCACCCTCACTCTACAGAGTAGGAGGATACAGGGTGGCTGATGAATTTTGCTACATTAAGAAACTCAAATAATTTTTTTTCAGTGTAAGGAATTCATTTTTCTTTTATTCATGTTAAAGCTCATTCAATTTTATTAAATATAGCTTAATTAGTTTTAAAAATAATGGAATTTAAATGCCCCCTGCTCGTTGATGCATATGCGGCATCTTACCAAAAAGTTGTTCATTACTGCTTGGAGAGTTGAGACAGGAATAGCCGCAATTGTTTCTCGAATGGATTGCCTTAGTTCATTCAAATTTGTTGGTTTTGCTTTGTAGACTTCCTGTTTGCAATAACCCCACAAGTAAAAGTCAGGTGCAGTAAGGTCAGACGACCTGGGTGGCCAATTGAATGTGGAGTTTCTGGATATCAGCTTATTGGAAAATTTTCGTCGCAATTCTGTCATAACAGGTTGGGCTATGTGAGGAGCTGCACCATCTTGCTGAAACCACACAGAGTTGAAAGAAATTCTCATTCTCTCAACATGCTCAATTAACGGTCTCCAGTAACCGTAACGGTGTGACCGTTTTCTTCGAAGAAGTAGGGCCCGACAATGCAGCGTGATGAAACTGCACACCACACTGTGACACGAAGTGGATGCAATTCCGTCTCATGGAGTATCTGTGGGTTGGAAGTACTCCATATTCGACAATTTTGTTTGTTTATGTTGCCGTTTAAATCGAAATGGGCCTCGTCAGACATGAAAAGACAGTTCAACATGTTTCCATCCTCTTGCACCATTTGAAGCATCTTCTGGCAAAATTCCAAGCGAATCGGCAAGTCTGCAGCGTTCAGTTTGTTGGCCATTTGAATTTTATATGGGAATAACTCCAAATCTTTGTGCATAATTGACTGTAATGACTGTCTGCTTATACCCATTTGAGCAGATAAGCTTCTTGTCGAAACACGTGGATTGTTTTGTATGGCAGCAGCTACAGCAGCGATTGTTTCCTCCGTTCGAACTGAAGGGTTTCGATGGTAAGGTCTTCTGTTGACTGTCCCATGTTCGGCAAAATTGTTTACAAGTCTCATTATGGTCCATCTGCTCGGAGGATTGTCGCCAAACGTGCGCCTATACTCTCTTTGAACCGAAACTAAGGACTCCAGTGCGTGATAGCGGCGGACAATCCAAATTCTTGTTTCAGTGTCCCAGTTATCCATTTTTGTTAAATGTAAAAGTCAATCCGCAAAATAAAAAAAAAATTAACCAGATTCATTAAATAGAAAAGTTATTCAATTTTTTTTGGTAGCGGCTTTCATCAGCCACCCTGTATATATAATTTGGGACAGAAAAAAGTGTAATGCATTGAATAATACCCTAAGTATGTTTGGGCAATATCCGTATCACGACTTTTTAAGCTGTTTGAGCCATTTCCATCCGTCTGTCGGGCTGGTGTACACGATAACTTCCGAAAGGAGTTAGGGTATCAATTCAAACTTTGCACATAGTACCTTCTACCTTCTGGTACCTCCCACACAAATGGCTCATATTCCTAAGTTAAATTAAAACCAATGTAATTTTCACACAGATATTCGGAATGTGTTATATTTTGGTAATTGATAAAGTTTAAGCGTTTTTTCATGACTCTTCTAGTATAAGATGGGACATTTAACAGTGTAAATTTGAACTACCGAAACTGTAATGAAGCTCATTTTATGTCGGTGGCTATGTCTTATTGACATATTGGGTTCAGAGAAGCCAATGCATCCACAACGAGTCACTGTTTGGTGTGGATTTTGAGCTGGCGGCATCAGTAGGTCATGTACTGAAAAATTTGCTTGATCGGATGAGGTACTGTCGAGCCAGTCGTGGTAGTCATATGAATGATATTGTGTTCCATTATTAAATGACAAAATTCAACCTTTCCAATAAATCCAGAAATTTGAAAAAATAATCAGTATTTTTTATAGCCTATTTTAAAATTTTAAATATTTCCCACATAAATCACACTAACCTACGTAAAATTGTTATAACTTATATATGGATGATCAAAATACTCCGAAATTTGTCATTCGGCAATGTTGTTTTAGACTCTGCTTTCACCTGGAATATGGTCTATATTGTCACACCATTTCTGGTACCTCCAACACAAATTGCCATAAGGTTTGTTTAAAATAGAATTATATAACTTCCAAACGGGTCAAAATCAGTTATAATTTGATATTTGAAAATAATCACTATAAAATATTTATACTTTTTTCCACGCCCTTCTCCCCACATAATTGCCTGGAATCCACTATTACTTGATATTTTTATAAATCGAAGTTGGGACCATCTGCTACGGACCTTCCAGTATCTTCCCCACACATATGTTCTCTGAGTACATATAAATCGGTTTAGCCGACTGACGCTAATTTACCAGATCCGTTGGATAGATCGCGAGAGTTTCGCAAAACAAAAATTTCGTGCTTAAAAATAATTTAGTTGTATTGACCTTGAAAATGAAAATTTCGCAAAAATATACAATTTGTATCGTTTGTTTACTGTGCTTTACCGAAATACCCACATTTTGTCGAAAACCCTAGATCTCCCAAAAAACATTTTAACCCTTTATTTTTTGCATAAGTTGGCGTCTAATTTTGCTATTTAAGCGTGAAGAGCTTTATTCATAACTTTGGTGTCTTTTGTGACCCCCACTGAAATTTTCCTGTAAAAAATTCCACAAAAATGATACTCATAAAATTCCACAATATAGTTAACTAGACATTTTTCATGCATTAAATTATCTTTTAGTATAATGCTCCTTTCGACCAAAAAGTGGAAACTTTGGCCCACTGGTAAAAGAAACTCAGACTATAAGTTTATTCTACAAAAATAGGCTTGTCAAGTAAGCCCTTTTAGAATTATTGGGTCGCAATTATGTTCTAATCAAAAAGTCTTAATTTGTTGGACAGTTTAATTGTAGGTTGGTTGGAATTGCAAATGAGCAAAATTGGTTCAGAGGTAGATTTAAATATTAGAGTATTTAATCACATTCTCTCAAGATATCCCATTTATATACACTTGAACATTGGTACGTACAATATTACGTAAAATTGTTTATGCAGAATCTGGTTCTTCAATTTCCTTTTGAAGAGTGTGAACGCTAGAGGATAAGTCCTCTATATTATTTCTGGTATTTGGAACCCGATTCTGGACTTATTGTCTTTGAGTGCAATTAAATTGGAGGGTTTTTATTTAGTCCTTCATATTGGTTCAGTCAAGTTCTTTTTATAAACTCGTACACCACGGATTCGGCAACATAAAACCAGTAAGGAAAGGCTAAAGTCGGGCGGAGCCGACTATATGATACACTCCACTTTCTATCAGAACACAATTCAATTCGGAAAAAAGTGAAAACGGGAAGAATTTTTGTATGTTTCCTAATCATAGGCTAAAAAAAATCAAGTCGGGAGCGAAATTTGTATAGGAGCTATATATAAATCTGAACCGATCTGACTCATTTTCATCCTGGGTGTTTCTCATGCAAATATAAGATATTTTGCCAAATTTGAAGAAAATCTGTTAAAATATGTGGTTTCTGGAGCGGAAAACTCAAATCGGGAGTGAAATTCGTATGTGGGCTATATCTAAATCTGAACCGATCTGGCTCATTTGGTGTGTTTCATGGGTGTTTCTAGTTTAAATAGAAGATGTTTTGCCAATTTTGAAGAAGATCTGTTAAAATATGTGGTTTCTACAGCAGAAAAAGTCAAATCGGGAGTGAAATTCGTATGGGGGCTATATCTATATCTGAACCGATCTGGCTAATTTTCACCGTGGGTGTTCCTAGTTGAAATATAAGATGTTTTGCCAATTTTGAAGCACATCTGTTAAAACATGTGGTTTCTACAGCAGAAAAAGTCAAATCGGGAGTGAAATTCGTATGGGGGCTATATCTATATCTGAACCGATCTGGCTAATTTTCACCGTGGGTGTTTCTAGTTGAAATGTAAGATGTTTTGCTAATTTTGAAGAACATCTGTTAAAACATGTGGTTTCTACAGCAGAAAAAGTCAAATCGGGAGTGAAATTCGTATGGGGGCTATATCTATATCTGAACCGATCTGGCTAATTTTCACCGTGGGTGTTTCTAGTTGAAATATAAGATGTTTTGCCAATTTTGAAGCACATCTGTTAAAACATGTGGTTTCTACAGCAGAAAAAGTCAAATCGGGAGTGAAATTCGTATGGGGGCTATATCTAAATCTGAACCGATCTGGCTCATTTTCACCGTGGGTGTTTCTAGTTTAAATAGAAGATGTTTTGCCAATTTTGAAGAAGATCTGTTAAAATATGTGGTTTCTACAGCAGAAAAAGTCAAATCAGGAGTGAAATTCGTATGGGGGCTATATCTATATCTGAACCGATATGGCTAATTTTCACCGTGGGTGTTTCTAGTTGAAATGTAAGATGTTTTGCCAATTTTGAAGAACATCTGTTAAAACATGTGGTTTCTACAGCAGAAAAAGTCAAATCGGGAGTGAAATTCGTATGGGGGCTATATCTATATCTGAACCGATCTGTCTAATTTTCACCGTGGGTGTTTCTATTTGAAATATAAGATGTTTTGCCAATTTTGAAGCACATCTGTTAAAACATGTGGTTTCTACAGCAGAAAAAGTCAAATCGGGAGTGAAATTCGTATGGGGGCTATATCTATATCTGAACCGATCTGGCTAATTTTCACCGTGGGTGTTTCTAGTTGGAATGTAAGATGTTTTACCAAGTTTGAGGGAAATCTGTTGTAATATGTAGTATCTAGCGGGAAAAGAGTCAAATCGGGAGTGAAATTCGTATGGGGACTATATCTAAATCTGAACCGATCTGGCTCATTTTCACCGTGGGTGTTTCTAGTTGAAATATAAGATGTTTTGCCAATTTTGAAGAACATCTGTTAAAACATGTGGTTTCTACAGCAGAAAAAGTCAAATCGGGAGTGAAATTCGTATGGGGGCTATATCTAAATCTGAACCGATCTGACCAATTTTCACCACAGGTATTTCTAGTTGAAATGTAAGATGTTTTACCAAGTTTGGGGAAAATCTGTTGTAATATGTGGTATCTAGCGTGAAAAGAGTCAAATCGGGAGTGAAATTCGTATGGGGGCTATATCCAAATCTGAACCGATTTTCTTCAAATTAAATAGCGTTCGTCCTTATCCCGAAAAACTTTGTTGTGCAAAGTTTCATTTGGTTCTGGCTACAATTGCAACCTGTACTTTGATTACAAGAATAGATGGACAGACGGACGGACGGACATCGTTAAATCGATTCAAAAAGTGATTCTAAGTCGATCGGTATAATTAACAATGGGTCTATCTCGCTTCCTTTTGGGTGTTACAAACAAATGCACAAAGACATAATACTCTCGTGGAGTGTATAAACATGTAATTATGTCGCATACACTCTTACGCTTTGTTTTAAGGTTAATGACTTTGGACAGTATTTCACTTTTCTGGAAATTATTTTAATGAGACACGTACAACAGAAAACCAGTAAGGAAAGGCTAAAGTCGGGCGGGGCCGACTCTATGATACACTCCACTTTCAATCCGAATACAATTCAATTCGGTGAAAAAGTGAAAACGGGAAGGTTTTTTGTATCCTGTAAATGTATGTGTTTGACAAAAAATTTTATATCGGAAAGGACATTTGTATGAGGATATATTGAAACCTGGAACGAAATAGGTGAAATATAAAATGTATAGTTTTGGGAGCAACATTTGAAATTGGGCTATATTTAAATCTGAACCGATCTTATCCACTTTCACCATAGTTTTGTTTAGTTAGATTATAAGATGCTGTGCGAAATTTAAAGAAAATCGAGCACAATATGTGGCTTTTAAAGCGGAAAAAGTCAAATCGGGAGCGACATTTATATGGGGCTATATCTAAATCTGAACCGATCTTACCCAATTTTTGCATAGGTGTTTCTAGTAAGATTATAAGATGTTGTGCCAAATTTAAAGAAAATAGAGTACAATATGTGGTTTCTACAGAGGAAAATGTCAAATCGGGAACGACATTTGTATGGGGGCTATATCTAAATCTGAACCGATTTGACCTATTTTCAAAATAGATGTTCTTAGTTTAAATATAAGATGTTTTGCCAAATCTGAAGACAATCTGATACAATATGTGGTTTCTAGAGCGGAAAAAGTCAAATCGGGAGCGAAATTTGTATGGGAGCTATATATAAATCTGAACCGATCTGTCCGATATTCACCATGTGAGTTTCTAGTGGGAATAGAAGATGTTTTACCAAATCTGAAGACAATCTGTTTCAATAAGTGGTTTCTAGAGCGGAAAAAGTCAAATCGGGAGCGAAATTTGTATGGGAGCTATATATAAATCTGAACCGATCTGACCGATATTCACCATGGGTGTTTCTAGTGGAAATATAAGATGTTTTACCAAATCTGAAGACAATCTGATACATTATGTGGTCTCTAGAGCGGAAAAAGTCAAATCGGGAGAGAAATTTGTATGGGAGCTATATATAAATCTGAACCGATCTAACACATTTTTACCACAGGTGTTTCTAGTTACAATATAAGATGTTTTGCCAATTTTAAAGAAAATCTGTTGTAATATGTGGTATCTAGAGTGAAAAGAGTAAAATCGGGAGTTAAATTCGTATGGGGGCTATATCTAAATCTGAACCGATTTTCTTCAAATTAAATAGCGTCCGTCCTTATCCCGAAAAACGTCGTTGTGCAAAGTTTCATTTGGTTCTGTCTACAATTGCGACCTGTATCGTGATTACAAGAATAGATGGACGGACGGACGGACGGACGGACGGACGGACAGACAGACAGACGGACATTGCTAAATCGACTCAGAAAGTGATTCTAAGACGATCGGTATAATTAACAATGGGTCTATCTCGTTTCCTTTTGGGTGTTACAAACAAATGCACAAAGACATAATACTCTCGTGGAGTGTATAAATATGGGTTGCCTTCAAAAAATTTTGCGAGAAAATATATAAAAATGTTAATATGTATGTATAAGAAGAGGTGTGTCATGTCATGTAAATACTAAAAATCATAAAAGGCATATTCGTCGCAAGTCATAACTCCGCGCCAAGCATCTGAGTTATAAAAAATACCAACATAAATTGTTTAGGGTTTGCTGTTACAGCGATGCTACTCAACATAAAATTATCGTAAAAGATCCAAAAAATGATCACCCACTACCACAGTGCATGAACCTTAAGGTTTGTTTATGCAGACAGAATAATTTAACAGACATTTGTTACTTTAAGCAAAAGCCCTTTGAAGATATTTTAAGCTTTTTTCTTTGCTGTTACATACTCATCATTTTTACGCTTTACTTTCAGTTTACGTTTTTTGTCCAAATCTTCTTTGATGATACAAAATGTGGGCCGACGGGATCGTGGCGTCTACCAGTGTTTGGTAGAAAATCAGAAATCCAGCGCTCAGGCCATGGCCGAATTGAAATTGGGTGGTAAATATTAAACAGACTCTTACACATACACAAACATGCAATTTACTTTACGCCTTTGATGATTTCTCGACTCACAACAACTCATAATTTATATATTCGTCTGCGTTACATGTCTTTCCGTAGATACAGTGCCGGAATTGATTTATACGTTTATCGAACAGAATGTGCGTCCCGGTCCATTAATATCGCTTAAGTGTTCAGCCAGTGGTTCGCCCCCACCGCAAGTAAGTTACAGGGAAAAAGTGACTATTTTTCGTGATTTTTTTGTTTTTATTAAAGACTTTGTTTACTTTATTTTATTTTTTATCTTTTTTGTTAAAAATACAGCATGTAAGTGCAAGAATCTGCTTGTAAATATACACACGCGATCACAAGAATATGTACATATATCACTTTTTTAATTTAATAACCTACACCAGGGTCATATGCCAGTATTTAGGGGTTCTCAACAAAAATAGGAAGTGTGAATGTTATTTTTATTGGTTACAAGAGTCCTATCAAAATAATTTCTGAAAATGTAATTAAACTCGAATCCAGGAATTAAAATTATATATTTCATTTATGATGATATGGTAGATTTATACTATGTTTGTCATTCCGTTTGTAAGAGTTTGATCGTCATAAAATTCTAAGACGAAATTTTCCAAGTATAAGCCGGTTGGGATTGGAAATGGCTGAAATGCTTCAGTGGGAAATATCGGTTCCTTAACAAGGACTGAAAATATCCTCAATAAAAAATCGATGAAATTCCGTAAAAACACATACAAGAATATAATTACGAAGTTTCGAGCTTTCAGAAAAGTGACTAAGAAAAATTTTCTTCTTAATGTAGAAATCGAGTATTGCATGATATAAAAGTACTGTAAGAACAATTTATTGTAATAATTTCTATTGTTATACAATCTTATTATTTTTTTCGTGTGTGTATGTACATTCTTGCTATTGTAGCTGAATTGAAAAAAAGAGATTCAGTTTTTGCTGATTATATGAAAACTGAACTTGTTTATAGTTGTGGGTGTTTGTTTGTTGTTTTTATATGTGTAATCTCCATTTAAATTCATTTCTTCCTTTTTCCCCGTACTTTTTGTGCAGTTTGCTTGGCTCTTGGATTCGCAGCCTATTATGGATGTTTCTCTGCATCATCGCTTTGCAATTGGGCAATTTGTCGATATGTCTGGCGATGTGATAAGTCATTTGAATATCTCCCATGTACGGCCGGATGATGGTGGACTTTATAAATGTATAGCAACGAACACAATGGGAAGTGTGGAGCACTCAGCACGTCTTAATGTCTATGGTAAGAATTTATTGCATTTACAAGATTTTCAGATGAAATTTGTCTTAAATTCAGATATGAACATTTGTGAAATGATACCTATTTATAAAGAAAAAAAAAAATATATATAGGCGCTTAAAGGTTAACATTTTCCAAGAATAAGTCACAAGACCGACAACAAACGCTAATTTAGCCATGTAAAACAAAATTATTTTTTTTTTTCGAAATTCATATAGCGAAGGAGGGATACAAATTGTACCAACCAAACGGATGCAGGTGAAATTGTGACTTTAGGAATTTTTCGATTTTTATACCCCCCACCAAAGGATGGGGGTATATTCACTTTGTCATTCCATTTGTATCATCTTGAAATAGTCTTCGGAGACTCCATTGCAAATAGGTTGAGATTGAAAGATTGGGCGAAATCGGCCCTAACAAGGATCGAAAATGTCCCTAATTTTTTTAAACTATTTAAGCAATTTTTTTAAATGTCTACTTTATATGCACATGAAATTTGTTGAGTGCATTCTTCTTGTAGTCTAAAAGTACCAAAAAGCAATTTGACGTTTTAGCAGGAGAAATGGAACAAAAAATGATAAAAATAGTACCTATGATATGACATGAAACATGAAATTTAAAAATAGAGGGATTTTTCAAAATTCGTACTTTTAAGGGATACAATTGGATAAGAGGGATTAAAATGGTACCAACCAAACCGCTGAAGTTGAAATCATGCAATTCGGTATATACATTCATTCATCTGTCTGTAAAGAAGCGAAACAAAAAGATTTTTTGAAATTTCTACCTTTAAGCGGAAAATGAGGCAAATGGGGATAAAAATGGTACCAACCAAACGACTGCAGGTATAATAATTAAATTCGGCATTAATATTTCTTAGACTGGGTAGATGCAAAAAATAAAGAGATCTTCCGACATTTGTACCTTTAAGCACTAAATGGGCTTACATTTAGCACCAATTATCGTCTGACTAAATTCTCGTTCTTCTAAATTCGTACAAAATGGAAAAAAGAGTGAACTTTGTACCAAGCAAACGGTTGAAGCTAAAATCCTGAAATTAGGTGTGTAAAATAATGGATCTTGAATATTTATGCTGTAGCAAATGGGGAAAATCGGGCTTGAAGGAAATTGTTTCTACCTAAGGGAATACAAATGGTACCAATCACACAGATGCGACTAAAATAATTAAACTCTGTGTACGTCGAAGTCGCGAAATGTAAGACATATTTCGATTTTCGTACTTTTAGTGGGAAATGGGACGAAAGAGGTACGAATCCAAGTGGTTTTCCACATTCATACTTTTTGGATCGTGGCAGTTTGTAATTGAGGATGTCCATCTAACAAGCTATATTTTTATGAAAATAGTGACCCACTATGCCAAAACCTCATACTCAGTTTTTCATTCTCTGGTCGAATTTTCCTTTAAAAGGACTTCGAATTTGCAAAGGACATCTTCCCTTCCATGAAAACAGAGATGATATTCTTGATATGACTGCGGAAGAATACTGTGTGCCGGATTATGCTGTTAGTAACTATTCTGATACAAATTTTGAAAATGCAATGGATATGGCACAGCCACATATATGATAAGCAAAGATGATTTTACAAGACCTGGTCCGAGATACAGGTATATCACAAGTTAGTGCTGAATTGATAGAATCTCGTTTACAACAGTGGGGGAAAGAGAAAGCGAGAATGCATGAAATCTTTCGACGAATGCCTTAAAACCGATTTAGAAAGTGGAATAACGGACGCAGAAGATATTCAATACCTTTTCGACGCCATTGGTCGTATTCAATTTTCTTAGCATCATTTAGTACAATATTTACTGTATACTGAAATGCTGAGTAATCCAATAAACATCAAAATTAACAACAATACACTACTAAGAAAAAATTATGAAACATAACATACATAAACTGTGTGAGGAATTTTGTGAAAAAAATAACTAAAATATTTCTGGAGACTAAACTATATGCAGTAGACCGATGAATTTTGGAAGAGTGTAAAAGAAGATAAGAACCCACAAAATATATTTTTCCTGGAATTTTCTACCACGGATTTTCAAGGATAATAAATGATAACTTTTTTATCCTTTTTTGGTCCATAATGTACAAATAAAAAAAGTAGGAAGAAAGTTCAAAATGTCACCTTTCATTTGATACCCATGTTGTGATAATACGACTTGCACAAAAACGGCGAAAATTCATGGAAGGGGACATGTCCTTTGCAACTTCGAAGTCCTTTTAAAGGAAAATTCGGCCAGAGAATGAAAACTGAGTATGGGGTTTTGGCATGGTCGATCACTGCTTTCATAAAAATATTGTTTGGTTGATGCGCAAAAAGTGCTGTTCAACGGTGTTACTGTGGCAATCCTGTAACGTCGAAGTGTTTCATATTTATCAAAATGGGATTTACTCAACCAATCATAACTTTTGTTCTGTGACAGATATTGAGGCATTTCTTTTCTATGATAATTGTTGGTTTTTAACGAAGAAAAAAAACAAAATTGTACATTAAAAAAGTTTAGATGATTTTTTTTTAATATATAGATTTTTTATACATCCCCCTTTTTAGTTATTTTATCTGCAGATAACTGCACATCTTTAATTTTTTCGCTCAAAACCCAAAGCGAATTCTCCTGCAAATATCTCAATATCTTTCACAAATCAAAATTTATTATAAATTTATTCAAAAAAATAGTCTTCAACAAATCACTTAACATAATGTCTTTCAATACCAAACGTCATCACAAAATTTCATAAAAATCGGAAATTATTATTATTATTATATATAATCATTATTATTATAATACGTAATAAAGTTATTGCACATCTACGTAAAGTCGTGTCTAATCTCCTCTAATCGGCATGTAATGCTGTGGAATGCACTGCCTGCAATGGATATGGATATGGCAATGGATATGGCACAGCCACATATATGATAAGCAAAGATGATTTTACAAGACCTGGTCCGAGATACAGGTATATCACAAGTTAGTGCTGAATTGATAGAATCTCGTTTACAACAGTGGGGGAAAGAGAAAGCGAGAATGCATGAAATCTTTCGACGAATGCCTTAAAACCGATTTAGAAAGTGGAATAACGGACGCAGAAGATATTCAATACCTTTTCGACGCCATTGGTCGTATTCAATTTTCTTAGCATCATTTAGTACAATATTTACTGTATACTGAAATGCTGAGTAATCCAATAAACATCAAAATTAACAACAATACACTACTAAGAAAAAATTATGAAACATAACATACATAAACTGTGTGAGGAATTTTGTGAAAAAAATAACTAAAATATTTCTGGAGACTAAACTATATGCAGTAGACCGATGAATTTTGGAAGAGTGTAAAAGAAGATAAGAACCCACAAAATATATTTTTCCTGGAATTTTCTACCACGGATTTTCAAGGATAATAAATGATAACTTTTTTATCCTTTTTTGGTCCATAATGTACAAATAAAAAAAGTAGGAAGAAAGTTCAAAATGTCACCTTTCATTTGATACCCATGTTGTGATAATACGACTTGCACAAAAACGGCGAAAATTCATGGAAGGGGACATGTCCTTTGCAACTTCGAAGTCCTTTTAAAGGAAAATTCGGCCAGAGAATGAAAACTGAGTATGGGGTTTTGGCATGGTCGATCACTGCTTTCATAAAAATATTGTTTGGTTGATGCGCAAAAAGTGCTGTTCAACGGTGTTACTGTGGCAATCCTGTAACGTCGAAGTGTTTCATATTTATCAAAATGGGATTTACTCAACCAATCATAACTTTTGTTCTGTGACAGATATTGAGGCATTTCTTTTCTATGATAATTGTTGGTTTTTAACGAAGAAAAAAAAACAAAATTGTACATTAAAAAAGTTTAGATGATTTTTTTTTAATATATAGATTTTTTATACATCCCCCTTTTTAGTTATTTTATCTGCAGATAACTGCACATCTTTAATTTTTTCGCTCAAAACCCAAAGCGAATTCTCCTGCAAATATCTCAATATCTTTCACAAATCAAAATTTATTATAAATTTATTCAAAAAAATAGTCTTCAACAAATCACTTAACATAATGTCTTTCAATACCAAACGTCATCACAAAATTTCATAAAAATCGGAAATTATTATTATTATTATATATAATCATTATTATTATAATACGTAATAAAGTTATTGCACATCTACGTAAAGTCGTGTCTAATCTCCTCTAATCGGCATGTAATGCTGTGGAATGCACTGCCTGATGTAGGGAGATTCGGACCACGCTGAACGTAACGCCCTTTTTGGTCCATCTTTTATGTTTTACTTCGAACAGTTTAAAAAACAGATAGTGTTAAAGTCGAAATATATTTTTGGATAACGCATAAAAGAATCCAAGCTTTCATTTAAGTCCTTCCATACAAACGAATACAAATATATTGGTTGAGTTTGTGACTATCTGGGGCCCTGCACATCCATCTTGTTGACATCGATTCTTTCTGCCAATTAATATGTACATTCTTGCAATTGTTGTATATCTTTCAGAAAAACAACGCTTTTAATTTATTCTTGTCATACTCAATTTCGATTACTACGTTGTCTTCTTATTTCTTGTTGCATTCCTCAACCTCAACCTCACCCTGACATTTGTTGACCTTTAAATTAAATATTCTTCTTCGCATCATTGTGGACGTTACTTTCGATGGACGAAAAAAAAATAAATTGAAATTTTCCATTTTTTTCATAAAAGACGGCAGGCAGAGAAAGAAAAAAATAACTGAAATAAACAAAGAATGGAAAATCATCATCTACGAAAATACATATCTACTGTACATACAAACATAAAACAATGAGAAAATAACTTTCCAGTCTTCATGATTGAAAATAGATATCAAAAGTGTACATCAGCATACAATGCTGTGCAATGTCCTTTGGCACACTAGCACTACCACTACGACACCATTTCCATGGTAAATAACATCCATACAACGATAGTACAGTAGACGGAAATAATATAATAAATCAACTCTATTTCCAAATTAAAAAAAATAGTAGCACTGCAAAACTAATTTTGCCTAATGGCAATGTATAGTAGTATCTGATGTATTTTGAATTTGTAAACTCGAAACGATATTATTTTTTAGAGGAACCATTTTTGTAATTTTTACTAATATTTAAATTTTTCTAATATTCTAAATTAGAAAATTATGTTTTTAATTCCATTTCGTCTACAAAGAGAGCCATAGCTTCAACGTTTATCCACATGTCTCCTGCTTTAGCTATTAAAAATTTTATAAAATTATTTTCCATTTTTTCTATTTTATTGTTTTTTCTTGTCTGCAAAAAAAGATTTAAATAAAATATTTTTTTCATTTTTTGAGACTGTTTCTGAACTAATTCTAGCCATCATAATTACCTTTAATTTTGACATAAAAGCATATTTCTAAAATGAGAATACAAATTTTAAAGGTACCTACAACGAAAACTTGAATTCTAGTAAAAAAATTAAAATAATATATATTTTTAAATGTGCATGATTTTTAGGTCTCGGATACAATAATTTTATATTTTTTATTGCATAGTGATAGTGATATGACCTTAATTATTTAAACGAAATCAGATTTATTTCTTGCTACAGATTTTATTTCAAAACATCCGACTCTACATGTGAATAGAACGATTTTATCACTTAATCTGTGGAGTGTGTGCACTCTACATATCTTAAGGTGAATTTATTAGTGTTGTTATTTCCTATACAAATTTTGTCCAAAGTAACTAAATATAACTCATATTAACTTCGTCCACTGTACAATGATAGATAGCATGGAATCAAGAAGACATGGCTGGCAGATATGTCCACACACACAGCACCAAAGAGCCATGGCTGGTTGTGTACGGTTGATATACAGTAGTTTCATATAAAATTCCTACTTGACAATTATTATGCAAAACAACAGCAACAGCAAGGGCAACAAATCAGTTCTTTTGTGTGTTCGATTTCGTTCGTTTTGTGGAGACCTAGCCTCAGACCTCCATGACATAATGATTCTCTTCAGGAGCAATAACAAAGCCGTATTTGACAATGTCCTGAATACTAAAAGGTTCGATTATTTTGTTGTTTTCCATTGACAGACAAAAGAGACGGCTAAAAAACAAAATCATGCTTATCATGGTGTACATACATACATATATACAGAGATAGATGGATGGATGGATCGCTGGATGGAAGTGTTGGGTGAATTTTTCAATGGGTACTGGTACATGGCACACCCATCGGCTGTTCTGTTTGTCTATGCATTAGAACAACAATCACTGTCACTGTCAATTCGTATTATAAAAATAAATTGCAAATGAAAAACCAAAACCAATAGAGTGGAAGAAATAGTATGCAAATATTAACTATGGTTACTTGAGACTTGTTATGAGCTGTCATTTTTGTTTATTTCATTTTTATTAACTAGCTTTAGTTTAGCTATTTATTTGCCTTTTAAGGAGTTGCTGGTATTTTCGGAACCCCGGTACTAATGGGGTGTAGGATGAAACTGGTATCAATTGTTTGTGCGAAAAGGCGGCATTAAATTATGCTCAACATGAAATAAATCGATCAAAAAATCTCCAAATAGAATGAATTTTAGTCCGAAGAATCGCCGAAATAGAAAAAGGCAATTTTGTTATATACCCTCCACCTTAGGATCTTCTAGATCTAAAAGATCTAACATGCTAGCTTGCGAACGATATGAGCTAGGGCGTAAACATTTTCAACATGAGACTATTTATTTTCGAAATCGTTTCATTAGAATTAAAATGGTAGATATACTAGCTGTTGTAATCATGAAATTGCAATTTGACGAATTTGGCACTGAGGGAAAATGTTTCCCCTAACGACGACCGAAAAAATTCTATACTGCATTTCTACGTAAATTCGACTGCGTCTAATCCGCCGGTAATACTGTGGAATACACTCCGTTTATAAGATTCTAGCCCATTTAACGTTTTTTACTTCTTTATTCTATCTAAGCAGAAGGAAACTATAGTATAATTGTAAAACATATTCTAAAATCGTATCATTGAATAGAAGAACTTCACATTAAATATTTGCATAAATTTTCCATACTCTTTAAAATTTAATCTGTAATACATATGTACATCTTCAAAGAATTGATGCACAAATAGAAATGCAAACTATTGAATTTAATTAAAAACTAACATAAAGTTAATTGTATTTTTCCAAAGAAATTCATTTCCAAGACAAAAGATCAAAACTAAACAGACAACTAAAATACATTTGTATGGTTTCAACCCAAAACGACCAACGCTCAAATGCATCTGCCCATTGTATGCAGAAACGCATTCATGCAAATGATATTATACTGACATGTGTACATTAGGATGGGTTACGAAAATAAATTTGTGTGGTCACCCACCAGAAAAAATATTTCGTCGCTGGGTCATGCCGTCTGTGAGCTAAACGTTTCTGAAAACACCTCTATAAATCATGTTGTTCCAGTGTAATTTTTTATGTTGCATTTTTGTCCAAGCTTTTTTTCTGAATTACTAGTAGGGTTTGCATTTTCCCGTACTTTTTATTTCCCGGGAAACGGGAATTATTTTTTCAATTTCCCGGGATCCCGGGACAGCACGGGAAATCGTCAACATACCGTTTACCATGAGTTAAGCTTATTTTTTCCAATGAAACATTCACATTTTATTAAAGTAAAATAAATATATATTTCACAACGAAACTGTTACAGAATTCATATAATAAAGCGCAATGTAAGATCAATTCAAACATCTTTTAAAGTTTAAAAATTAATTAAAGATTTAATATTTCTTATTTTATTGGAAAATGTGGACGCGACGGAGAATGGTCGCATCAAAAACTTTAAATTCTTTATTTTTGGCTTACGGATACTCGCCCAAAATCTATTTTTCCCGAATTTTATTTTTTTCATATGGAGCTTGACAGGAAAACTCCGAAAAAGTGGATTTTGAGTCTATATCCGAACGCAGCTTGAGAATATTTTGTCATCCAACTGCAATATTTGGCATATCTAATTAAAAGCTATGTTATCTAAATTTTTATACAAAATTTTTATTTTTTTGTGGAAATGATGGGAAAAAATATGCCAGAATTATGTAAAATTTTTTACTGAATTCCCGCGGGATTCCCGTACGAATTTCCCGGGATACGGGAAATGGAAACTGTGCGAATTCCCGGGAATTTTCCCGCGGGAAATCCCGGGATGCAAACCCTAATTACTGGGCCCTTGAAAGCATTTGAAATATAAATTTTCAGGAAAATAATGTTGGACTAAAATACAACATGGAAAAAATATACGGCAAAAACATGATTTTTAGAAGCATTTTCAGGAGCGTTTGGGCACAGACGGCTTGATCTAGGAATATTTTGCAAATCATCCAAACTTCATTTTCGTGGGGTTACTGGAAATTGGTTTTCCATTTGTATGAACCGTGACCCAGCCTAGTGTACATGTAGATACTGTCACCTGAAATCCAAAAAGACGTAACAGCCAAAATCGTAATCGTAAACTGAGTTTTAAATTAATTACTGTACATTTAACTAAATCCAAAAATTATGATTTTTTAAAGAATGTTCAATAAAATCGAACTTCTACGAGTTCGACTAGCTTTAAGATAGATGAATTCCAATTATACATATTAGCTTTAACTACCACTGAAGTCCAATAGTTCCCATTTCTATATTTTCATCATCCTTCACAACAGTTTCTACTCAATTTGACGAAGGTATACCATGAAGCTTTGTTGAATTTCATCGATTGATCTCCATTTTTATACACTCCACGAGAGTATTATGTCTTTGTGCATTTGTTTGTAACACCCAAAAGGAAACGAGATAGACCCATTGTTAATTATACCGATCGTCTTAGAATCACTTTCTGAGTCGATTTAGCAATGTCCGTCTGTCTGTCTGTCCGTCCGTCCGTCCGTCCATCTATTCTTGTAATCACGATACAGGTCGCAATTGTAGACAGAACCAAATGAAACTTTGCACAACGACCTTTTTTGGGATAAGGACGAACGCTATTTAATTTGAAGAAAATCGGTTCAGATTTAGATATAGCCCCCATACGAATTTCACTCCCGATTTTACTCTTTTCACTCTAGATACCACATATTACAACAGATTTTCTTTAAAATTGCCAAAACATCTTATATTGTAACTAGAAACACCTGTGGTAAAAATGTGTTAGATCGGTTCAGATTTATATATAGCACCCATACAAATTTCTCTCCCGATTTGACTTTTTCCGCTCTAGAGACCACATAATGTATCAGATTGTCTTCAGATTTGGTAAAACATCTTATATTTCCACTATAAACACCCATGGTGAATATCGGTCAGATCGGTTCAGATTTATATATAGTTCCCATACAAATTTCGCTCCCGATTTGACTTTTTCCGCTCTAGAAACCACATATTGTATCAGATTGTCTTCAGATTTGGTAAAACATCTTATATTCCCACTAGAAACTCCCATGGTGAATATCGGACAGATCGGTTCAGATTTATATATAGCTCCCATACAAATTTCGCTCCCGATTTGACTTTTTCCGCTCTAGAAACCACATATTGTATCAGATTGTCTTCAGATTTGGTAAAACATCTTATATTCCCACTAGAAACTCCCATGGTGAATATCGGACAGATCGGTTCAGATTTATATATAGCTCCCATACAAATTTCGCTCCCGATTTGACTTTTTCCGCTCTAGAAACCACATATTGTATCAGATTGTCTTCAGATTTGGCAAAACATCTTATATTTAAACTAAGAACATCTATGGTGCAAATAGGTCAAATCGGTTCAGATTTAGATATAGCCCCTATACAAATGTCGTTCCCGATTTGACATTTTCCTCTGTAGAAACCACATATTGTACTCGATTCGATTCTTTAAATTTGGCACAACATCTTATAATCTTACTAGAAACACCTATGCAAAAATTGGGTAAGATCGGTTCAGATTTAGATATAGCCCCCATACAAATGTCGCTCCCGATTTGACTTTTGCCGCTTTAAAAGCCACATATTGTGCTCGATTTTCTTTAAATTTCGCACAACATCTTATAATCTAACTAAACAAAACTATGTTGAAAGTGGGTAAGATCGGTTCAGATTTAAATATAGGTCAATTTCAAATGTTGCTCCCATAAGTTTAACCGATTTTGGCCAAACTATACATTTTATATTTCACCTATTTCGTTCCAGGTTTCAATATATCCTCATACAAATGTCCTTTCCGATATAAAATTTTTTGTCAAACACATACATTTACAGGATACAAAAAACCTTCCCGTTTTCACTTTTTCACCGAATTGAATTGTATTCGGATTGAAAGTGGAGTGTATCATAGAGTCGGCCCCGCCCGACCTTAGCGTTTCCTTACTGGTTTATACCTTGAAGGAGTCGGCCAATTGGACATCCAATTGAAACTGACATCTTCTTTATACCCTCCGACGTAGGATGACCTGAAATCCCATAAGAGTCATTCCACATGAAGCGTTACGATTTTTGACTTCACTAGATTTGTTTTCGAAAGTTATTTAAAACGTTTTTTTAGAAGAAAAAAAATAGAGTTCACATCAATTTACGATTTTTCATCAAGGTGTACTCATTCAATCGCCTGAATCTTCAGAAATACTGGATTGATTATTATGTATTAGACGTTGTTTTGAAGGCAGTTACAATTACTTTTAAAATATTGATGTGATAATTTATAGGTCCGCTAAATTTTGTAAAGCTTACACAATTTCACTTCTATTGTTTTGATTTTCGAAATGATTACAATAACTGATTTTTTGAAATTTTGAAGTAGTGCTCTTAGATGTCTTTCATAGCGTCTGTGCGAGCTTGGAAGTGGTGAAATGATGGTTTCTTTTTTTTTACGATTTTTTAAATATTTGCAAATCAAATCAAATCTTGAAGTTAAGAAGCATAGGTTTTACCAACACAATATGAACTTCGTAATGATACATTTTTTGATGTTATGTCTTTTTGGATTTTAGGTGACGATATGTATGTATATTAAACCGACTCGCTTTGTATGTAGCCAAAAAACTCAAATTATTCCTAAAATATTTCGTCGCTAGCATCACCAGCTAGCGAGCTAAAACGCTCTCTATATAGCTCAATATTTTATTGTTACCCCAATTTTGGAACAAAGAAGTTTCTTCTACCGTTTGATCTAAATTAAAAAATAAAAACTTTTGATTTATTTTTGTGATACAATTTTTACAAAGTTAAAAATGCTATGGTATAAACGACTGCTTGGTATCGGCTTAATATTTAATGCAAAAGTCAATACTATTATTGATTTATATTCAGAAAAACTAAGAGTTGAATTTTTTAAAACACAACATTCGATTGGAAGATATAAAATAAAAGTATGCTGCCGGAAATTATCAATAATAGCCCAAATCCTGCTGTTTTGCTTATTGACATACACATTTTATAGGAAATTGACTTCATCGTTCATTACCAAATTGTGAATATTGTGAATTGTGACTGTTGTTAAAATCAAGAGTGTTCACTTTTGCAAATTGTTTACCTTTGCGAAGAAAACATGTATTAAGAAGATTATGCAAAAAATAAAAGTAACATAATTTAAAATTCATAGGTACATTAATTAAGTATATATGTATGCACTAGCCTTGCCCGCGCAAAAGGCAGTTATTTGTTAACATTTAACATTATTTGTTTCTGCTTTTAGGTAGTATTTATTGAGTTTTCTTTTGATGAATATATATAAATCTATAATAGCACTTACTTTTTTTGCAATATTCTAGCTCAACCGAAGGGAGGGTTGAATCAATTTAATCCCTTTCTACCCATTTTCGAACAAAATATACACCCGCACATTCTCGATACCTTATTTTTATTATCGATACCATATTTCTAGATGCAGTCGGTCGATTCATCACTTTTTGTTTCTCATAACTAAAAAGTACACTTCCTGAAAAATTACTTTATGCTGCTCATCAAGATTGTTACTTTATTTGGTACCACGTTTATCCTTTTTCGTCCCGTATCCCCATTAAAAGAACATTTTTTGAATAATCGATTTATGTTGTGACATTCACTATTTCAACTATAACAATTTGGTTGGTACCATTTTTGTCCGGCTCTCCCGAATTTCACGAATATAGCTACATTACTTAAATTGGTACCTTTTTGTTTCTATCATCCCTTCAAATTTAAATTAATTAATTCCTACGCGGTGTAACGATATCCCTTTCAGAGTAAATCGCTTGTAAACTCTCACAAAATGTGGAAAATCGTTTTATGTTGCGCAACTATACACCGAATATAGGCGATATTGTCACAACCCTACGGTACCTACCACACAAATTAACATTAGCTTTGTTCAAAATAAAGCTGATATAACTTCTATACCTGTAGTCGAAATTAGTTACAATTTTAAATTTAAAAATGTTTTTATAGTCACTTTAAACCTACAAAATATGTATATGTAAAATAAAATCCTTTACTGTGTGTTTGTTTTACCTTTTTTATTAACTTGTAGAAAATGATTGATTCAAGCTTGAGGTCTTTGTTTGTAATTTTTTTTTCTTTTATTTATTTCCAATATTTCGTCATACATTGGATGACAACTTCAGGAAAATACATCTAAAACAAAAAACGATAATAAAATTATATGTAAATGTTACCACTGTGACTTAAAAACATAACAAAATAAACCAAAGCTTAAAGAGTAACAACAATCAAAAGACGTTACGACACTGATACATTAACTATTGTACTAAATTGATCATTTAGTACAAAGTACAAAATATACACACCAAATTTCATTATTGTAGTGTCATCCGTGTTGTTGGTACCTTTTTTATCCCCTTTTCCTGTTTATCCTTTAAAAGTGCGAATTTCGAAAAATTCATTCATTTTGCGTTTCTAAGCATTTTGAGGGATGTACACGCCGAATTTCATGTTTTCAGCTTCGTCTGTACGATTATTACCATTTTTATCCGATTTCACCCTCAAAAAGTCACAAAAGGAATGTCCGTACCGAATTTCAAGATTCTAGGCCCAACCGTTTGATCATTGCGGTGGTACCATTTTTATCCCTTTCAACTCCATTTTTCCCCTTAAAAGTACGAATTTCGAAAAATCTTATCACACCTCTGCACTGTAAGCGAAATATACACACCAATTTCCATGAATGAATGAATTTCATGGCATTTTGAACATTTAGAACAACCGTTAACCGTTAATGTTGTTAACATTTTACAGGAGTCCATGTAAAATAAAACATGTTCCCATTAATCAGTGTTCTCGTAATAACGTTGGTCACCTTTTAGAGTAGTCAATGTAGAATAAAACATGTTCCCATTAAGCAGTGTTCGCAGTATTTGTGCTTTCGTTGAAATATGGATTAAAAATGTGTTTTGCATAAAAATCCGCTCTCTAGCTAAAAAAAACATATGCATATTAATTTGCAGTGGTGTAGCCTAATATGCTGCCAGCCTAATATACATATATGTATATTTGTATGGATGTGTATACATGTTTTTGTATGTAATTGTAAAGATAGCATTGTTTCATTGCAAAACAATATTTTAAAGTTGAAATGAGAACAACTAACCCAGTCCTTATCATAATACTCTGAAAAGAGTAGCCTTAATTCATTCATTCTCGGAAATGCTAACAAAATCCACATTTTCTGAATTTTGTAAAGAATTCTACAACAATTTTCATGGAAGTTGTGAAATATCTGTGAATAATACTCAGTAAAAGTGGATTTTGTTATCATAACCGAAATGTCAAAAGTCAATAAATGTTTATGTTTATTCAGAAGCTTTCGTTACATTTGTAGCATTGTTATAACCGATTAAATGTGTAACGTTTTATTTGATATATAAAAGACAAACAACTTTTTAACGCAGTATCGCTGTTTATGTACAGTGGCCGACAAAAGTCAACATACGACCCACATTTTTGCGATTTAGCGAGTTCCAAAACATATTTGAAAAAGTAATGATGCGGTTTTGTATGAAATCGTGTTTTATTCATATAACAATAACAAAATGCATTACTTCAATATAAACACAAAAGATATTAACAGAATACGCAGAAAAAACCTTGACAAAAGTCTACATACGGTTTGAGATGAGACATAAAAAATGCAATTTAACGTGACAAAATGATACTATTATATAATTTAATATTTTGTTGGTCCACCATGAGCATCTACAACAGCCAGCAATCGTCTGGGCATTGATGCAACTAAGTTTTCCAATTCCGCAGGTGATATTTGTCGCCATTCCTCTTCCAGCTTGTTTTATAGCGTTTGGGCGCTAGTTATGTGATGTTTTCGGATCCTGCGTTGTAGAATCTCCCACACATGTTCAATAATATTCAGGTCGGGGCTTTGTGGCGGCGAATAAAGTTGTCTTGGAGCATGGTAAATCAGCCAATCTTTAAAAAATTGGGCTGTGTGCTTCGGATCGTTATCTTGTTGGAAAATCCAGCGCTCTCCGAGGTTTAAATTATCGACCGATGCCCTCAGATTTTGTTCCAATATGGATTTATATTGATAGCGATCCATGTTACCCTCAATAAACGCAAGATTTCCAACTCCAGACGCCGCGACGGCACCCCAAACCATTACGTTGCCACCACCATGCTTTACCGTAGCAAGTAAATTCTTCGGATTCATTGCCGTATTCGCTTTTCTCCATACTTTGGCTCTCCCGTCACTTCCAAATATATTATACTTCGACTCGTCCGTAAATAAAACCCGCTTCCAGAAGTCTAATCCCTTGTCCAAGTGTTGCTGGGCGAATTCAAGGCGAAGCTTACTATTCTTTTCACTTATAAGAGGTTTTTTGCGTGGCGTTCTGCTTCGGAAACCATTATTATTCAGACTTCTTTGAATTGTTCTTCGATGTACAATTGTATCCGACCTTTCTGCGAGTTGTTTGGACAACATTGTAGCATTCACTTTCGGGTTTTCATTAACTTCTTTTAAAATAAAGCTTTCATCTCGTCGACTAAGTTTTTTTGGACGCCCACTTCTGGGCTTATTTTCAACAGTACCCGTATTTTCGAAGTTTTTGCATATAGTTTGGACAGTTGATTTACTTAAATTAACCATTTTAGCTATTTCGCCTAAAGATTTCCTTTCGTTTCTGCATTTTATTACTAAATTTCGAATATCAGTTGCAATTTCTTTACGAGAAGCCATTTTCGCGGACTAATGTTTCTTGAATTATATTTATTTAAAGAAGAGCAAGCACAAGACAAATGACAATACAAATTTCGTCAATTCTCCTATAAAGTACATTATAAAAAATGACGTAAAGCATGGGATGCTATGTCGTATGTAGACTTTTGTCAAGGTGTTTTTTGTTTATTTTGCCAATATCTTTTAAGTTTATATTGAAGTAAAGCATTTTGTTATTGTTATATGAATAAAAAACGATTTCAAACAAAACCGCATCATTACTTTTTTCAAATATTTTTTGGAACTCGCTAAAACGCAAAAATGTGGGTCGTATGTTGACTTTTGTCGGCCACTGTATATGCACGACTAGAAAAAGTGTTTTATAAAAATATTTCAATCATCAATTAAAGACCAGATAACACGATTTTATTTAGCTCCTACTATACTACTTACTTATCTTTTGCTATTAATTACAAAAGTTTCTTATGACGATAAGTACTTGTTTTAGGGGAATCATTAAAAAAGTCCGATTTTCGGTGTTTTTTTTTTACATATTGTCCTTGCACGCATTGAAGGAGATTTTTAAGTATTTTCCCTTTTCGGACAGTAATTCTAACACATGCCTCCAACTTTTTTCGCTATTCCATAGCAATCGGAAACAAATTTTTCATAATCAATACGCCCTCGTACCCATAGTACTTGTAATGGGGTTAAAAGTACAGTAGGCCCGCCCGCCTGTAGCCTTTCCTTACTTGTTTTATATTCATTTATAATTTTTAATTGTTTATACCCTCCACCTTGGGATGGTGGTATATTAACTGGGTCGTGCTAAAATTCAAAGACAATCTAGCCATGTCCGTCTGTCTGTTGAAAGCTAGCTGCCGACATGAGCTAAGAGGTTCAAAATTACCGTAAATGTATCTGATGGTTGCAGGTCGATTGGGATTGTAAAAATCGGACCAGAAGGGAACAAATTTCACTTACTGAAAATACCGCCTAATATTTAGAGTATTAAAGCAAATTTTCTGTTTTTTATTTACTTGAAATTTTTGGCGTAAATACCTCTTGTAAAGTGAAAGCACCAAAAAATAATTAAAAAATTAGAGGGACAAAAATTTAGAAATGGTCCAAAAGGGTATAAAAATGGTACCAATGAAACGACAACAGCTAGAAACATGAAATTGGTTGACACGTAAAATAGGGGGATTTTTCGAAACGATACAATTAACAAAGGGTACCAACCAATCCGCTGAAGTTGAAATCATGAAATTCGGTGTATGTATTCATCTGTCGTGCAACATAAAGCAATTTTTTGAAATTTGTACTTTTATTCGGAAATGGGGCGAAAGGGGATACAAAGTGGTACCAACCAGACGGCTCCAGTTAGTTAGTTTCGTCTGTGGTCAAAAATAAAAGCACATGCATAATTGAATTGAGAACCGATAATGCCTATTTGTATGGGCTTTGTCAAATATATTTGCAATTGATATCGGTTTATACGGTTCACACACGGATATACAATTTTCAAAGTTATGTGGCACTATCTAAACAGTAGCGAAACATTTGTCGCAAATGAGTCCAACGTCCACGTTTGTAGCTAATTGTAAAAACATGATCAAATATGAAGTCATAGTGGATTTTAGGCAACGATATATCAGTTATAAATCAATTTTAATTTTACCTAGAGACATTTGTGTGGGAGGTATTAGAAGTGTGGTTAAATCCTACATGTGTTATCAGTTTAGTGTGATTTTAAAAACATTTTGGTATGAACGATATACCGTTTTTATTTTAACCAAAGCTTATGCCGCTTTGAGTTTATGCCACCTTGGGAGGGAGATAATATGGACCATTTATGTGGGAGGTACCAAAAGAATCTATGTCCAAAGTTTGAATAGATTCCTTAAATCCTTTCGTGTACCCTAACCAGACAGACGGACGGACATGGCGCAAACATCTTAAAAAATCGTCACTCCTTCAATGTGTTATACTTATTTCTGTCCCAAGTGGTATAGCCTCCTAGAGTGACGGTATACAAATTAAAAACCCAATATTCGTTTCACATGAGACATAATAAATTTCAGTGTGGGCCCTAAGAAACTAAACAAATGTTAGCCATCCTAATCAGTCATATTGTCCGATAGCAACGAATTCAAAGCCACACCTAATCAATTCAAAATTTGCGACATCATTCTATTACAATTAATCATAGCATGCCATCCACATGCTATGAGTAGAGCTCTCCTTCAGGGGTAAAGATTTTTTAATACAATCCAGCTATCAAAGTCAGTACACCTACATATTTTGATTAAATCATTTTTATAGCATACATGTGTTAGCGACAGTAATCCATAAATAATATGTGTGAAAAGATTCATTTGTTCGTTGCTCGTTGGCTAATATTCGTTAACTACGAAATGTGTAAATCTACGCAACTTCAGACATTTTTTGTGTAATAATCCAATTAAAGACGACCTTGCATTTGACAACATCCCTTACATCGTCACTTCTCTGTAAGTGTATATATAAAACCAGATTTATTAATTTTTTTATATCCCCAAACTGATACGCAGCATTTGTGCTGATATCATCCGTTGCTCTTGCTTTGCTACAGTAAGACGATGTTTAGTTCCATCTGTCGCCCAGGGTACGTATGAGTTACGAGTACCAACTGTGAGCCTTTTATTAAAAGAAACTCAGCGCCACAGACCGCATCAGCACTTTTCAGTGTATTAAAAATATTTATGTGAAAATGTATAAGAATTTCATGTATTGGGTGCTACATCTTTTTGCTAACAACCAATGCATATAGACGAATATAGACAAATATATTAGGGAGACCAAAAATTGCAGCGTTCCAGGACTTAGTCGTACAGTCTCGGCTACGGCGGCCACACCCTCGACTGTTCGAGCATGAGTGTTTTCCCAGAATATGTCAGTATTACAAACAAACTTTTGCACAGAATTGTGCGCTCGTAAAAGAAATATTTTAAAAATAAGTTTGCATTATTTCCGTACGTTGTTAAAGCGTAAAGCGGGAAACATATATCTTTGTCAAAAAAAACATATGATTTAAAACACCTCTGTATGGGATTTATGTGGACTATCCGTTCTTGAGTCAGAAAATTTCCGAGATATTGCGATATATGTCGGTTTAGCTATTTGTGGTGTGCTCCTACATCTATCGAAACAGATCAGAACTCAAAACTCATTGTGTTAAACTCATTTGTGTTGCATCGAATCTGATGGGATG
This sequence comes from Polietes domitor, assembly GCA_947397865.1. Lineage (NCBI taxonomy): Eukaryota > Metazoa > Arthropoda > Insecta > Diptera > Muscidae > Polietes > Polietes domitor. The sequence goes on from OX377618.1 coordinate 156,591,350, forward strand.
TAGTGCAAAGTATTTTGTGCAATTAATGCCAATTTTAAAAGAACAGCCGTAAGGACGTTTTTTTGTAGCCGAAAATATGTGACCTCAAATTTCTTCCATCGAAAACAACTGCGGATTTTTGCAATTTAAGTATACTGCGAATCTCATGATAATATTAATCGAAATCTAGCCCACTATTCCCAAACTTACTAAACGGATTTGGTGGGACGCAATTAAAATCCAAAGGGATACATATGAGGAAGTTGAAAGGACAATTTCGGGAAACAATGGTCAGAATGATATACTTAATGGATTCCATTCCAAAGGTTGGATGATATATAACTAAAATGTTCTGGTCTTTTTTTCCTATCTGTTTACTAGATTTTGTTAGTTCGGTTTGATTTAGCTAAAATGTAAATTTTTTATATTGGTTTTTTATCAATTAATAGACCCTTGGAAGCACTTTAAATAAAAATTTGCCTTAGGATAACTCATACCTCACATTATTGGACGTTTATGTTGATTTTTTGTGGTTTGTCAAGGTGACAGCTAAAAACTCATATTTCTTGGAAACATTTTGTAAGGGTGTTAAGAAATATATATATGGAATCAATACCTTTCGAATGATGCCTAAATGATGAATATCGGACGAAAAATGACGTCACTCCATGTTTGTAAAATAGTTTAATACAGGAGATGGATTTTCAGAGCCAACATTTTCAAACTCTTTTTTCAAAAAATGGAATCATTCAAAAGGCATTGAATGCCGCTATTTATTTTTTATAAAATCCTAGCACCAAATACGAAATAAATTTCGGTTGCCACTATGAAAAAACACAAAAAGTACTATAAAGTTCCAATAATTCGACCAATAAGTATCTCTAAGACAAGAATTAAAATTTATATTTATGGGTCTATTATTTTAGAAAAAATGCAGCACAAAAAAATTGCAAGGGAAAAACATGATTTTTATGTGTATTTTCAGGAGCGTTTAGTTCGATCAAGGGACGAAATATTTTTCAAATCATCATTAAACAATCCAAACTTTATTTTCGTGGGTCACTGGAAATTATTTTTCCATTTGTATGGACCGTGACCCAGCCTAATGTATACGTCCATATATCTGCTGTCTATCTAAAGCTTGTGCTCAAAGTACAAGTCGCATTTGTTGCACCTTTGCAATTTTGGGCAGAAGTAGTTTTTTGATAAGACGCGGACGCTAGTGTATGTGAACGAAATTGGTTCAGATTTACCCAGCAAAGACAGATCAGGCGAATAAGAGAACCAGATCCTTATCTAGTTATTCGGAAGTTTGTATCATCACTATTGCATTTAACATACAGTTATCATAGGAATGAGAATACTCTTTAATATGAAATGTTAAAATTACATTTTCAGTAGAGCAAAATATATGGGAAAATCTACAAAATAGTCCGATTTCAATTTTGAAAAATTAAAAATTTCAAATTAGAGGCACACGTTTCATTTTAGCGTCAACTTGTTAAAAATACATTAAATATAAATAATGTGCTCGCGTGCATCATTTTGTTCAAGTGCTGAAGAAGTTATAATCGGATTGTCCCTTTTGGTTCTATTGCAAGTTAAGCCTGAAAACCCTATGAAAATCAACAAAATTTAACCTAAAATGGCTCTCGGTACCAAAATAATAATTCGATCTATTTAGCACTTACACACATTATTAGTAGTACCCATATTCATCGATCACACAGGGTTGCCACCAGTTATTTTTCAAACTGCGGATGTGCTCTTCAAAAAATATGAAATTTCATGATCTGCACGCATCGACCTGATGATGTTCGTACTGTCATAAACTCCTTGTCGCTGAAGGCACACCAAATCGTCCGGTCGCCTTTTGTTAGTATCTCTGTCGTTTATAATCCAATATTTAAAAATTTGCAACTACGTTCACGCTGCAAGCGCAAAAAAGAAAATTGTATCAATTTTCGTTTTATGCAAAAACAGAGTGACAGATTTTGAAGAGCTACCATTTATTCCTCAGTGATGGCACACGCCCTTTTCAACATATAGAAGATTCCGCAACATCATTACTATCATCCACAAAAAGATCAGAATGATTTTCTCTTATGCTGAAAAAGTTATAGCCAAAAGAGTTGAACAACTCCCGAAAGTTACAAGCAAAAATAGGGTAAATTAGGGTAGACCTTAGCTCAGTAGACTACATTAACAGCATAATTTTAAAACTTTAGGATGTTGGCGAGGTTAAACTCGTCGTTTTGAAAATTATGACACTCTCAGAAATATTATATATTGCTCTTAAAGCGGTTAGAAGCCTGAGTGACATGGAATCGTACTATACCGTAGATTTGCCCATATGTATACGTTTATTTAGTTGTCACATTATTTGTATTTGTCTTTCAAAAATGCTCTGTTATCAGAGATTTTATCACATCGGTCCATATTTTTTTTTACATAGGCTTTTTCCCGATTTAACTTCTTGCCTTTCTAAAAGGCGCATAACAGGTTCAAGCTCCATTTTTATCCTAAAAATGAATTTCAAAAATCAGTTCAATTCGAGTTGTACGGTAACAATTTTATCTCATTTTCCTTATTTAGACCTAAAAGTACGAATTTCGAAAGATATGAAGTCAGATAGACAAATTTCATTATTCTAGCTGCCGCTTGGTTGTTACATCTAAAATATATCGTGATTTGGTAAAACTTAAATATATCTGTTATAGTATGAAATTTTATTCGATGCAATGAAAAGGTCCAAAATGTTATTTAATCAAGTATTTGTAAATGGAGCAAATCAACTCTTTTGGCTTCTTCACATATATCGTTATAAATTCAACATATAAATTAAATGAATTTTAATTATTATTGTAGAAATAAATAAATGACCACACACAGAATGCACTCGGCATAACGCAATAAAAACAATTTCGAGTTTTAATGCTATTAAATGTACAACTAAATAGTAGACATCAATATTTAACCACACAAGTACTATAATAATTGAAACACTCAAGGAAATGTGACTGTCGTTGTAGTTGACAGTGTTGAAACCAAGACAAAAAATAAAAACAGAGACAATTTTAGTGTACATTTCAATCGCTGATTATAAGTCAGAATTGATAAAAATATAACCGCAATCAAAACTCCACAGATATGACGCAATCTTGGCGGGAGCAATCAATTTATCAAACAATTTATCAGAAATATTAATAATTATCGGAACGAAAGAATGTCCAGTACCAACCGTAAATAGGATTGAATGATTACATTTTTATGAAAAAATTGTAATTGGTCACAATTCGTGGATAAAATTTTAGGTTTTTCTAGAAATAAGTATAAAATATATTTATGAAAAGAACGCATAAACAAACTTTCAAAACAATCCAAGCTAGTGATGTCACAAATCATTGAATGGAACAATGCCTCATATTACACTACTCAACAAAATGAAAAAAATTTCATGTACTCCGGATGCGATAATTTTTTCTGTGTAGATAACCTTGACATGAGCTCGAAAAACGCAATAAAAATTTTTTTTTTTGTTTGGTTTTTTTTTTATTTTTTTTTTTTTAAATTTTAAAATTTTTTTTTTGGTTAATTTGTTTCGTCCGGCATAACTCGGGAACCACTAGCCCGATTTAATTGAATTAAATTTTAAAAAAATTAAAATTACAATTCCCTTAATCTGTTCATATATTGTTTTCCTATACAAGCAACAGTTTCCAAGTTAAAAATTAATATATAAAGGAAAAAACTTATTTTTTGCCTAAAGATTTAAAATTTTTTTTTTAAAAATCCATAAAAAATCCAAAATGAAAAAAAATGTCAAATCTTATTACTTTTACGTAAAGTCACATAACCTATGAGCAAAATGAGACAAAGATCATGAAAATCGATGCACGCGTTTCGCTTTTATTCGCAATTGAGTAAAGGTATGAATTTCAAAAATTTGCTCGACATATGCACAACTTTGTCTATGGTAAGGTTTTTTCTTTTTTTTGATTCTCAGAATTAACAAAACGGAATAAACAAAGGGTTATTTAATTTTTATGATTGCGTAAGCAAAGTAATAAACGCTAATAAATGTGCGTGAACAATTAAAAGGAAAAAAGGAAAGGAGACTTTTTTAATTATTTGGGTTTTCCGTTGGCTACCTTTATGATTTTTTTACAGAAATGCAACCCACATTTAAGGGTGGTCATTATTCGGAAAATTTAAGACTCACATATGGTGAAACAGGTATGTAGCCACCGTAAAAAAATATACACCCATTTATAAGTACCTGTCAGTAAAATACTAAACAATACACAGTATAAATAGGTCTTCATTGATCGATTTTACTCATTCAACAAGTGTCGACGAACGCGATAGTTAAAATGAGCAAACGTTCGCGAGGATTTGAATGCAATACCAATCCAAGTAATTTTTGTTACATGTGCGCCATGCTCGTCACTCACATCGCCCAGGTTGTCCGGAAAGAAGTCCAAGTGCGAGTGTAGAAAATGTATCTTAAGCGACATATTTGCTCTAATTTTTTTATAATTTTGGAGTAGTTGTTCGACGATCTCTCTGTAATTTGAGCTTTTGTTGTTTCCAAGAAATCCGGAAACAATTTGCCGAAATGAGTTCCAAGCTGCAGCTTCATTTGGTGATAAAATGTGCTCAAACTGTTGGTCTTGCAACAACTTTTTAATTTGCGGACCGTCGAAAACGCCTTCCTTAATCTTTGCCGATGAAAGGTGAGGAAAAATGGTTTTTAAATAGGCGAACGCTTCGCCATCTTTGTTGATAGCTTTCACGAAGTTTTTTATGAGTCCGAGCTTTATGTGAAGAGGTGGGAGAAAAACATTTTCCTTTTTTATGAGTGGTGTATATTTCACGTTGTCGCTGCCGGGGATGAAGTTAACTCTTTCTGTCCAACTCCTCCTGGTGTAATGATGTTGACGATCGCGGCTGTCCCAAAGGCAGAGAAAACAACAGTACTTTGTGAATCGACCTTGTAATCCACAAAGGATACCGATAACCTTAAGGTCGGCACAAACTTTCCAATCGTGCCTCTCATAGTTAAGACACTTTTGTAGATTGTCCATGACTTCGTATGTTTCCTTGGTGTCAACGGCATGAGCAATTGGAATCGAAGGTTTCTCGTTGCCGTTGTGCAGTAAAATTGCTTTAAGGCTCTGCTTGTTGCTGTCGATGAAAAGACGCCACTCTCCTGGATCGTAAGAGTACCCGAGTTCACCAAATAATCCGGGAATGTCCTTACAAAAACAGATGTTGTCTTTTTTTGTGTAGTACCTTGCGTATGGTTCATGACGCTTCCTGTAGATTGTTGTCACCACACCAGGAGCCAAGAAACCGAACTGTTGCATGCGCGATGCATGCAACTCTGCATCTTCCTTGGAGAGTTTCAATTCTCTAACCCAATCATTCAGTTCTGCTTGGGAACATAAGTGTTGACCTCCATGCAATGTATATGTTGACTCGCATTCTGATGTGGTTTCTACTGTCTCCGGATCTGATGTTGGATGTATCGCCTCATTATTAGATGCCCATCTTGAAACGGACGGTTGCGGGTCCACTGGTTCTTCGCAAAATGGCACTGGAAAATTCACTGTTGAAACAGCAGCGTAAGTCCATCGTATATTTTTTCTCACGCCTGTTTTTTTGCTAAGACAGAAGTAGCAATCTGTTACATGGCAAAGCGGAGCTCTCCAAAGCATTGGCATGATGATTCCCGGCTGTCGTCTGAAAGAATTTCAATAATAAGTTATATATGTTCTTGAATTTCGTAATCTACACTTACCTTGAGTCAGCTAGCTGTACGTAGCACCTTGGACATAGAGCACTTGGTGTCCACCGCTCATCTATGTTTGAGACCTTTAAATTGAAGCTCTCTTCAAATGAATCTCTCAATTTAGGTGAAAAACAACGCTTGTTTTTTTTTCAGAAACGTATTCTCCGCACATGTAACAAAAATTACTTGGATTGGTATTGCATTCAAATCCTCGCGAACGTTTGCTCATTTTAACTATCGCGTTCGTCGACACTTGTTGAATGAGTAAAATCGATCAATGAAGACCTATTTATACTGTGTATTGTTTAGTATTTTACTGACAGGTACTTATAAATGGGTGTATATTTTTTTACGGTGGCTACATACCTGTTTCACCATGTGTGAGTCTTAAATTTTCCGAATAATGACCACCTTAAATGTGTAATTAAAAAAGTCCCCTTTCCTTTTTTCCTTTTAATTGTTCACGCACATTTATTAGCGTTTATTACTTTGCTTACGCAATCATAAAAATTAAATAACCCTTTGTTTATTCCGTTTTGTTAATTCTGAGAATCAAAAAAAAAAAAAAAAGAAAAAACCTTACCATAGACAAAGTTGTGCATATGTCGAGCAAATTTTTGAAATTCATACCTTTACTCAATTGAGAATAAAAGCGAAACGCGTGCATCGATTTTCATGATCTTTGTCTCATTTTGCTCATAGGTTATGTGACTTTACGTAAAAGTAATAAGATTTGACATTTTTTTTCATTTTGGATTTTTGTATGGATTTTTAAAAAAAAAAATTTTAAATCTTTAGGCAAAAAATAAGTTTTTTCCTTTATATATTCATTTTTAACTTGGAAACTGTTGCTTGTATAGGAAAACAATATATGAACAGATTAAGGGAATTGTAATTTTAAATTTTTTAAAATTTAATTCAATTAAATCGGGCTAGTGGTTCCCGAGTTATACCGGACGAAACAAATTAACCAAAAAAAAATTTTTAAAATTTAAAAAAAAAAATAAATAAAAAAAAAAACCAAACGAAAAAAAATTTTTTTTTGCGTTTTTCGAGCTCATGTCAAGGTTATCTACACAGAAAAAATTATCGCATCCCGAGTACATTTTGACTGTTGACTAGTGTTATTATTGTAATTATTTATTTTATTATTTATAAATACAATGAACAAATGCAGGGATATAACATAGAAATGTACTCCTTTACAGACAACATCATCATTATGTCAATGTCTGATTGAAGGGGACTGCGGAGGTATGCATATGCGGTGTAGTGTAGAAATAATTTTGGACATATGATATTTGTGTCACAATTTAACAAAAAAAATAATTTAAACATTTAAAAAAAATAATTTAAAAAAAATAATTTATTTTCTCTGAATATATGTAAGCGACAAGTAGAATTTGAATTTTATTGTTTTGAAATGAATCATAAATCATGTATCCAAAGGTGAAACAACGCCATAGCCAATATAACAAGAGCAGAATGGTTAGAAGACAAACCAGTAGGGACATTTGCACTATGCCAAAACATAGAACAATGTTTACTACAGACGCTTTCAGATGAAATATAATGTTACCAGTCAAATCTAACCAATGTCAAATCAAAAAATTGTAATACGTACCTTCAAATCGGTATGGATATTTGTATTGTATATTTGTGTACTAGTTGAAATATGTCATGATCTGCAAAAGTTGATCAAGATACGATATAAGATGTAGGTTTTCGAGCTGTTATAGAGTAGAATGGGGGCCCCATTTGAGTTATACCAAAGTATGGACATTCATAGTATGTATTCTTAGTTGAAATACAATTTAATCTGCGAAATTTGGAAAACTTCCGATGTAAGATGTAGGTCCTAGAGGGGTAATAATAAAAATGGGGGCCCATTTTGAGGGCGCTACATTAAAAAGTGAACCCTTATAGATCACTTTCAAAGTAAGTATTATTTATTGAAATAAAGGGTGATTTTTTAAGAGCTTGATAACTTTTTTAAAAAAAAAAACGCATAAAATTTGCAAAATCTCATCGGTTCTTTATTTGAAACGTTAGATTGGTCCATGACATTTACTTTTTGAAGATAATTTCATTTAAATGTTGACCGCGGCTGCGTCTTAGGTGGTCCATCCGCTTAGTCCAATTTTGGCATTTCCACGTTTTTGAGTAACAGAGACCCAATTGGTGCGAACGGCGACGAATCGAAAATTGGTGGTCATCATTAACACTGGCCGATACAGCTGCGATATTTTCTTCAGTTCGCACTCTACGTAAGCGTGTTGGTGGTTTAATGTCCAACAATGTAAATTTGGTGCGAAATTTAGTCACAATAGCCCGAATAGCCGCTTCAGTGGGTCGATTAAACTGACCATAAAATGGAAGCGCGCAATGAACTTTCTTAACAGAGCACGCATTTTGATAATAAAATTCAATAATTTGCAAGCGTTGTTCGTTTGTAAGACGATTCATGATGAAATGTCAAAGCATACTGAGCATCTTTCTCTTTGACACCATGTCTGAAATCCCACGTGATCTGTCAAATACTAATGCATGAAAATCCTAACCTCAAAAAAATCACTCTTTATAACATGATCTGCAAATTTTATCAAGTTCCAATGTAATATGTGGTTTCTATAGCGATAACAGTGTTAACCAGGGGCCCATTTGTATGGGGGCTATACCAAAACATTGACCTATATAGCTGGCTTTCAAAATAGATGTTTCTATTCTAAATGTAACACGGTGTGGGAAATTTGATCAAGATCCGATGTAAAATGTGCATTTTAGAGCAGTAATATTGAATATCGGAGGTACATTTGTATGGGGGCTATATCAAAACATGGACCCATGTGGTCCACCTTCACTTTAGCTGTTTCTTATTCAAATATAACACGATACAGAAAATTTTGTCATGATCCCATGTAAAATGTGTATTCTACACCATTTCTAATTGAAATTGAGAAAATTCCACTTGTAATTGAGACTTTCCATTTCATATTGAGAAAATTCCATTTGAAATTAAGATTTTCCATTTCAAAATGAGAAAATTCCAATTGAAATTAAGATTTTCCATTTCATAATGAGAAAATTCCAAGTGAAATTGAGAATTGAGAAGGCTCATTCAGAGTTTGTTCTCGATCCTATGGTGCTCCTTGATCCTATGATGCTCCTTCTTACTGCAATTATTATACTGAATTCTTCGGCTTATTCAAAACGCGTTCAACAAAAGAATGAGTTCTGAGGAGATGAGGAATTTAAATGAACTTGTTTTGATATACAATAACGCTTAATTCCGTAGCTGACTGGAACAAGTCTTTGAAAACTGCCACTTGATAATGATATCGTAGTTATATAATCCAAGGTTATGGGGGATCTCAAATTGCCAAATGTAAGACCACAGAGAATTGTTTATTGCAGAAGACAATTCAACAACCTTTTTCTTGGGTGAAAATAGAAATTTCTGAATTTTCTCAATTTCAATAAGAATATTCTCAATTTCAAATGAAAATTTCACAATTTCAATTGGAATTTTCTCAATTTAAAATGTAAATTCTCATTTTCAAATGGAATTTTCTCAATTATAAATGAAAATTCCCAATTTCAATTGGAATTTTCTCAATATGAAATGAAAATTCTCAATTTCAATTGGAAATTTCTCAATATGAAATGTAAATTCCCAATTTCAATTGGAATTTTCGCAATTTGAAATGGAAATTCTCAATTTCAATTGGAATTTTCGCAATTTGAAATGGAAATTCTCAATTTCAATTGGAATTTTCTCAATTATAAATGGAAATTCCCAATTTCAATTGGAATTTTCTCACTGTGAAATGGAAAATCTCAATTTCAATTGGAATTTTATCAAATTGAAGTGGAAAATCTCAATTTCAATTAGAGTTTTCCCAATTTCAATTGGAAATGGTGTAGAGCAGTAATAGTGCAAATTATAGAGATATTTGTATGGAGGCTATATATAAATCTGAACCGATTTCCTTCAAATTCAATACCAATCGTCCTTGGCCAAAAAGTAATTTCTGCCAAATTTCATGACAATCGAACAACAATTGTGACCTGTAGAGTGCGAACAAGCTTAGATGGACAGCAGACGGACAGACGGAAGGACAGACAGACATTGTTAAATCGATTTAGCTGGTGATTCTAAGTCGATCCGTATGCTTAAAGGTGGGTCTAGCTCGATTATTTCTTGGTGTTACAAACATTTGGCGAGAAACTAACTTATAATACACTAGTCCACGAAGTGGTGTAGGGTATAATAATGGTACGTGCAAAATCTGAAAAAAATCGGTTGTAATGTGTATATCTACAATAGAAAGAAATTAAATCAGGAGGTATATTAGTATTTTAAATAAATAACGACCTGTACTTTGACTACAAAAGCAGGTGGGCAGACGGCCATGTTTTAATCAATTCATAAAAATAAAATAATAACCTTTCGTTATCCATATGCGTATATTATTCATGTGTGTATGTAAATAGACTTGGTCAAAAGTATAATTTGAATGTTCATTAGTGCATTATTTAATACGTACATACATACAGAAATAAATGTTAATGTGTACATACGAGGATATATTATAGTACTGTTCAACAAAAAACCATTTTGATAGTGATGAAAAAGTCCAAGTAAATCAGAACACGTTTTCATTTCTTTGGTTTTGTTTTCATTTGAAATTCCATAAAATTTGTTAAGGAATGAATCATATATCAATACATGTAAAAAGCTGCATTTTATATTATCAGAAATGTTAATAGCTTTCATTCCTGCTCATTTTTCCATTTCTTTTTATTATAGTTTCTGTTATATTTCGCATAAAATCTGATTTTGGATTGCTGTACTTGTAATCAAAATAACACAGAGTGAGAAACTGAACACACTGGTTTGTTATGTTGAATCTAAATTGGTGTTGTATAGTGTAATGTATGTATGTTTGGAAGTACATAATTGCAATGGTTCGTTATGGCAAAAATTCTGGTTGTGCTGCATGTACGGCTTGCAGTTTTTCCTGAGTCCCTGCCATGGGAATATGACTAATGTTTTAGTCTACATAATGAACTATGGGCATTAGGTTGGGTCACGAAAAAATACAGTAATTATTTCAAAAGTATGTCAACATCGAACAACTAAACGCTTTGGAAAACAGCCTTAAAACGTATTTTTTGTATTTAACATTTGTATTTCTAGGGAACATTTTGTAGAGCGCAGTTAACTTTTACAGAAAATTAGACAAAATTGTTACGACTTTCCAGCGACAAAATTGTCTGCAAATCAAAATTAAAATTCAAAATTAAACAATTCAAACATTATTTCTGGAAGTGACAGATTTTTTGTTTCATTGTATGGACTGCGACCCATTCTAGTGTATATATGCCACATATGCAAAATACATGCACATTTTCATTTGAATGTAGTTCAATGTGATTGCGTTAATGTACATTTGATCTTTATGCAAATATACACAGAAATAAAATTAAATTGCAATGAGGTCATTAGAAATGTAATTTTGCCGGAAAATTTATATGGATGACTTATTTGCTACAAAGAATGGGTCATCGATGTCTGTACAGGCATTATTGACGAAATAATTATTGATTATTTACATTTTTATCTACGTCCTATTAATAATAGAAAATCGAAACGAAAATCGACTTAGGTAAATTAAAAGTTTGAAAAACAATAAAAGAGAAACAAATTAAATAATTATTATATTAACCAGACGAATCATACCCTACCAGCCGGCGCGGAATCTTAATACAGTGAAGTGCATTCCACAGCACTAATGATAGTTCATAATATTCAAATCCATAGAAGAAAATTATCGTGTTTTACTTGATGAAGTACTATATCCAAATGTTCCCATACTTAAACGAATCGTAAAGACAGTAAAGATGTTCTGTGTGTTCGTATGAAATTTTTAAAAATATCAACATTTTAAAAAAGAGCAAGATTAAATCCATAAAACTGTGCATGTTTATGAAATATAGAATTACTTTAATTTTACTTAGACCAAGTTATTTATGTGCGAGGAACTATAATGTTCATGGCAATGGGTCCAGATTCCACATTGATAGAACAATTGAAAAACATCAGATCGTTGTGGACTTCGGACACCTGTATGGAAGTTTGAGATGATTTAATTATTCATAGTATAAGGACATTTGTTTGAGAGGTTCTAGAATATGCGTGGCATATTCATTAAAGTGACATAGTTTTCCATTCACACTACCCCCATAATATATATATATATATATATATATCTTACCCCTTTATCAGAATTCGTTGTCAGAAGCTTGTTATTTTCCAAAAAGTTTCATTTTGTTCCACAATGTATTATGTAGGTTTAAAGTGATTATAACGGGTTATCCAACAAGAGGTGTTATTTTGGTATTCAAAGAAAAATTCCATTTTTTGAGATTAATGATCGGATGTTTATTTCATAATAAAGAGGAAGTTATGCCGTTAATATTGAAAAACAACATCAGCCAAGTGACCACCAGGACCATATCCTTTTCATGAAATTTTCCATAACCAAATCGCAAAGTGGCTGCCCTATGTTCTCGATAGCCTCACGAAATCTATCTTTGGGGTCTTGAATCAACGCTGGGCTGTTGGCGTACACCTTATCTTTCACGTGGCCCCAAAGAAAGAAGTCCCAAGGTGTTAAATCTCAAGATCTCCGTGGCCAATTGTGATCACCTCTTCGAGAGATAACACGGTCCGGAAACTTTTCCCGCAAACGTGCAATGGTTTCATTGCTTGTGTGACACGTAGCGCCGTCTTGTTGAAAGTAAATGTTGTCCAGTTCAATACCATCCAACTCCGACCATAAAAAATCATTAATCATCTCTCGATAGCGCAATTCATTCACCGTAATTGTTGATCCAAACTCACTTTCGAAAAAGTAAGGTCCAATGACCCCGCCGGACCATAAACCCCACCAAACAGTCACACGATGAGGATGGAGAGGATTCTCAACAATAACTTTTGGGTTTTTCGCGCCCCAGATGCTACAATTATGCTTGTTGACGTAGCCACCGGGGTGGAAATGGGCCTCATAAGTCAAGATGATTTTTCGATGGAATTCCGGATTATTTTCATTCATGAATTTTAATAATTTCAATGCGTTGTTGAAGCGTATATCGTTCCACTTCTAGTAATGGCGTAGTTACTACTTGTCAAATGTCAAAGAATAAAAGCTTCAAAAGTGACAGCTACCGAAATGCCGGGTGGTAGTATAAAATTGCTACAATCTATCGGAATTTAACATACATTGATTTTATTTAGAGACATGGTGCACAATGTCTATTAAAACAATACTAAGTATCAAATAGTGGAGAATCCATACAGAAGCTACAACGCCTTTAATTGTACGTAAGTTAGGGTGATTTGTGTGAATGGTACATAGGCTCCCTTGTGGAAGTTACATAGGCTCCAATTTAGTTCAACAATTTAACTCTAGTTTATTTCAAAGCCATAGTAAATAGTTCATTTACTAGAAATAGGGTAGTAAATTTACTTAAAAACATTTCATTGGATCTAATAAAAAATCTTGCCATTATTTCAATTAAATTCACACTTGTGTGGAGGAAAATTTCCAAGGTTGTAAGTAAGAAAAATTTAAGAAAAAATTTTTGTATGGAAAACATCCATTTAGGAAATTTTAACAACAAAAAAATAGCTTTTTCTTAAAATTAAGTTAATGTGTTTACTGAAAACAATAACTTGAAATTGTTAAGAAAATGCTTGAATATTAATATAAAAAGCATTTATCGTTCTTTTTCAGAGACTTATTTCTTAAATACTTCAAGTATTACACAGTGCAACACGAAAAAAAATAACCATATACGGATACCGCTACATGATAAAAGACCAAAAAAAAAAAGACCCGTGTTTTTTTTTTTCCCCAAAGTCATGCACTTTTTTTTTATGGGCCCCCAGAGATTTGAGGCCTCGGTGTAATTTTTGGAAAAAAGTGATCATATTCTCAGGCTCATATCTTGCAAACCGTTCGGAATTTTGATTTACTCTCTGAGGCAAAGTTGTAGCTCTTGTCATAAGGAACAAAAATTGTGAACATATAAAATCAAAAAATTCATCTTCACGGCCGAAATCGCAAATGTCATCGAACAAATCTTATAGACTGTAGTGTGTTCAGGTAGCGTATACTTGCTGTTGATTAAGGATTATATCACTCATACGCACTGTAGTCGGTCTGGCCATTAACAGAAACAGCATTGCAATATATATTTCTTCTACCTAAACGGGGTTAAGAATAATTCCTAGGAAGTTCATATGTTCTAGAAAGTTGTTTATTGAGATCTTAGGTACATTTTTGTAGTTGATTGTTTCCCTGAATTTTCAACGGTTTGCTACCTATGGACCTGAACAGGGGAAAAAGGTTAAAAAAATCGATTTTTTTTAAGTTTTTTGCGATTTTGACCTTGAAGCTGAAGTTTTTTTGATTTTATATGTTCACAATTTTTGTTCTTTATGACAAGAGCTAGAACTTTGCCTCAGAGAGTAAATCAAAATTCCGAACGGTTTGCAAGATATGAGCCTGAGAATATGATCACTTTTTTCCAAAAATTACACCGAGGCCTCAAATCTCTGGGGGCCCATAAAAAAAAAGTGCATGACTTTGGGGGAAAAATAAACACGGGTCTTTTTTTTTGGTCTTTTATCATGTAGCGGTGTCCGTATATGGTTATTTTGAAATGACTTCAAAAATGTTGCACAGTGTTATTCTAGACAACCGCTGTGAAGGCGCCTATCTTGCCTTCGCGCCAATCATGTATGACACATATTTATGGCAGAGGTATCATGAAACTTTAGAGAAATATTTCATGTAGTCATTTTTATATACTACACCACTTCGTGGACTAGGGTGTTATAAGTTAGTTTTCCGCCAAATGTATGTAACACCAATAAATAATCGAGCTAGACCCACCTTTAAGTATACGGATCGGCTTAGAATCACCAGCTGAATCGATTTAACAATTGCTGTTCGATTATCATGAAATTTGGCAGAAGTTACTTTTTTGGCCAAGGACGATCGGTATTCAATTTGGAGGAAATCGGTTCCGATTTAGATATAGCCCCCACACAAATGTCGTTCCCGATTTGACTTTTCCGCTCTAGAAACCACATATTGTACCCGATTTTCTTTAAAATTGGCACATCTTATAATCCAACTAAAAATACCTATGGTGAAAGTGGGTAAGATCGGTTCAGATTTAGATATAGTTCCCATACAAATGTCGCTTCGGATTTGACTTTTTCCGCTCTAGAAACCACATATTGTACCCGATTTTCTTTAAAATTGGCACAACATTTTATAATCGAACTAGAAACACTTATGCTGAAAGTGGGTAAGATCGGTTCAGATTTAGATATAGCCCCCATACAAATGTTGCTCCCCATTTGACTTATTGCGATCTAGAAACCACATATTGTACCCTAGTTTCTTTAAAATTGGAACAACATCTTATAATCCAACTAAAAATACCTATGAAGAAAGTGGGTAAGATCGGTTCACATTTAGATATTGCCCCAATACAAATGGTGCTCCCGAATCTTTAACCAATTTTAGCCAAACTTTACATATTATATTTCACCAATAAACCTACATGGTGAAAGCGGGTCACATCGTTCCAGGTTTCAATATACCCCCATACAAATGTCCTTTCCGATTTAAATTTTTTTGTCAAACACATACATTTACAGGATGCAAAAATCCTTCCCGATTTCACTTTTTGACCGAATTGAATTGTAATGAGATAGAAAGTGAGGTGTATCATATAGTCGGCTCCGTCCGTCTTTAGCCTTTCCTTACTTGTTTGGGAGATGCCTATATTTCCATATTTTGGTATAACCCAAATGGGCCCCATTCTGCTCTATTACAGCTCTAGAAACTACATCTTACATCGGATCTTCATCAAATTTTGCAGATCATTATATGTTTCAACTAGGAATACCTACCGTGAATGAGAAATATATAGGCGAATGTTTTGGCACAGGCCTCAAGTGTTGTTATAGGCCCCCTTCAAATGTCCGTCCGATTCATCCTATTACCGATGTATAATCTGTATTTATCATTGAATCTTGATCAATTTTTCCAGATCATGTTATATTTACTTTACTCGGAATATCTGCTGGAAAATTGAATCAATTACTTTATTATTTACCATATTCATTAAATTTGACTAAAGATGAATTGATAGTAACTGTATAATTTATATGAACTATATGAAATTGCTCCCATGTCATACCTGGGTTTAGTAGTCAAAGCGAGGTATATACGCAGGGAGTGGTGTAGGGTATTATATAGTCGGCCCCGTCCGACTTTAGCCTTCCCTTACTTGTTTGTATTAGTGTTGGATACTCTGAAGCAAAATCATTCGTTTGAATTATTTTAGTTAAATTGTTTTGAGTTCACTTTTTTCCTTGTATCAAGTAAAATTTTCCTCAGTTTAAGTAAAAAATTTCTCGTTTTGAAGAAAAAATCAGCAAATTTGTCCTCAGTTTAAGTAAATATTTACTTGATTTGAGTAAAAATTTACTTAGTTTTTGGAAGTGTAGTAAAAATGTACTTGATTTGAGGAAACATTTACTTAGATTCAGGAAAAAATAGCACATTTTACTTAGATTTATTAAAAATGTAATGGGTTTCAAGAAAAACTTACTGCAATTTTTCTCAGTTTGAGTAAGTATTTACTTGGTTTGAGGAAAATTGAAGTAGAATCAAGTTCAAAGCATGTATTAATTTCAAGGAAAAGTATGAACTTGATATGAGGAAATATTGCTTTAGCGCTATACGAAGTTCAATTTTCCAAAAAATTTAGTTCATTTTAACTCACTTCACTTTTTTCTGAGTGTAGGGATATGGGTCATTTGTGTGGGAAGTACCAGAAGGGGAAATATTATTATGTTCAAAGTTTGAATAAATTGTAGAAGGATTTGGTCCAAACAAACATAGAAACAGTCACTCTTTCAGGGGGTTATGTTTCACATAATATATACACTCCCACTCTGTAGAAAAGTTGATGTAATATAAAACGAAAATGGAAAGGGTATTTTATTTTTTTTTTTTAATTTAATTATTTGAGTAAAAGCTATAATTTTATAAGTCTACACTTTAGGCAATGCTGATAAATATACTCGATTGTGGAAAGTGCATTATATTCACTCGAATTTATCGCTGTTTTTACTTTTTAATACTCATTGTTTTATTTTATTGTTGCATTCTACAAGTTTTAGAGCAAAAAACAATCTCACAAATGTTCAAATCAATTAAAAAATTGTGTTTATAGTGTGAAGATGTCGTCACTTTTTTAATTTTATTTTTGCATTTTTTGTACTTTTACAGGACCACCGTACGTACGAGCCATTGGACCGATAAAAGCTGTCGCCGGCGAAGATGTAACAGTGCATTGTCCATTTTCCGGTTATCCAATAGAACAAATTAGATGGGAGCAAGGACATCATGAACTGACAACAAGTAAGACAAATTGCCAATGTTAGCCACCGATGGCAAGCATGCATGTTCGAGCGAGCGAATATGTAAATATCAAAAGCGTGAAGTCCAACAAAAGTTCCAACATGATTATTCTTTTGCAGTTTATTCAACATCAATATGGTAGAGAATGTTAGCGTAAATTCGAAAATTGTAATGTAGCCCAGAAGAAGCTGGGACACATTTTGTAGTTCACACATGGGCTATACAAAAACAAATTGTTTTAAAAACACAAAAACTACAGACTAAGTAGAGTGTATGAAATAATAACAAATAGCTTCGGAGCAGCAACAAAGTCGGAAAACATTACTATCCTATAATGAAAATAATATAATTAGAACTGCTACTCTAAATAACCCCAAGTAAATAAAGACAGGAGATAGCATCCAATAAAATAAAAAATATAAAATATAAAAGAACATCCAGAAGTAAAGGACAAAATAAGCTCCAAACTCCAGAAACAAAACAAAAACGATATGAATGAATTAACTCCCATGTTGGTGAAGTTATCCCATCCGTTCAAATATAATTTTAGCCTTGCTCCATTTTTGCAATTCAGCAGACGAAATTTGATTTTCTCCAAGCACATCGACTGGATACAAAAACACTAGAATTTAATATAGACAACATAGGTATGTCTGTCATCAAAGTGATTTAAATGCCCTATGTAGAAAACGTTAGCAAATTGTCACACTCGCTTACAAATGCCTGAGAATTTAGCTAGTCCCAATCTTTAGGATTCTATATTAAATTGCGTTTGTTGCACACTTAGAAACTGAATATTTTTGTGTAACTTTTGTTTGGCTTCTCGAACTAATGCTAATTCTGATACATTCAAAACATATGTGCGCAATATATGTACATACATACATATGTACGGATTTTTAACAACCCAACAAATGGTTATTCTTTTTTCTTTATTGATATTTTTGCATTTATGTCCTCTCTTGTTTTTCATATCGTTGCAGATTCCCATTACTCTTTGGCGCCTGTACAGCAGGGAGGCTATCTTGTCATCAAGAATGTTGAACCAACTCGTGATCAGGGCATGTATACCTGCGTTGTTAAGAGCCGCACAGGCGAGGAGGCTCGACGTGATATGCAATTGAATGTCAATAGTGAGTACATTTTCAACATGGTAGCAGCAATTCGACTAGATAACCATTTCCATTTTGTTTGGCATTCAATGGCTCAATTTTTATTTCAATACCCTTGGGGTACTCGCTGATGAACAGCCTGTGACATATTGTGTTGGAACATGCCGTTCTACATGCAGATGTACAACTGTGTTATCAGGCAGTAGTCCAAGCGTTTAATTCATTGAAGATGTAGTATGTATATACATAAGTGTGGCCCAAAATTATATGGAAAACATAAAGTACGCCAATCGTTTAAAAGTATTTCATTATTATGATTATGTACCATATGGAAGAAAATGCAATGCGTCCATCGTATCAGTTTATGATTTCACATTAAAAATACGCATAATTGTTATACCAGTCGAAGGTGATGAAAGTTTTTTGTCACAGACATCCTGTAGCCTATTAGGGAGATAATTTTTCATCACATTTACATGCACTTTTAATATTAAAAACTCATTGTTGTTTTGGGTAGTTGTCTAATAAGTTCGTGGGGAAAATCCTGTGTCGTGTTGATAAACCCATCAGCCTACAGCAAATGGTAATGAGAAAGGTTTCAGGTAGAACACAACGCTCTTCAAAACGCTTTGCGGCGAGGTTTGTGGGTGTATACATATAATACACAGATGTGATTTTCATATAACGTAGACATATATACAACTTATAACATCATGTTAACGCAAGACCTCCATACAGAAGGATCACTGATGATTTGTCTCTACACATGGCAATGAAATACGTATATGGTCAAATGTGTGTATGGTTGAGTGTGGCTCTCCTCCTTTCCATTACTTCTTTCTTAAGCAGAAATTACTTGATCGAATAGCTGAAATGTATTACATTCAAAACTCATAGAAATCAATCAATCGATCACTAATCAACAGCACAAACTAATAATAAAAATTGGAATAATTTATTTATTATGACAAAGCTACAGTGTAATCCATAATTTTCGGAAATTTAAATGTCCTGTATGACTACCATATATTTTTTTTTCATCAGGTTCAATGGATTTTAAATATTAAAAATTGCATCCATATGTAAGACAAAATATATTAATTTGTTAATCCCATATTTTCGAAAATTTAAATTGAAATGAATACCATATAGAAACTTAAGAGAAAATGGCTATATGTCGGGATGAATTTTTGCATGCGAACTATGAAGTTGCTTCATTATCGTAATCTGCAAAATTTTGACAAGAATCTCAAACTTTGTGTTTTGGGCCACGCTAGTATACATACATATTCTCTAATGCAATATGTTCACCAAATGTTCCATAATAAATTGTACGAAAATTGTAAAGCAATGATGAAATCAGTTCTATATCATCCCCTCACGGTGATTCTAAATCGATTTTTGGAGTTCATTCTGTAACTTTTAAACGGTAAATTATATCGTTACAAAATTGTAAAATTTGAAAATGAGTACGGGGCATACTGGATGACTCTCCAAAGTTGTTCACCTTGGCTATGTCTAATTTTAACATGGGCAAATATTTAAATTCAATCAGAAGGTATACGGTTCCAAAAATAATATCAAAAAGGTCCCATTTTTATAGTTTTTTTTCAGAAATGCGATAACATTATTTCGCTTGCAAAATTTTCGACTATTGCAGGTGCAAATTTGGTTTCTTTTTCATAAAGAAAGAATGTATTACATATGCCCTTCTTAAATTATATTGATCAAATTGTTTCCCAAGTCTTCTCAATATATAAAAATTATTTGCAAAAATTCTCAAACCGCAATTTTTATACCCTACACAACAGGGTATGCCTTTGTGCATTTGTTTGCAACACCCAAGAGGAAGCGAGATAGACCCATCGTTTATTATACCGATCGACATAGAATCGATTGCTCGATTGTGTTTCTTTCAATGGTTCAAATTGAGTTAGTCTGAAATTGAGAAATGTCAAATGAAATGCAGAAAAAAACTTGACGTTTATGTGTGGTTCACATTAGAGATGGGCGCCACTCACGTGAATTGCGTGAATCACGCGTGAACGTGAGCAAAATTTATTTTACTCACGTGGGCGTGCGTGAACGTGAGGGACGAAAAAATGTTCGTGCGTGAATGTGCGTGAGTCTAATTTCTGCGTGAATCACGTGATTTTTTCGTGAGTCGCACATATTTATTAATTCTTTTATTTTCGTTTAAAAATGTGAAATTTTCCATTCAAAATAAAAGTCATAGACATATTTATTGCTTCAGTGTAGGTATAATATCTATTTTTATTATTTAAGTAAGCATTCCCTGCACCAACACTAAGCACTGAATTTATATCCTTAGTGTTAATTCAATTAAAAAAACACACAACTGGTATCGGGGTATATGCTGTGTTTTTTAC
Source organism: Polietes domitor (assembly GCA_947397865.1). Lineage (NCBI taxonomy): Eukaryota > Metazoa > Arthropoda > Insecta > Diptera > Muscidae > Polietes > Polietes domitor. Next base: position 156,612,138 of record OX377618.1, read on the forward strand.
TTGGATTTTATGCCAGTGTCCGATTTCTAACTTATTTTTCGTTAAACTATTCGGTATACCACACTGTAATTTGGTATACTATATTAAAAATATGAATTTAAATCAAACATCGCATTAAATTAAATAATTTTCGGATTTGCGGGGCGTTACTCATTACGATTTTAAATGTATATTTAAATGTAATGTATATATGAGCCAATAATCACTCACGCGCACATCTCTAGTTCACATTCAACACTGGCCCTTACAATTTAACCATTATATGCATATGAATGCTATATCAAAAACCAAATCGCTCTGCTTAGAGTACAAAAAACATATGCCAAATGTCATTATGATATGCCTATTAGGACAACAAATTATTTTAACGACAAAATTTCCACATTTTTCCTTATATATCTTAATGTTATTTTTCTAAAAAATGAAACTTTTGGGTTTATTCATAATCTTTTCGTTTTAATTGATACCTTTACTGAGTACCAGGGAACTAGTTTTAAAACCATTTACCCAACTTTATACGTTTTAAACTATTTCCAAGTCATCCAAATTGAGCATTGACATATTTTCATTTGGCGATATGACCATTTCTCTTAATTTGGCATTGTCCAAAAAATTTATATTCACTATTTTGGCCGTGTAACTTTAAAATCGATATCTTTAAATTTCATCACAAAAAGGATTCACTTGTATAAATTGTTGTATTTGTTATTTTGTAATCATTACAGGCCCTCCAGTTATAGAACCATTTAAGTTTCCAAAAAATCTCCAAGAAGGAGGAAGGGCACAAATAACGTGTGCCGTATCCTCAGGTGATATGCCAATATACTTCAGCTGGAAAAAGGATGATATGTCTATACCATCAAGTTTACAGGTAATCTTTCGAAAAATATTTTGAACGAACGAAAGAGCCAACGACCGACGAAATCGAATAAAAGAAATCAAATACTTTATTTCTAATAACACACACAATTTAATACATTATCCTTGAGGTTAAATGTGTCTCTTCATTCAGGCCCGGTCCTTACCTCTTATGTCGTTGTTAGTATGGAGGGTTGTGTGTGTGTGTGCTCATGATCCCAGACGAAAAAGGGACAATGGAAAAGCTTTAAAAGCAGACATAAAAAGGATTTCGCTTTTATCAATACACATTGTCGTTAGGTTTCAAATAATGTATGGTTTTTATGGTTTATTTCGTTTTTCAATTTACAAAAGATTTCGGAGAAAAAAGAGGAGTTCTACTCGTTGCTCGTCTTTAAGGATATCAGTGCTAAGCACAGCGGCAAATATACATGCTACGCCAGTAATGCAGCAGCGAAAGTTAACTACACGGCCGAACTACAAGTCAGAGGTAAGTTTGATGATTGAATGTTTTCGATATGACGAGGTTGTGAACTACGAATATCGCATTACTTTGGTAATGGCCAGCGACACTATTAGTACTGGTACAATAATGTGAAAAATAGGTAATAGGGAGAAACAGTTTTTTATAAAATATTTAGAATATTCATAAAATATATTGTGATTATTATTAAAGGATAAGAAATTCGAAATGGAATTATTACTTTTAGATATTTCTCTTAAGCAATAACTAACTTTGACTCCAACATATATATGTTTTAAGTCGCTATTTCACAAATAACGACACGTAACATTGTTCAAGCCAATGTTATACATAATAAAGATTATTGTTGCAAACTAATAACATTTGTTAAATTATCAGGATAACCCCTTATTAGGAATTGCATATCCTTCGCAAAATAAATGTGATGTAAAGGGTACATACAAATTTCGCACATGACGAACATATTAACCTGGCTTAGTGTGATTTGTTCTGCGTCAACAAAAAATGTCTTCATTTTCCTGCAAGTAACTAAGCTCAAATCCTTTGTGTTCTGATGTGTTGGATACGTTAAAGCAACACATTAAGGATTTGTACTCTGGTCGTTCTCTTAATTTTATATATTTTTATCAGAGATATATGTGCTTGCTTGTGGGCTGGCGGAAGTGTCTTAAAATAAATCACATTGGATTTGAGGAAAAAACAATTTTTGTGAAATTTCTGAAAGAAGCTATTACCCATTGACACATGCACACCACTAAGACCGACATTGCCATTTTACTTCAGTCCGTCTTATGTTTGTTGAAGCGACCGAAAAGATTATTCCCCCGTACCCTTAACTTCATCAATGCTGAATTCTTCTCCAAATGATATCCTGTGTTAAACTTTTCGTTTGTTTCCTTTTTGGGAGAAAAAAGGAAAAACTCCTTTTGGCTCCTCGTTAATTTTTCGCTGCAGTGTGTGTGTTTGCTCTTCTACTTTGTATCTTTTGAGTTCACAACTGTTACGTATCTAGCTACATATCGAGAACTTTCAATGTAGCCTTTAATGCCTGTGATAAATAGACATACATACGTACATGGTACATTGTATGTATGTATATATCCGTATAAATACACAAAGTTATATAAATTTTATTTTACTTTATTTGATCACGTTTAGTTGCACCACGCTGGTCCTTCGAACCCATGGATACAGCTATAATGCTTGGCAATACAATATCAATAAATTGCGAGGCGGAAGGATATCCGATACCCACGATTACCTGGTTCAAAGGACAAGGTAAGTATATAGACGGTGTGCTATTTTTTTGTTGAAATTTTTTTAATTCTAATAGAACGAGGTGCTATATTAAGAGTGAGTAATTGAAAATGTGATAGGAAGACTCATCTGTTTAAATAGTCCTCATATTTGACTTATTACCGCTCCCAAAATTGTAAATGGCTATAAATTTCTGAAAGTAGATACCATATCGAGGGCTTATAGTCATAAGTGGCTATGAACAAAAACACAACTTTTCAGGAGAGCGAAAAAACTGATTTTCTCCTTAATTTTAAGAGTAATTATGAATCACTCTTCTACAGTTTAATCTAAAGAGGATTACTAATTGCTACAATTAAAAAGTTTTCGAAATTTCCTATTATTCGCGGTTTAATGGTTCATAGCCACTTTTGCACGTTTAAAATTGAGCACTATGATTTTGAAAAAAAAAATCACGTGTAATTGCTTATATTTTAACTTCCTCCTTCCAAGATTCTGAAACTTTTGTGACACAAATATTCCCCATGAAGTCAGCAATCACATGCCAAAAAAAGATATTGGTATCTCAATATGATAAATTATCAATGTGATAAAAGAAAAACCCGCGAGGTTTTTCTAAAGATGCTTTTTAACAATTTTTTACTTTACAGCCACTACTTATCCTATTTTAGCCTGATAACTTGGTAAACAAAATGCTATTAACCGCGAAATGATGGAATTTGATAGTACGATATGCCTTAAATCTAAAAAATGCTTTAAACAAAGTCGAATTACAACATTCTGTTATATGCTGCTCCATTTTTGAACTATTTTATTATATTATTTTTATGTTCATAGCTACTTTTGCAGTCACAAACTAACGTGTGAGTAGATAGCCAAATCAGAAAAATTTAAAAAAAAATTGGCTTTAGAAAAAATATTCTTCTCCAAATTTATATATTTTCGAAAAATGTAATTATTTTTTTAATGATTCTGCTAGTCCCAGAAATACGATATTGTTACCAAATGAACATTTTCTGGACTTGTTTTCGTTCAACAGGACATTACAACACGCCAGCTGGAGGAACAAGACAATTGAGGAATTCCATGTATAACCAACGATAAATTTTCAAAGTTCTTCGATTTTTATGAACTTTGGTATTGCAAGATATTATGTCGGACGTTAAAATTTTGCATATTTTACAAATTAAATATCTGCATTTAATTTTTTCTCAGCAAATTTATTTTTTTAATTCCAAAAAAAATATATATTTAATTTTTTATTTATTCAACAAATACTAACAATTCTTCTGTACAATTTTCTTTCAATATTTGTCAAACAATAAAATATATGACCAAACACGTTCACCATTGATATTTTTGAAATTTTTAAAATAAATTTTGAAATTTATTTTGAGGAAAATTCCATTTTTATTTTTTAAATTCAATTCTTTATACAAAATCGGAAGACCTTAGAAAATGTTTCGTTTTGCATGGAATTCCTTAATTGTACCGATATCTCAGTAACTACTTGCGATCCCACTTTGCAATTTACAGAGAGTGTGCAGCATACATACAATATACAGCTATATGCCTAGGAAAAATTAAAAGAAGATTTAAAAAAACAAATTTCAATGTATTTTGGCATGCAAGAAAATAATAAAAATAAAGTAAAATCATAAAGTACTTCAAAATATTTCAGAGTATAGTTATTTGTTGAGAAAAAGTAAAATCCATTTTGTTTTAAAATTTATTTAAAAGAAATATATGTATATCCAAAAAATTCCATTAGATTTTTTCCATTATGTTTTACAGAACACAAGTTATGACTTATTAAGTAAATCCCATTTTGTAAAATATGCAACGTTACAGGGTTGCCACAGTTGTAATACCACACGTTCACCAAATTCCGTCAAATCGTAATACCTTCGAAAATTTATCGTTGGTTTAACATGGAGTTCCTCAATTACTACATGAGTATTTTCAGAAGGACCTTACTAGATTGTCTTAGGATCTTATTCCAACAGATAATATATATTGTTACGAGTTGTATATTATTATCAATCAATAATTATGTCTTATAGTAACAGTGTATGGATTATTTCACAATTTTTTAGGGCAACAACTTAAAAACCATGTGAAATGTTAACACTGGTCTTTGGACAATGTTTTCCACACTACTGTGCAGTGGAAATTTCAAAATTTGTATGGGTACTTTTTAATATTGTTTACTAAGATACCACTACACCTACCTGAAGGTAATATTCAGAAGATATGGTCGAACTTATACTGCTAAAATATTAGTGCAACTACTGAAGGTACCTTCTGCGAAAATTTAAATTTTAGTAAAACAATTTATTTTTTTTTAATATTTTTTCAAGTTTACAAAAAAAATGTGTTGCACAGTGTAATTGGGAAATATTGAAACTAATGACAAATTAAATTATTGGGACAGAAACTGCTCAATTATGAACAAAATTGTAAAATATGTAATATTTACCGTGTAAAGTTCAATATAAAGTGAAACATTTCGAAGTGTTATGACGTCATGAGAAAATTACTTTTTTAAATTTTTGAAATTTGAAGAATTGGAATTTGTATAATTAGCTAATTAGATTATTTTGTGAATACAAGTTACAACTTTGAATGAATATGAAATTAAAATAATGTACTTAAAATAATGTGCACTTAAATTTAGTTTAAAAACTTTAAAAAATACCAAATTATAGGCGATTCCGAATATCGGTGTGGAAGTTACATTGGTTTTAATTTAACATAGGAATATGGTCAATTTGTGTGGGAGGTACTAGAAGGCGTGGCAATTTCGTCCATCTTCCAACTTAGACTAAGTATGGGAAAAATATTACCACGTGCAAAGTTTGAATTGATTCCTTAACTCCCTTCGTGTTATCGTTATCCTGTACACCAGCCAGACAGACATGGCTCAAACACCTTAAAAAGTCGTGAAACGGCTTTGGTCCAAACATACATAAGGTCTTAAGTCACTCCTTCAATGCGTTACACTTTTTAACAGTCCATATATAACCTCCTTTTCTGTAGAGTGGGGGTACAATAAAACTAATACGAATGAAACAAATTATTTAAATGTAGTTGAAATCAGTTGCAATTTGATATTTGAATATGTTTTTATAATTAATTTAAACCTATACAGTGGGCCATTAATGTTAAATTAGAAGCATTGGCTTCTCAATAGACACTTGTGGGTTCTCTGAACGCCATATGCTTATTGCCATAGCCATCGAGATGAAAATGAGCTTCACTGTAAACACGAAAGTTTCCACTTGTATTTCTTACAGTTTGCGTTTACCTTAAAATAAAAATCAATGTTATTCTATCTTTCAACGTCAAAGTAATCGGTACTTTATTGAATGTACATGCTTCTGCTACACCCCTTCCACTACCACCCACACACTCGCCCCTATCTTAGATACAATTACAACTTCGATACCGGTGCCTGAAATTTGATCATGTGTCCATGTGCAACTTCTACAAATGTTCTTTGAGAGTAAGAGTATATATAAGTCAGTTTCATCAACGCAAACTTAATATTTGCTTATGTTTTTTCGTGATAACAAAAACGACAATTTAAGAAAAATTTAATTCTCTACGCAGTATTTTCGTTGCAAATACATATGTGTGTAATTTTCTACTGTCCCTTCCTGACATATGATTATGGCAACAGTGATGCACATTTTTTCGTAAATTTCCAAACCTACCTCGCACATTTGAACGCAGTCACTTCTCCTGCAACTTCAGTTCCAAGTTTACCTTTGCTCATCCATTGAATTCGCTAAAGTAAAGTAAACATTTGTTAAGAGTTGTAGAAAAAATTGCTCATCCCCATGTCATCCATAAAAGTGCTTAGGTTAGTATTCACATCAAATACTCGAATTCGAATTCATTTCTATGCATTTAAAGTGAAAGGACGAAGACGAAAGGAAACGACGTTATGTATACGTAAAGGTGGCCATTAAATATTTTTTAAATTTTCTCGATATCATCATCCGTATACCAGCCACTACTAAATACGAATGCGACTCCTCTCTGGCAGCCAGTAGTCACGGACATAGCCAGCCACAGTCATAGTCGACGCCATAGCTCGAGTAATCACTGAAAGTGAGTTCATTAAAGTTTGATATTCCGTTTCCTCTTTCCTCGCCTGGGCGAGTGAAGGACAGCAACAACGGGAGCCACGGCAAATGACTATCATGGAATTAGGATGTTCATTTCAATGAAATGCTTTTATTTCTGCCGTAGTATTTATCCATTGAATACAAGCGGAGGGCCATCAGGAAGGAGTTTGCGGATAACGGCAAAAAGGATTTATTAATGTATTCTGGGCCATGAAACTGTGTAGCAGCGAAAGAAATCAGGTTAATTGATTAGTTTGGATGCTGTTAATTTTGGTAGATTTGTTATGCAAATAAGTATTTACTTTTATTCGTAATGGAATTAAAAAGATGGACGCTGTCAGGAAAATTAATATATTTTTTTTTCGATCATTACGATTTGTGGAATTGGCTGTATGCCCTAAATAAATTGAATTAAATAATTTATTTATATCGAAACATGCGACCAGGTGTACTTTATATGAATTAGTCTTATGTTTAGTCTTTATATGAAAGGATAAATATTGAGTGACATCACATCCCAGCAAACGAAATGATCAAAAATTGGCAGATATCACTATGCAACAAAAAATACAAATTTTGTATCCTTGACCTTTTGAGGCATACTGATTCATAAAATCAGCATACATTTTTTCATTAATTGTAATAAGGATGTCGCGAATTTCTTTTTCACATAGAAACAGTGGTTTAAGAACAGGCTCCAAAAAATTGAGAAAAAATAGATTTTTTCAAAAAAATCTTTTTTGCTGGTTCGAAAAAATCATAAAAAATAGAAAAAAAGGAAAAAATAGTTTGTTCCATTTTTCAATATCAATCATGCTTAAATTGATTTAGTCATACGTGAACTTCTACAAGAAGTTCCGTTAAAATGCCATGCTATTTTTTTAGTTCTCAAAGGGGTTTTCGATCTATCTATAAATAATAAATAATATTATTTATATTTTACGTTTACGAGAGGTATGGCCATACGGCTGAATATAACGTCATGAAATTTGAAATGTGTATTTCTCTGATTGCATAAACTCACAAAATTAAATAATTTTAGAAACGTACCGAAAGGAGATAAAAATGGTACCAACCAAACGGCTGTAGCTAGAATAATGAAATTCGATGTATACTCCGCTCTTACAGTATAGACGCGAAAAATAGAAAACAAGTAAGTAAGTTTCAGTCGGTTAAACCTACTTATAAAGGATGTCCCAAGAAGAACGCAATTTTTAAATCAGGCAACATTCGAAGTGTCATTGTTTGACATTTGAACAATTGTTATTGTTTGTTAGTAGAAGGTACGAGGTTAGTAAAAATGGAGCGCTACACGAATGAACAACGCATTCTCATTGTGAAATTGTTTTACCAAAATGGTGAAAGTTTTGCGGCTACAGTTCGCAAATTGCGATCAATTTGGGGTCACAATAATGCTCCAAAAGAGTCAACTGTAAAGAGATTAATGGATAAATTTGCCGAAACTGGGTCTGTTAGTGATGTAAAGACAACAACGCGCCATCGACCATGTCGATCGACCGAAAATGTCGCAGCTGTACGTGATGATGTCGCTCAAACTCCATCCACCTCAATTCGACACCGAGCTCAGCAAATTGGTGTCTCCAAATCCACTTTGCAGCGAATTTTGACGAAAGATTTGCATCTTCATGCATACAAAGTTCAATTGACTCAGGAACTGAAGCCAACTGACCATGGACAGCGAAGGGAGTTCGTTAATTGGGTATTGGAGAGACAACATGAAAATGCTGATTTTGCCGATAAAATCATCTTCAGTGACGAGGCCCATTTTCATCTTGATGGCTTCGTCAATAGGCAGAATTGTCGCATTTGGGGTGCGGAAAATCCTCGAGTGATTCACGATTCACACTGTGTGGTGTGATTTTTGGGCTGGAGGAATCATTGGACCTTTTTTTATGAAAATGAGGCAGGTCAAGCGCAAACAGTCAATGGTGTTCGGTATCGTGAAATGATAACCAGTTTTTTCTTGCCTAGAATTGAAGAAATGAATGTGGAGGGCATGTGGTTCCAACAAGACGGCGCCACATGTCATACAGCCAGAGAAACAATTCAATTGCTGCATCAGTCATTTCCCGGTCGTGTTATTTCACGTTTTGGAGATCAGAATTGGCCGCCTAGATCGTGCGATTTAACACCATTAGATTTTTTTCTTTGGGGTTTTTTGAAGTCGATGGTTTACGCGAATAAGCCGACGACGACTCAAGCCTTAAAAGACGAAATTGGACGCTGCATTAATGAAATACCGCAGCATTCATGCAAAACGGTCATTGAAAATTTAATTAAAAGATCGCGTGCATGCCAACAAAGCCGCGGCGGCCATCTGCACGATATATTGTTCCATACATAACCTCATTCTGTCTACTTTACGATATAATAAAGTTTCACGATTTTTTCTTAAATATCTGTGTTTTATTTAAAATTAAAAAATTGCGCTCTTCTTGGGACACCCTTTATATACCATCACTGTCAGAATCAAAATTTCGAGCATTTGTTTCCAATTTTTTAGGATTCTTATTAAGAGTGATTTTTTAGCTATTATCTTTTTGGCAACACTGGTTTAAACAGCTGACGCACGTTTCGTGTTTTGTTTCACTGTCAAACATCTTCAGTTTGGTCTATAATTTAACCATGAATCGTCTTACAAACGAACAACGCTTGAATTTTATTATCAAAATGCGTGCGCTGTTAAAAAAGTTAATCGCGCGCTTCCATTTTATGGTCAGTTTATTCGACCCACTAAAGCGGCTATTCATGCTATTGTGACTAAATTTCGAACCAAATTTACATTGTTGGACATTAAACCACCAACTCGCTTACGTAGAGTGCGAACTGAAGAAAATATCGCAGCTGTATCGGTCAGTGTTAATGATGACCATCAATTATCGATTCGTCGCCGATCGCAGCAATTGGGCCTCTGTTACTCAAAAACGTGGAAATGCCAAAATTGGACTACGCGGATGGACCATTTGAGGCGCAATCAAGGCCAACATTTGCATGAAATAATCTTCAAACATTAAATTATATGGACCGTACTATCGATTCAAATAAAGATTCCATGCATTTTTCTGAATTTTATGTGTTTTTTTTTTTTTTGAAAAACTTTCCTATAGCTTTTAAAAAATCACCTTTTATTATTTAGGGCCGAACTATTTGCGTCAGAGGTGGATTTAAGGCACCGATATAGAAGTTATAGAGGATTTAATTTTATATATATTGTGTGAGAGCTACCAGAAGGGGAGTGCCAAATCATAAATATTTTTTATGTTTAATGTGCTTTTATAACATTTTCAAATATAAAATTGCAACTGATTTCAACTCTCCGCATGAAAGTCTGGTCAGATTTAATTCAACCATAGCTTATACCAAATTATGTGAGAGGTACCAGAGTGGACGAGGCAATATCGTGCACATGTGGGGCTTGGCAATTTCGACCATCTTCGAACTTAAACTAAGTTTCGGAAAAATATTACCATGTGCAAAATTTGAATAAATTCCATAACTCCTTTTGTAAATCTGCCAGTCAGACGGACGGTGGGTTACTGCATTAAGTATCGTGTAACGGATTCAGTACATTCATACTTGGGGTTTTAAGTCACTCCTTCAAAGTGTTACGTTTTCTTTCTCCAAAATGATATATGCCCTTCTACTCTGTAGAGTGAGGGTATATAACTACTGTGTAATACAGTCCGTTGTGGAGGGTATATAAGATTTGGCCCGACCGAACCTGCCGCTTTTTTATTTTAGTTCGTGCCAAGAAAAAATATTTATTTGCCAAAAAATCAATTTTTTGAGAATGTTTCTGTATGAAAGTGAAATTCGCATTATCTGAAGCCATTATAATTACCTTTAATTTAACATATAAGCGGACATATATTTCCAAATTGAGAGTACAAGTCTGTAAGGACCTTTGGGAAAAATTTGGAATTTTTGAAGAAATTAAAAAAATGTTCGTAACTTTATTAATATCGTTTTCCAGTTTAGAAAATGAAAATTCATCATAAAACGACGTTATTTTTGCAGTATCCGACAAATTTTCAGATTCTCTGAATTCTTCTGTCAGTTCTGAAGGACTTTGGAACGATTTATGAACGCATGAATAAATGGATAGACAAACGGTCGAACGGCAGGATAGTCGATCTCTAAAGTAATAAATGGGTTTATTACTGTTCCAAATGCACATATGAATAGTAACACCCGAAACCTTATTTTAAAGACGTTTTACAAATAAATTAATAAAGTGGTATTCTGTATTAAATCTTTAATTCAAAAATGAATGGTCCAAATTTTCCAGAATCAATTTAAAGCAAATTTATTCCGCTAACCAAAATATTGGTTTCATCTAACAATGATTCTCATAATGTATATTGTTCCGCACGAAAAATATGCGCTGACTACACCCGCCACTCTAGCCCTTGTAGTCACAATTTTCAATGGAAGAAAAGGATTTTATAAAGTGTTTACTCCTCACTTAATATATAAATGTTGTTGTTATTTTTTCAGGTAAATTGAATACAGATTTCAAAGCTTTAAACATGCGTAACCATTCATTGGTACTCAATCTGGCGACCGACATTGATGAGGGTTACTATATGTGTCAGGCAGCAAATGATATTGGAGCGGGCCTTAAGAAAATTATACGAATCAATGTCAACGGTAAGTATTTAGCTCTGACATCCATGACACACGTACCGACACTGACATACATTGAACTCGATAATTGTTCTCTCTCTCTTTTTCCCCTTCTGTTGGTATAATTAAACAACAAAATTCACTTACCATGTACAACAACAACAACGTTCACATGCAAAATAAATTTGCGTACTATCGTGGTGTGGTGATGGTTGTGCATTGTGGCGATGGCTGCGTATGGACGCATGGATATCTTTCGCTAAACAGAACCGGCACGTTTCGAACAAACGTCACGCAATGTGTCGTCCCGACGTAATGATGCTGTCACACTAAACTGTCATGCCAAAGGTGATGAACCCATTAGCATCGCTTGGACGCACAACAATGCACGCATTGATTTGAACAATTTCCGCTTTAGCATAGCGGAAATGAAGACCGAAAAGGGTGTTGACTCCCAACTGACCATAGCACGTTCGGATCGCCACGATTCCGGCATCTACAAATGCGTTGCGGAAAATCCATATGGGCGAGCTGAACAAGTAATCTATCTGGCCGTACAGGAGAGGCCCGATACACCATCGAATCTGGAAGTGTTCGAAGTGGGTTCACGTACGGTGAAGCTATCGTGGCGTCGTCCATTCGATGGCAATTCTCCCGTTCTGTCGTATTTGGTACAATACCAATCTTTGAAATATTTGCAATCTCATGCCGTTTTGGGCATAGCGGGCAGTGATTGGAATGGACAAAATATAATAAATGTCACCTTGCCGTCGACAAGCATAAGCAAAAGGTAGGTGTATACATGTTCATAACGATACCATTGAGGATTGTTTACCAATACAATCTTCAAAACACTGAAAAATATTTCTGATTATTTTTGAAGCAAGTTTGGGGGCGACAATTTGATTTCATCATCCAGCGAACTGCAACATCAAGCGAAGTTTAAAAACTAATAGCTTTGGCTCAACAATTTGCAAAATTTTCGTCTAAAGTTATAATAAGTTTCTGATTTTAGTAAAAAGGTCTCCAGCTCTTCATTTTTTTCACAAAAAAAACATAAGTTTCTAATAAATCATAGCTAAATTTATTTAAGGAATCCAATATAAAAACAAGTAAGGAAAGGCTAAAGTCGGGCGGGGCCGACTCTATGATACACTCCACTTTCTATCCGAAAACAATTCAATTCGGTGAAAAAGTGAAAACGGGAAGGTTTTTTTGTATCCTGTAAATGTATGTGTTTGACCAAAAATGTTAAATCGGAAAGGACATTTGTATGAGGATATATTGAAATCTGGAACGAAATAGGTGAAATATAAAATGTATAGTTTGACAAAAATCGGTTAAACTTTTGGGAGCAACATGTATTTGGGCTATATTTAAATCTGAACCGATCTTACCCACTTTCACCATAGTTTTGTTTAGTTGGACTATAAGATGTTGTCCCAATTTTAAATAAAATCGGGTACAATATGTGGTTTCTAGAGCGGAAAATGTCAAATCGGGAGCGACATTTATATGGGGGCTATATCTAAATCTGAACCGATCTTACCCAATTTCAGCATAGTGTTTCTAGTTGGATTATAAAGAAAATCGGGTAAAATCTCTTTGCAAACGGTTACTTATACACTACTATAAAATAGTATGAAGTAAATAATGATAAAAATAAGACCTTGTAGGTTTTCGACTTACGTGTAAATATTTCGGGGGTGCTTGTGAAATTTCATATACAGATTCTTCTTTTATTCGCCACCATGTAGAACCTACATCACAACAAGTAAAATATTATCATTTCAAATGTTTTTTTATCTGAATATCCCTTCAAGAGTTGCACAATTAATAAAAATTCGTTTACATCGGAATTTTAACAGAAGAGAAAAAATATAGTAATTATTAATGTCGGATATAAATCCGAAGGATTTTCAGTTTGTAGGACCAGTATAGCAATTTACACCAAAGCAAAGAGGTAACAAACGGCCAAAAATAAAAAAATGATGTCAAATGAAAGATAACTATTAAAAATATATTTTCTAATATATATTTTACAGTGGTTCCAACTTCAAAACTCTAGTTTGAATATATTCTAACAAAAAAAAAAACTTTATTTACAACTTCGAAAAAGTATTAGGTCATAATTTCTATGTCAACTTTTTTGATCCATTTTTATACCCTACACCACTTCGTGGTCTAGGGTATTATAAGTTAGTTTTCCGCCAAATGTTTGTAACACCAAGAAATAATTGAGCTAGACCCACCTTTAAGTATACGGATCGGCTTAGAATCGCCAGCTGAGTCGATTTAACGATGTCTGTCTGTCCGTCCGTCCGTCCGTCCGTCCGTCCGTCCGTCCGTCCGTCCGTCCGTCCGTCCGTCTGCTGTCCATCTAAGCTTGTTCGCACTCTACAGGTCGCAATTGTTGTCCGATTGTCATGAAACTTGGCAGCAGTTATTTTTTCTGGCCAAGGACCATCGGTATTGAATTTGGAGGAAATCGGTTCAGATTTAGATATAGCCCCCATACAAATGTCGCTCCCGATTTGACATTTTCTGCTCTAGAAACGACATATTGTACCCGATTTTCTTTAAATTTTGCAGAACATCTTATAATCGAACTAGCAACACGTATGCAAAAATTGGGTAAGATCGGTTCAGATTTAGATATAGCCCCCATACAAATGTCGCTCCCGATTTGACATTTTCTGCTCTAGAAACGACATATTGTACCCGATTTTCTTTAAATTTTGCAGAACATCTTATAATGCAACTAGAAACACGTATGCAAAAATTGGGTAAGATCGGTTCAGATTTAGATATAGCCCCCATACAAATGTCGCTCCCGATTTGACATTTTCTGCTCTAGGAACGACATATTGTACCCGATTTTCTTTAAATTTTGCAGAACATCTTATAATGCAACTAGAAACACGTATGCAAAAATTGGGTAAGATCGGTTCAGATTTAGATATAGCCCCCATACAAATGTCGCTCCCGATTTGACATTTTCTGCTCTAGAAACGACATATTGTACCCGATTTTCTTTAAATTTGGCAGAACATCTTATAATGCAACTAGAAACACGTATGCAAAAATTGGGTAAGATCGGTTCAGATTTAGATATATCCCCCATACAAATGTCGCTCCCGATTTGACATTTTCTGCTCTAGAAACGACATATTGTACCCGATTTTCTTTAAATTTGGCAGAACATCTTATAATCGAACTAGAAACACGTATGCAAAAATTGGGTAAGATCGGTTCAGATTTAGATATAGCCCCCATACAAATGTCGCTCCCGATTTGACATTTTCCGTTCTAGAAACGACATATTGTACTCGGTTTTCTTTAAATTTTGCAGAACATCTTATAATCGAACTAGAAACACGTATGCAAAAATTGGGTAACATCGGTTCAGATTTAGATATAGCCCCCATACAAATGTCGCTCCCATACAAATGTCGCTCCCGCTTTAGAAACCACATATTGTACCCGATTTTCTTTAAAATTGGCACAACATTTTATATCGAAACACCTATGCTGAAAGTGGGTATGATCGGTTCAGATTTAGATATAGCCCCCATACAATGTCGCTCCCGATTTGACTTTTTCCGCTCTAAAATCCACATATTGTATCCGTTTTTCTTTAAAATTGGCACAACATCTTATAATCCCACTAAAAAACCAATGGTAAAAGTGGTTAAGATCGGGTCAGATTTAGATATAGCCCTCATACAAATGTTGCTCCCGAATGTTTAACCGATTTTAGCCAAATTTTACATATTATATTTCACCAATAAACAGACATGGTGAAAGCGCGTCACATCGTTCCTGGTTTCAATATACCCCCATACAAATGTCCTTTCCGATTTAACATTTTTTGTCAAACACATACATTTACAGGATGCAAAAATCCTTCCCGATTTCAATTTTTACCGAATTGAATTGTAATGAGAATTGTTTAGGTGATGCCCCTATTTCCATACGTTCAGATTTAGATATAGCCCCCATACAAATGTCGCTCCCGAATTCACTTTTTCCGCTTTAGAAACCACATATTGTACCCGATTTTCTTTAAAATTGGCACAACATTTTATAATCGAACTAGAAACACATATGCTGAAAGTGGGTATGATCGGTTCAGATTTAGATATAGCCCCCATACAATGTCGCTCCCGATTTGACTTTTTCCGCTCTAAAATCCACATATTGTATCCGTTTTTCTTTAAAATTGGCACAACATCTATAATCCCACTAAAAAACCAATGGTAAAAGTGGTTAAGATCGGGTCAGATTTAGATATAGCCCTCATACAAATGTTGCTCCCGAATGTTTAACCTATTTTAGCCAAATTTTACATATTATATTTCACCAATAAACAGACATGGTGAAAGCGCGTCACATCGTTCCTGGTTTCAATATACCCCCATACAAATGTCCTTTCCGATTTAACATTTTTTGTCAAACACATACATTTACAGGATGCAAAAATCCTTCCCGATTTCAATTTTTACCGAATTGAATTGTAATGAGAATTGTTTAGGTGATGCCCATATTTCCATACTTTAGTATGACTTTGGTATACTACTGTATAATTTGTATTTGTCTGTCGGACATTTGGATCAATTACCATATTATTTACCATATTCGTTAAATTTGACTAAAGATGAATTTATGGCATATAAATTATATTCATATAATTTATATAATTTGTATGAACTGCATAAAATTGCTCCCATGAAATACCTGGGTTTAGTAATCAAAGCGGGGTACATACGCAGGGAGTGGTGTAGGGTATTATATAGTCGGCCCCGCCCGACTTTAGCCTTTCCTTACTTGTTTTTGATGCATTTTCTCAAAATCTGGGTTTTAATTTTCGTTTGTGAACACGGTTTGTGAAATTCGCGTACGTATTTACTTGAGTTTTAGGTGTTCCAAAAAACCTTTTGAAAATAAAAAATAAAAACGTCCAACATTGATTAGAGTACAACTTTAAGAACAGGAGAGAGAAGACGTTGTGACTATTTAGTAGTACAAGAGATCAGAAGAAAGTACTATTAAACTTAAGTTGCAGCTTTTTGCAATATTTTCTATATAGAGCCGTTTTAAGTGACCTATATTATTACCAACGGATCACTTTTTCGAATGTGGAACCTACATCACAACAATAACGTTCCAACAAAATAGCGGGCATGCCCGTTTAAAAAAAATCTGAAATAATGTCACATATCAAAATGCCAAATTTTAGAATTTTATAATGGCAAATAAAAAAGTTATAGGGTTTTGGCCGTAAGTTACCACTGTGCAGAGTGGAGAAATGCAAAAACATCGCAAATTTTAACAGCGACGAATTTTCTTAGTGTCACTGTACATACACTTTTCGCTGAATTTACAACAAATTAAAAGATACAACAATCGTAAATTTAAAAGTGTGAATTATAACACAGGTTTACAAAAATTTTGTCGAATGATTTTGTATAACAATTTGTGATGTATTTTGGATTTAAAAACTCGAAAAAATGTTACAAAAATTTGTATACATTTTTTTGCTGGCACGATATAAACCTAGAAAAAAATCAGACAAAAATATTTTGGTTTATTTTTTAATAGATAACAATTCAAAAATTTGTGTCAATCATAATTGCCTCCGAAAGGAGAGTACCAATGTTAAAGAAAGACGAGAAATTAAATTTTAGTAACAAAATTAAAACAAACGCCCATACAATTTTTGTGTGTCGAAATTAAACAAAAAAATATTTTTTTTGATCTCGGACAATTTTGCATTGTTTAATCTACGATTTTCTGAATGATCATTAAGGAATCTAATATCGATTTTAAGAAAAAGTTGTATGTGTTATTTAGTGTATCTATTGGAGATGTGTTTACTATTCCAGTTTTTATATGGCACATTTGTTTGCCTTATCCTCTAAGCTATTGTACAGCAAGAAATGTTTTTCAGTGTTCATTTTTTATATTGACTTAATTTTATTATGCAGCACTTTCACAATTTTATCTATTTTGTTGTCCGGTTTCCCCACTCATTCTCACTCTCTTTCTATGACATTTTGTGTTGACAGCTATGACAGCGACTTACGTGAAAGTGCCATTGTATCTGGTCTGACACCAGCCACTACCTTTCTTATACGTATGCGGGCTATCAATGAAATTGAGCGCAGTCCTTTCACCGAGCCAATTGTATTGAAGACCCAGGAGGAGGCACCCACCGAATCACCATCCAACGTTCAGGTGCAGACCGGTGGCGAAAGCGAATTGATTGTCACTTGGCAGGTAAGTTAACACAGTCCATAGACTCGTACACAAACACCTGTACATAGTATTGTTTTCGTCTTTGAAACAATTTTCTTGGCATTTTTAAAAAGAAGAAAATGTTGCAAGTGAATAGAATTAAGGCAAAACTGACATTTATTGAGCAGAGAGAAAAATAAAAATAATCAAATGAAAATGTAACATTATTACAGCAAAATCATAGGAGGGCATTTGTTTAAGTTCGTCACGGTAGCTGTTTCTCTAATCACCATTATGGGGTAAATTTATATACTTAAAATGTGTTCTTGTTCTTTTAAGCTTTAAAAAATAAAAAAGGAAAATTTTCAAGAATATTTTATATTTTTGTGTATTATGTGTGTAATTTAATAGTCTTTAAATGATTACGACAAAACAATTATTTTCACAAATGTGCGACAAGGTTCGCTTAAGTAGTAATTCGTTCTATTGGGGTTTTCACGTTGAAGGCGAAATTGATCTTAACTCGATTTCAAGTGTCAAATTTCGGTGGGATGTGCTATGTGAAATCGAGTTAAGCTCGCTCTCGTCGTCAGTGTGAAAAGGCTGGAGTGTAATGAGGAAGAAGTAAAAACGGTGTTAAGCTACACAAAGCATTTTTAAGGACATATTTTATTGGCGGATTGTAGCTTATCAGTAGCGTTAAATGTCCTCCTACGAAGCAATATCAGATCATGCCACTCCAGAAGTTGATTTTTTTTCTGTCGCGAATCCACACTTTAATTTCGTTGCTGGTATGAATTATTGTATTGTTTTGCATGGCGATCTTGTAAAAAAGACACAAAACTGCATTGCAATACTGCAGTATAATCCGAAATGTTCATTCTCCGTGATATTAACTGAATTCCCAGCGTACCTGTTGCAGAAAACACTCCCTACATCATGATATTTCCACCTTCAGATTTTGGATACATTCTGAACTCTACAAGCCGTTGTGTTGTTGTTCACATGCTGGGAAATTAAGACACTAACCTTTTTACAGCTTATAGTTAAATTGCTTGTATCATTTAAAATCTTGCATGTATTCGAAAACTTGGATTTTCTACCACTTTTCTTCTTAGTTCCACAATATTCCTTATCATTAAAAAATGGTGAATAAAGATGGACCTTCGACTTCGGTTGTGAAATTTTGGAAATTAATTGTAAAATCAGAACTTTTACTATTAAATACTGATTATAAAAACATAACACAAATGTTTCAAACCAAATGAAGAGTTTAAAAACTAACATTCCGCCAATTACACTGTCCAACAGCATTTTTGGAACATAGCAGTGACCCTGTAATTCTGAAAGGGCATGATACGTAGATCATTTTTGTAGAATAAATATAGTCCAGCTGGTCTGAGTTTTTTTTTATAGCAGGTCAATGTTTTCATGTCTTGGTCGATGAGAACATTATACTAAGCGAAAAAAGTGTTGTAAGTTAATGTCTGAGAGAATTATTATTGTTAGAACTATTTTATGAAATTTTTTGAGGATCATTTTTGTCGAAGATCTTAACCCTCTAGCTCCTCCCTGTATGGGTTAATTTTACCATATTTTCGACAAAATCGAAAAATGTCCTTTCAAAAAGTAAATTTTAGGATTAAAATGTGGTCACCAAAAACACCAATGTTTACAACATAAAGCTCTTCACGCTTAAATGGCAAAATTACACAACAACTTATACTACAAAATGCAGATTTTCTGCAGATTCGATCTTTTTCGCTCAGTAGAGCAAGATAAAAAGGTTCAAATTGACTCATACGGAGAGGAGTTAGAGGGTTAAGATCTTCCACAAAAATGATCCTCATGAAATTCCTCAATATAGTTCTGAAAATAAAAATTCTCTCAGACATTAACTTACAACACTTTTTTCGCTCATTATAATGCTTCCTTCGACCAAAAAACTTTCATCCACCGTAAAAAGAAACTCAACAAAAAATGATCTACTCAACATGCCCTTTCAGAATTATAGGGTCGATATTTTGTTCCATTCAAAAATTCTTAATTTGTTGGACAGTGTTATGAAACTAAAGAAAATCACAATTGTTACAAACCAAATGCCTAACTAACATTCCGAAAATGCATAACCAACTCAAAAAATGCAAGGTAATTTGATCTGTTTAAATTGTATAATAACACTGACCAACAGAATTTTTCGAACAGAATAGGGCATTTTGTAGTATAAACTTATATTCCGGCGGGTCTGAGTTTCTTTTTACAGTGGGCCAAAGTTTTCATTTTTTGGTCGAAGGGAATATCACACTAAGAGAAAAGAGATTATAAGCTAATGTCGGACTTGACAACTTTTTTCAAATAGAGCGCAAACCATTTGAGATATTTCCAAAACTTTATGATCGACTTGAAATACAATGAAAAGATTTATGAATGGAACTCGACTTCGTTCATATGGCAAAGAGGGCGCGTCGGCAGCGGTCGATTCGTTGGGCCCAATTTTCCATGACTCGGTCACACATTTCGGCCGTAACGTCCGCTATTTCGTTTTCAATGTTGGCTCTGAGTTCTTCCAACGTCGTCGGCTTGTTGGCATAGACCAATGATTTGACGTAGCTCCAACGAAAAAAGTCTGGAGGCGTTAAATCGCACGAAAGAGGTGGCAAATTGACTGGTCCATTTTCTGAGATAATACCCTCACCAAACTTACCCTTCAATAAATCGATTGTAACGTACACCAAACATTTATATTTTGTGCATGAAACACATGTGGATTTTCACCAAACCAATAATGAGCTTCGTCACTGAAGATGATTTAGCGATGAAATTCATCATCTTCGCGCATCTTTTCCAGAGCCCAATCGGAGAACGTACATCGCGTCAAATGGTCCATCGTCTTCAATTCTTTATTCAGATTGATCTTGTATGGGTGTAAATCAAAATCCTTACGCAAAATTCGCCATAAAGTGGTCTTGGCGATGCCCAGTTCTTAAGATCGCCGCGGAATCTACTGATTTGGATCGTTTGCTACGGACGCCTGAACGGCGGCAACATTTTCGTCACTTCGACCGATCCATTGTCTCGCTGGCACGGCAGCATCACACAATGAATATGTAGACTCAAATTTTTGCACTAAACTTGTCATTGCTTGTCTACTAGGGCGAGAATAACGACCGAAAATTGGAGTTAACGCTCTAAAAGTTGCGGTCATCGACTCCGAATTTCGGTAGTACATTTTTATAATTTGCATACGTTATTCGTTTGTGTACTTTACCATGATTAAAATGTTGAGTTTACTGAAAAACAAATAAAGTAAACATAGATGAACAGTGAATTAGTGCGTACACAAATAAAATTCAAAGTTGTCAAGTACCTATTGGAAAATACTTTATATAGTTTGCAGTTTTATGGGGATTTTTTTGTGGATGATCTTAACTCACTATCTCTTTGCTTTATTGGTTAATTTGACCCATTTTTCGAGAAAATAAAAAAAGTCCTTTCAAAAGCGAATTTCAAGGTTAAAAATGTTCTACCAAAAAAATTGCCGGAAAATGTCAGTGGGGGTCACCAAATACACCAAAGTTGTAAAACAGCTCTGTACGCTTAAATAGCAAAATAAAATACTGGGGTTAAAATTCGTTAATGCTTTTTGACGATCGATATTATTTTAATAGAGTTTCTATTATCTGATAATTTAATAATGTGGTAGAATTTATTTAATTGAACAAATAGGATAATTATTGGCATAGTTTGTTGGACAGTGTAATTAATTATAATTTTATACATGAGTTATAAATATGAAGTGTACCATCTACAATGGTGTGCAGTACTGTCAACATGCAGTACGTCTATATTATTTACTGCAGAATCGCGACAACGTCCTAAAACTGGATAATTACTAAAATAGGGAACAATTACCAATTACAGCCACGTCCACCTAATGAAGGGGCATATTTCATTAGTCAAATAGTGATAAATTCCAATTACATACTATTAATATTATATTTCACTATTTTCGGTGTACTCTCAATCCTTTTGAAAAGAAAATGTTCCCTCTGGTCTGTGTTCGGAAGTTAGCGTGCTTTCAATTGCCATACGGATGGATATATCTATATTGCCCAGAATATACAGGGTGTTGCACCTAGTGTTTTTTTGAATCATATGTAATGTTGACAGTGGTCGCTCTTTCCAACTCGAATTCTCAGAAAGTCAGTACTATATATCCGTGGAAGGAAATAAATCGCTTTGGGCTTGAACAAAATATGTTGTATAACGCCCAAACTGTGCATTTCTTAAATATTTGGACCTAATTGAGCTACCCAGCACGTACAGCAGGGTACGCTAATTGGTGTAAAAAGTTCGTGAAACTGACATGCTAGTGGCCAACACTAACGTCTTCACATGGTGTGGCTATGAATCTGTCCTGGAATATCTATTCGCCATCGATCTCAACAACTTAACATTTCACGCACCAGCCCGATGGGAATTTTGCACAAGGTCCAAGGTCCTTGAACTTACATTTTTTTAATGTTCTGTCTGGTGTTAATAAACTCCCTTGCACAGTCAAATTGAAACTGTTATTGAAAACAGCACCCTTCTCGGTCTGTTAAATCCCACAGAATATATTTGATCCAAAATAAAGATATATTCAAAAACCCAAAAAACAATAATTATTGCCGGTGACTGGATGAAATGCCTGTTGGAGAATAGTTTATTTTATTCAATTTCGCTTTATATTGTTTTTTTTCTTATACTAATTTATTATTCTTCTTATTTATTATATCTATTTATTTATTTATTTCTTCTTATTTATTTTTTACTTTATTTTAATGTTGCTTTTATTTTTAATATTTTAATTTCCCAATATAAATCAATATCAATTTGCCTTTTCTCAACATTAATTTGTTTTTTTTAATAATAATTTATCTTTCCTCAATATCAATTTGTTATTCTCAATTTCAATTTTCATTATCTCAATTTCAATATTAGTTTCTAAATTTCAATTTGCATATTCTCAACTTAAAATTTACTTCTCAATTTCAAATTATATTTTCTGAATTTCAATTTACATTTCTCAATTTAGATTATATTTTCTGAATTTCAATTTACATTTCTCATTTTCATTTTGTATTTTCTCAATTTGAATTTTCATTTCTGAATATCAACTTGTATTTTCTCAATTTCTCAATTCTAACTTATATTTGGTCAATTTCAACTGAAAACCAACAAAAACGGCGTTAAGTTCGGCCGGGCCGAACTTTATATACCCTCCACCATTGATTGCATTCTGCAGAAGTGCAGTAATATTACAATAAAATATATATTTTTTTTTAATATAGCCAAACCAAATCAAATAAAAATATTGAAAAATAATGTAAATATATATAATATTTTTATTATTTCAAATCTCGCTTATAAGGCAAGGCTACCAATATCGAAATAATACTTCAAATCGATTCAAAAAATAAATATTCTTATATTTATATTTTCAAAATAGCTTAAATACCCTAAATATTGGTTGATAGTGGGTGCTACAGTTGGATGTATTTCCATTTTAATTTAATTCCAAAAGTACAAATTGCAAAATAACCTAATTCATGATTCAACCAATTTTTGTCGTAAAAGTAAAAAAATACAAATATGGAAAAATCGTTTTATTTTGTGTGTCTATCCAGTCAGAGGAATGTATACACCGAATTCTTTGATTCTAGCTTCGGCCATTTGGTTGGTACCATTTTTATCCCCTTTTTTTCCATTTCACCCCCTCAAGAGTACGACTTTCTAAAATCTCGTTATTTTACGTGTCTACGCAATTAGAGGGATGTACACACCGAATTTCATCATTCTACCTGTTGCCGTGTAGATGGTACTATTTTTATCCTCTGTACCCATTGTATCTATCTGGGTGCAGTCTTAGCTTGGTACCATTTTTATCATTTTACCCCTTAAAAGTACGATTTTGGAAAAAATACTTTTATATTATGTATCTACTCAGTGAGAGGAATGTAAACACCGTATTTCATGCTGTTGTCGTTTAATATGTACCACTTTTATCCCTTTTTGCCCCCTACGAATAAAAATCACTTTATGGTGCTTATGTCTTTGTTATAGGGGGAATGTGCATACCCAATATAAAATAAGTACAAGCAGACATATTGAAACCATATGCTTAAATACTATAAATTATTAGGGGTTATTATGGGTATTTTTAGTCCTTGTGAGGGAAAATTTTTCCCTTTTGGCCGATTTCGCTTAGTTTCAATATCAACTGATCGACGACTATAAGACGCATTTATGGACAATTTGGACTACCTAGCTCCTTTCGTTTAGATGATGGCGTGGTTTCAACAGAAGGACGGGCGGACGGACATGGCTAGATCGTCTTAGAATTTTATGGCGACCAAGAACATATATACTTTATGCGGTCTTCGTTCGATATTTCAAGGTGTTACAAACGGTATGACAAAGTTAGTATACCCCTGGCGGTGGAGGGTATAATGATGTAGTTATTGCATGAACAAACCGTTTGTAAAAGTCGCAGTTGGTATTGGTATTTGCAGTGATAGACATGGCAATAATCTAATTAACCTCATTGTCCGATCACCGACTTTCCCAGAGACGAGCATTTAAAAAAGTGATAAACCTTTTAACAAAATCAAATATTCTTGAAAATCCAATCCCAAATGGGTCCAATTTAAATATTTAAAGACCACAAGAAGTTTCTTCACTTTATATAGAGAGCAGACAAGAAGCCGACAGGAAAATAACATGAATAATTTATCACATTACCACATGAAATGGAAGGACTCATTTACATTATGAACCCAAAGGAGAGGTAGAGGTGAACGCAAAAAAAATTCCACAGACAAAATGTTCAAAGTTTGCCAAAAGGAAAAATGCGACTAAAACGAGTGCTAAGGAACATCATTCACTTGAGACACTTAATATTTTCTTTCCTCTCACTCTATCTCTCTGCTCAAAGTCAGTCTTTTTGCTGTTTGTCTTACCTTTACATTTCACGCTTCCAAATCCTAATCCGTGTGTGTGGGTGGGTATGTTTATGTATATGTGTGTGTTTGCGTTTGTTACAGATACCACCACGAGAATCCTGGAATGGCGAACTCATTGGTTACACCGTCAACTGCAGCGAGGAGAAGCAGAATATCAACTACATTAGCGTTGTCAATAATTCACTAAAGTCTGTGATTGTAAGTGGCTGGGCCACAACGAAGGCCACATTACGTGGATTGCGAAAGTACACCCGGTATGCGGTTACGGTGCGCGCCTTGAATAGTTTCGGTTCGGGGCCATGGAGTACGCCCATCTTTGGAACAACATCAGAGGGTGGTAAGTATACCGTTGTTACTGTAGCTGGATAAGTCCCTGTGCATGTTTGTATATGTATGTCTGTATGTGTCTGCGTTATTGCCGGAATAAAAATAAATAGCAGAAGTATCCTTGGCAGACAGTGTCTGCCATGGTCTACTCAACCAGCACACGTTCGCTTTTGCGTTGAAGGTAACAGCTGTACAAATTGTTATCTTAATAACAACAAACATTAAAAATGCTTTTAGCGTGGTGTTATGTGCTATTTTTGTTTCTTTTTTTTATTTTTTCTTATTTTATTTTGTTGGTTATTATTGCGCCACAAAATGAAGGAAACAAAAAGAAACGCGTCTGAAGAGGTTTCACGTATTAAAACAGTGCGACTATCACAAGAAGTATTTTTACTTTTAGCAATCTCGCATTTGACCGAGAGCAACGTACGCTCATCGTGCTCATAGTCGTGTGATTTTTCTTTGTCTATTGTAATTGTTAATGGCACATTAAAACGATATTTTTAGAAAGTCAGTTGGGGCTGAGATGGTTTTCATGATCGTTGGTTGCTAGTTTTACATTTAAGCAAATGGTATCCTAACGAAACTACTGGTAAACTGCTCATGTTGTAAAGTCCCAATTGGAAATGCTAAATTTTACACTTTTCATTTGTATTGAAGGATAGGATGTGTTAGCAATTTTTTCCTTAAGTTGTGACGTTTATTTCAATGTTATTCGTTCCTCTAAACATTTATGATAACAAAATTAAAATATTTTTTCTTTATTTTTATGATTTTTGATTTTTTGACAAAAAACACAACGATTTTATCTAACTTTTTGTACTGAAAATAATGTCAAAATAGTGTAACTATAGGGGAATTCCATAAATCCAACGAACATTTTTTTATGTTCATGGAATTTGGCGAAAATGAAAAACATTTTTTTCATATTTTTTTTTAAATCAAAAAGTTTTTTTTATTTGTTGGATTTTTTTCTCAATATATTTTAAACAAAAAAGATATGACTAGTCCTTCACAAAAATATGCAAAATTTTAAAGTGATAGGTTTGCCATACCTAAAAAATCTAACGTAACATATTGCAATACCAAACACGTACGCCAAATCCGAAATTTCTAGTGTATTTAACGTGGAATTCTTCATTTGTCCGATATCTAACAAACTAGGTACGATTCGGCATGAAAAGTAAATAGTAATAAAGTAAAAGCACCTCGGTACTTCCACATTTTTGCTGATATCTCAAAAACGACTGAAAAGCCCAATCTGAAATTTGCATTGGGCGTACGGTCATAACGTCCAAATCGATAAATGTCATAAAGCCCAATAATCGGCATATCACTCAAATTTGAGCAATAAAAATGTCATAACGCCCAATAAAAATGTCAAATGGGCTATCTGACACAAAAGATGGGCAATATGTCCTTCTTTGGGCGTTAAAATGAATAATACTCAGAAACCCATATGAATGAAACTGTTGTATATCAGTTATGTGTTTTGTATCGCTAGAGGCGTAGTCGAATGGGATCCTCCCCCAACTCGCTTTTTTAATTATCAATAATTTATAAAGTGTAGTATCGTCCTAGATATAAACTAGATGTACAAGGCATAACTGAGACTAAGAATTGTTCAACAGATTAGAAGTGAATAGTAAATTAATTTATTAGCAGTTCGGTTTTTAATCAGACAGAGTCGCTAACTTTTGAGGTCGTTACTGGAAAGAGAGTTACTTCGCAGTTGATTTATTTGATCCAAAACCGGCAACGCAAAGTAAAAGTTTTCTAAGTTGACGGCCTTCGGTCGGTAAAGCAGAAAACTTTTATTCTGCGTAGCCCGCTTCAGACATACTCCATAGGAGAAAATCTTTAATTCCGGTCGAAGGCCGGCAACGCAAGAAATCTTTACAATGCGTAGCCGTCTGTGGACATACCCCATAGGAGAAAATCTTTAATTCCGGCCGTAGGCCGGCAATGCAAAATACTTTTACTTTGCATAGCCGGTTTTGGACATATCCCATAGGACAAATTCTTTAATCCCGACCGAAGGCCGGCAACGTAGAAAACCTTTACTTTGCGTAGCCGGCTTTGGACTTTCTCATAGGAGAAAAAAAATTAGTCCCGGCCCAAGGCCGGCGACTTAATAATCATGAGAGTTTTGGGTGATATGTGGCACATTTGGATTTTATGACGGTCCGTGGATTGGGCGATGCAGATTTGGGTGTTATTGCCTAGAATTAATGTCACAATACCCAAACGCAACGACATATTGCCCAAAAAATCGATAAATTTTACAACAACACAATCAATGTATAGTTTTTGGGCTTTATGACATTTTCAATTTGGGCGTTATGACCGTACGCATTGTATTTAGAACGCAAATGTACCTTTTGATGAGAGTGGGGTTGTCCCACTTTTCAAAAACTCTCCTGAAGACAACCCTAAAAATCATGGTTTTCCCGTGGTTGTCCCACTTTTCAAAAACTCTCCTGAAGACAACCCTAAAAATCATGGTTTTCCCGTGCAATTATATTTCAACGCATTTTTGTCCAAAATTTGTTACTGAAGTAATAGACCCTTGAAACCACCAGGTTGGCGCAGAATGAGCTATATGGTTTGAATTCTTTACAACTTTTTTAATTATTATTCTTTCTTTGGGGAATTAATTATGAATCATTACACGGTCGAACAACGTACAAAAATAATTGAGTTTTATTTTTCAAACCAGCAGTCACAATTCACAATATTCACAATTTGGAAATGAACGATGGAGCCCATTTCCTATTAAATGGGTATGTCAACAAGCAAAACTGCAGAATTTGGGCTACGGAAAATCCAAGAGTAGTTCATCAACGACAATCACACCCACTTAAGTGTACTGTTTGGTGCGGTGTATCCTCCGAATGGATAATTGGCCCAATTTTTTTTTAATTTTGCCAAAAATTATGGAAAATATGCTAAAAAGAGCACGTATGTGCGAAGCAGAAAATAGACATCACTTACAGGATATAATTTTGCAAAGCTAATTGCAAAAAAATTCTCACTGTATTTAAAAAAATATATATAATAATCGCATAAATAAAAAACGTTATAAACCATTTAAATCATATAGCTCATTCTGCGCCACCCTGTATAATTTTTATACCCTCACTCTATAGAGTAGGAGCCTATATATCATTTGGGATAGAAAAGAAGTGTAACGCATGGAAGAGTTGACTTAAGAACCATGTATGTTTGGACCAAATCCGTTTCACGAGCCATGTCCGCCCGTCCGTCTGGTGTACGACACAAATGAAACTTCCACATGGATCTTCGCAATCAGCTCTATTTAGGTATTTGATAATGTACTAAATATGACGGGTTTTGCATTGTCCCTTCAAGTACCTCCCACACAGATCACCCTAAACTACGTAACTTATATACGGATGATCGGAATACTGTTAAATTTGATATTTGACAATGTTTTTATAGAGGCTACATTGTCATGAAATACGGGAGATATTGCAATCCTTCTTCTGGTGCCTCCCACACAAAGTGGCATAATCCTTGGTTATAATAAAACCGATATAACATTAATAGGGCCAGTCAATTTTATATTTGACAATGTTTAATTCCTTATAACTTCCTTATATACAAGTCGGTTTAGCCGACTGAAGCTTACGTACTTGTTTACTCATGTCTTAAAATAAATTATTGGTCAAATTGACATTATTGGATCATTATAGCATTTTTGTGGTTTTCATATTGACAACTGTAAACGTTTTCATATTTTGTGGGATTGGTGGGAATAAAAAATAAATAGCTTAAATAATTACCCTTCGAATGATGCCTAATTGATAAACATTAGAGGAAAATTGACGCCAGATCACTCCTTTTTGTAAAAAGATCTTGACTTTTTCACAAAAATGGAGTCAGTGACGTCATTTTTCGTCCGATGTTCATCATTCATCATATTGATTCCTTTTGTTTGTTTCATAACATGTTCTGCTAAATGCTCCCAAGAAATATGCGCTTTAGTAGTCATTTTAAAATCCACAAAAATTGACTCTAATCTTCCTATAATATCATCAATGAGTACAGTACAAATATTTGAGAAAAAACGTCAAATATTTGTTTGCCTCCGTTTGAACACAACATTTCTGCGGTAAACAAGAAAACGTCAGATTTTAGACCAACAAAATTTCTATTAAAATTATTACTATACTAGGAGAGAATAAACCTAAGTGGTAAATAAGTAATTTTGAGCAAATAAAAATATATATTTTAGTCAAATAAGAAGTGATTGTAAGGGTAATAGACCCTTCGGAAAAAATTGGACAAAAATGCATCATAAAAATTACATGGGATTAAGGGTGTTTTCAGTAACGTTTAGCCGAGTTTGACGCAGGAGCGAAATGTTCTGCAAACCATCTTTAAACATCATTTTGTGTTATGTTCTTATTCCATAGCATAATAGTTAAATATTAAGTACTATATTGATTTAAGTTTGTCATTGCAAATGCAATTTTGATATTAAATGGCATAAGTCAATCGAAACTAAATTTAGTAAGTCATTTTCGAGTACTTAACTTCGTTTTTTATTTTTATGCATATTAATCCCGACATTCAAACCACTGTGCATTTCGTTTTGGTTTTATCTGTTTGACATGTTCATTTTAATTCTTCCCTTTTTTCTCATCTTTCTCTTACGGTAAATGTATTACAGTGCCGGAAGCAGCACCGCAACACGTCAACTGCACCGCATTATCGTCGCAGAGTCTAAAAATCTCCTGGTTGGAGCCACCGTTGCAATTTCATGGTGGCATAATTCAGGGCTATAAAATTTTATATCGCCCGATTGTGAATCAAAGTGAGTAGTACTTTCTTTTAACATATGTATGTTGAATTGCATGTATTCAACTAATTATGCATTAACTATAAATGTCATAGTTTGTGGTAACGGTTTTTGCGTTTATTTTTGTTTATTTAATATAAATATGTGTACATTTTAATTTCTGTTTTCTATAATAGGATAATGCCTATGCCCATAATGCTATATGCATGAGCTAGGATAGTTTTTTATTATTCATTGTTGTCGTCTCATTCAAATTTTACCTAAGTTCTCAATAAAGCACCAATAATTGTTCATTTCAAATCAATTATGATAAAATGTCTTATTGAATGTATGAATGACTTATAAAGGGTGATTTTTTAAAAGCTATAGGAAAGTTTTTCAAAAAAAAAAGTACATAAAATTCAGAAAAATGCATGAAATCTTTATTTCATGCAAATGTTGACCTTGACTGCGCCTCAAATGGTCCATCCGCTTAGTCCAATTTTGGTATTTTGGTATTTTGGCATTGCTACGAATCGATAATTGATGGTCATCATTAACACTGGCCGATACAGCTGCGATATTTTCTTCAGTTCGCACTCTACGTAAGCGTGTTGGTGGTTTAATGTCCAACAATGTAAATTTTGTGCGAAATTTAGTCACAATAGACCATAAAATGGAAGAAGCGATGAACTTTCTTAACAGAGCACGCATTTTGATAATAAAATTCAATAATTTGCAAGCGTTGTTGGTTTGTAAGACGATTCATGGTTAAATTATAGTCCAAACTGAAGATGTTTGACAGTGAAACAAAACACGAAACGTGCGTCAGCTGTTTAAACCAGTGTTGCTAAAATGATAATAGCTAAAAAATCACCCTTTATATACCCTCATCTTCAGTTTTTATAAAGTAAAAACATAATTAGCTATACTACACCGTACAACAATTTTTAAAGAACCGGATGATATACATCTGAAACTATAGGTACAATGGAGATAATTGTAATTATTAGTTTTTCATTCCCTCGTCTTGACGCTCCTTCATAGGACTACAAGGTTCCAAAGAATACAATTTTTCAAAAATTCCCAACCTAACTTATATCATCCAGTTCAAGTATAATATGGACTGTCGGACGGTGCTATAATATAAATAGCAAACACTTTAATTTTACCAAAGATGGGGATAGTTGTGTTAAAGGTATTAGAAGGGTCAATAAAAACGCATAAATATTTTGTGATTTTAACGTGAGTAGAAAAACGTTTTCAAGGGCCTGAAATCGAATATCGAATATCGAGGATGTGATTTGTGAGATAGAGTCGTCACTCTCGGAAAATAGGATTGACGCAACTGCGAAGTAGTGAATGGTAATCAAGGGCGAGAATCGATTCCCCGACCAACTTTTTTTCAATCCGATTCTTAGAATCGAAGAAACGGACCTGATAATCGATTCTTAATCAATCGGTTGAAATGTTGAACCATATAATCCATATATGTGGGATTCTCTGCGAAATGGAAAAATTAAAAAGTGTCTTCCGTTTTTTTTTGCACAATTTAGAAGGTTATATTAGTACGAAATATTTTGATGCGTTTGAAAGGTATTTTAAAAAATGAAATGAAAAAAATAATTCAATAAAATATTTTTTCTAGACAACAAAAGATTAAAAATTAATATATTTATTTTTTATGATTTTAATTATTTTTTCTCTAGAAGCCGCCCAATTTTTTTACAATGAAAACTTTTATCATTAAAAACTAATACCCTACACCACTCCCTGCGTATATATCTCGCTTTGATTACTAAATACAGTGATATACTTTAAATTCATCTTTAGTCAAATTTAATGAGTATGGCAAATAATAAAGTAATTTATCCAATTTGTCAGCTGATATTCCGAGTAAAGTAAATATAATATGATCTGCAAAAATTGATCAACATCGAATGATAAATACAGATTATACAGCGGTAATAAGATGAATCGGACGGACATTTGAAGGGGGCCTATAACAACACTTGAACCCTGTGCCAAAACATGCTCCTATATATTTCTCATTCACGGAAGGTATTCCTAGTTGAAACATATAATGATCTGCAAAATTTGATGAAGATCCGATGTAAGATGTAGTTTCTAGAGCTGTAATAGAGCAGAATGGGGCCCCATTTGGGACATATTGGCATCTCCCAAAGAAGTAAGGAAAGGCTAAAGACGGACGGAGCCGACTATGTGATACACCCCACTTTCTATTTCAATACAATTCGGTAAAAAAGTGAAATCGGGGAGGATTTGAATCATGTAAATGTATGTGTTTGGCAAAAAATGTTAAATCGGAAAGGACATTTTTATGGGGGTATATTGATACCTGGAACGATGTGACCCGCTTTCACCGTGTATGTTTATTGCAGACATATAATATGCAAAGTTTGGCCAAATCGGTTAAACATTCGGGAGCGACATTTGTATTGGGGCTATATCTAAATCTGAACCGATCTTACCCACTTTCACCATATGTGTTCTTAGTTATTAGTTAGATCATAAGATGTTGTGCCAGTTTTTAAGAAAATCGGGTACAATATGTGGATTTTAGAGCGGAAAATTCAAATCGTGAGCGACATTTGTATGGGGACTATATCTACATCTGAACCGATCTTACCCACTTTCAGCATAGGTGTTTCTAGTTAGATTATAAAATGTTGTGCCAATTTTAAAGAAAATAGGGTAAAATATGTGGTTTTTGGAGCGGAAAAAGTCAAATCGGGAGCGACATTTGTATGGGGACTATATCTAAATCTGAACCGATCTGACCCATTTTCAGCTTAGGTGTTTCTATTTCGATTATAAAATGTTGTGCCAATTTTAAAGAAAATCGGGTACAATATGTGGATTTTAGAGCGGAAAAAGTCAAATCGGGAGCGACATTTGTATGTCAATACCAATCGTCCTTGGCCCAAAAAGTAACTTCTGCCAAATTTCATGATAATCGGGCAACAATTGCGACCTGTAGAGTGCGAACAAGCTTAGATGGACAGCAGACGGACGGACGGACAAACAGACATCGTTAAATCGATTCAGCTGGTGATTCTAAGCCGATCCGTATACTTAAAGGTATACGGTTTACGATTATTTTATGGTGTTACAAACATTTGGCGCGAAACTAACTTATAATACCCTATTCCACGAAGTGGTGTAGGGTATAAAAATCACAAAAAATATATTTTTACAAATTTGTTAGGTGGCTTCAGCTTTCATTAAAAAATAAAACAAATATAGAAAATATAAACATATTAACTAGGAAATTATACTTTAGATAGTAAAGTAATTTAACAAAATCATATAGTTTGAAAATAGTCTATCTGCTTACAGACTTACTGACCTGATTAATTTTTTTCGATGGCCGCCTTTCAAGCACCGACGCAATTCTAAAGATAGATTCATTAGTGAAATGCGATTTTGGCGACGACGGATGTCGGACATATTAAAATATACATGATTTCCAAACGTTCGCAAAAAATAGGCATTGATAAAAAATCAACTGATACAATTCACGATATTTGCACAATATTTTTGGGGTTTTCTAAATACTTGGAATTTGTGGAGGTGCAAAACATGAAAAAAAATTTCGGTGTTTTTACATATCGTCCCAGGCTTGCCAGATGTGGGGATTTGTCCCCAACCATGGGGATCTTATGATGGTCGAAAGGGCAACAAATATGAAATGGGGACGGGGGATTTTAGTGGGCATTTCGTCATGTATTTCGGGGGTTTTGTGGGGATATTCGAAGTACTTTGAAAAATATTTAGTATTTTATATTAACGATGAATGCAAATTTATTACTTTATTTATTAGCAGCCGCTCACTACCTTTACCATGATTTTGGACGGTGAAGACCATTTTCACCATGGACCATGGCCACCACAGAAATTATAATAAAGATTCGAAAAAGGAAAATGTCATCGAAAAAAGGAGCATTGAAATGAATTTGTTATAATGTATTTAATACAATCAATAACAATTTAAATTAAATTAATGACGTCCAATCTATATCTTCTATATATATAAAAATGAATCTGTGTTTGTATGTTTGTTTGTTGGTTTGTTTGTTCTTTATAGCAGCCTAAACTTCTGAACCGATCTTCTTGAAATTTTCACAGTATGTTCATGCTGAACCGGTGGTGAAAATAGGCTATATAATTTTTTGATGTGTCAGTGGGCGTGGCACCTCCCATACGAAGATAAAACCCAATTTTGAATATTGTCAGTTCTATGACACCTAGAGTGCTGAAATTTTGTGTCAGTGCATCTAACATAAACGTGCGTAGTTGTGCCAAAAATGGGCGGTATTGGAAAAGTGGGCGTGGCACCTCCCATACGATGTTAAAACATATTATTGAATATTGTCAGTTCTATGACACCTAGAGTGCTGAAATTTTGTGTAAGTGCATCTAGCATCAATGTGCATAGTTGTGCCAAAAAGGGGCGGTATTGGAAAAGTAGGCATGGCACCTCCCATATGAAGTTAAAACCTATTATTGAATATTGTCAGTTCTATGACATCTAGAGTGCTGTGCTGTTGTGTAAGTGCATCTAGCATCAATCTGCGTAGCTGTGCCAAATATGGACGGTAATAGAAATGTGGGCGTGGCACTTCCCATACGAAGTTAAAACCTATTATTGGATATTGTCAGTTCTATGACACCTAGAGTGCTAAAATTTTGTGTAAGTGCACCTAGCACAAATGTGTATAGCTGTGGAAAAAAGGGGCGGTGTTGGAAAAGTGGGCGTGGCACCTCCAATACGAAGTTAAAACCCATGTTAGAATATATTCAGTTCTATGACAGATACAATACTGCTATTTTGTGTGAGTGCATCTAGCATCAATGTGAGTAAATGTGCCAAAAATGGGCGGTATTGGAAGAGTGGTGGTGGTACCTCCCATACGAACTTAAAACCTATTATCGAATATATTCAGTTATATGACAGCTACAATACTTAACTTTTGTGTGAGTGCATCCAGCATAAACCTGCGTAGTTGTGCCAAAAAAGGGCGGTATTGGGAAAGTGGGCGTGGTACCTCACATACGAAGTTAGAACATATTATCGAATATGGTCCAATACACCTAGAGTGCTGAAATTTTGTGTGAGTTCATCCAGTGTAAATAGTTGTGCAAATATGGGCGGAAAGTGGGCGTGACCCTTCCCATAAGAAATTAAAGCCTCTTTTTAGTATATTCGACACCGACATTCCTATATTGTTGTGTAAGTCAATTTAGTTGTAACCTGCTGAGACAATATACAAATGGGCGGAATTTGAAAGATGGGACATTTTTGATTTGAATTTTGTAAAATTACACGTTTTCTGTGGATTTTCTTAGAACAATAGTAAAGAAAGGTTACAAAAAGAGAAATATTCATTCATCAACAGCCGCCTTAAGTCAAGAAAGCGGAAATTATATTAATTTTTTAGTTTTTGTGTTGTTTGATAGGTGAGCAATTTGATAGAATTTCTATGTGTTTTGAATGTAATGTAGTTTCTTCTTACGAATAAAGTTTTTTGTTTAGGTAATGGAAAGGGGAGAATCACACTTAACAAAAAAATCAATTTGATTTTTGAAATTTCTTCCATTATTCGCCGTAAACTAACGTTCTCCAGGGCACATATCCATTTCCTTAGTATCTCAGGGAAGTACCTTGATTATAATTGGTACATATATTACCGATCAGGAGAAAAATCAATATGAAAGCAGATTTTAATTTTACCGTTTGTTTTTTTTTTGCCTGGCGAAGCGGGCGAGGGTTCAGCTATGTCCTATAAATATTGGCTTTCATCCAACAAGATATCATCCGACACTTCACGATATAAATATTGTTATTTTACACGAAATAATTTGTGTTCTTATCTGGTTTTCTATGTATTATTCCTATTCCCAAAGATTTGTCAATATTGTATTCATAGCCAAACACACACACCCAAAAATTGTTCAAGACAAAATTTACAAAAATTAACGCATTTACTCAAATCAAATAAAATTTACTCAAAATTAAACTGCAAATTAATTAAACTTTTTAGACAAAATTATAGAACACTGTTTCATTGTCTAAAACGAAATTAATGCAATTTATAACAGAGCTTGTAGTTGGCGAATCAACAAATCATTCATAAATAATTTTTGTTTTGGACGAATTCTTTAAAATAAAACAACTTTTTTATAAGTAGTGATTTTTCATGACTATTTGGGGACAAATGTTGCATGATTGTTGACGAATCAACAAATCATTCATAATTTGTTTTTGTTTTGGTCGAATTCTTTGAAATAAACCAACTATTTTATATTTTGGGGATAATTTGGGATTTTTCATGGCAATTTTGGAGACAAGGAAAAAAATCTGACAAGCCTGTATCGTCCTTACGCACAGTGAAGGGTAATTTTAAGATTTCTTTCCTTTTTGGAAAATTATACCTACGGTACGTCCTAATGAACAGAGAATATCGATCATTCGCATATAAATTGTAAATACATTATATAAACTGTATCTGTATGGGTATGCTGAGTAGATAATATTTGTAAAATAAACTATAGTCCAGCTGGTCTGAGATTCTTTTTACAGTGGATCAAATTTTTATTTTTTTGTTAAGAGGAGCATTATAATAAGTGAGAAAAATGTTATAAGTTAATATCCATATTGTCAGAACCATATTGTGGAATTGTATAAGGATTTCTTTGTGGAAGATCTTAGCCCTCTAGCTCCACTCTTTATGGGTCAATTAGACCCTTTTTCCAGAAAATCAAAAAAAGTAATTTAAAAAAGGACATTAAGGATCAAAATGTTCTACGAAACAATTTGCATTAAAATTTCCGTGGAGGTCAACAGAGACACCAAAGTTGTCACGTTACACGTCAACATATATAACAAAATTACTGGGATAGAATACGTCAATGTTTTTTGGAAGATCGATCATTTTCCACATAAAATGTGGGTATTTTCATTTTGGCGGAAGATATGGCTAAAATGATTTGTATGCATGATATTTATGTTTTATAATTTTCTCGCAATCTATCCAACGTATCCGGCGGATTTTTGGCATGTGTATTAACAAGCAATGTCGCTTGTGACATATATGTAGTCAATTGCAAACGAAGCTGTAATTGTTGCAAAAATCTACACTTCGCGGTTCCAATTGCATTTATTTTAACTTTCCCTCTGTGGGTTTCTGAAACAATTCTGTCACATATGTTCCGTATTTAGTCAGAAATCACATGCCAACAAATATTTTAGTATTCTCTATATGATATAAAGTTACGCGGGTTTTTCTAAAAGTACTTTCACAATTTCTGCCCGAGTGCCTCACTTCTTCGATGCTATACACTTTTCGTGCAACTGTAGGAAGAGGGCATAAGTTATAGTTGGCTGACCTCTACTCTCAAAGAAGATCCCGAATAATGTTCATTGACATGATGAGAATGAGTATCGAAGTTTCCAATAATTGTCTAAAACAAAAGCCTTCCTAATTCCACCACAACTGAAAAATAAAACAATGGTTTCATTGGCACTTCAGTTGGTGGTGTTTGCATTCGTTCTAGTTGTGGTTGTAGTTGTTTCTGTCTGTCTGTTTGTTTGTTGATCCTCTTGTGCGCCATGCATTTCACTTTATTTTATGTTTTCAATCAGTTGTGTTTGCAGTTTGGATTTGTGGTTGAAATTTGCGGTATACGATTTTAGTTTGATTTCTCCGAGATTTACTTTTGCTGCTGTTGGTGCATCGTCAACAATATTTAAAAGCTTACGTTATTTTATATACTAGTATGTGTAGTTGTAAAGTAAAATTTATTCGTCTAAATAAATTGGTATATCTATATTTCGAGAGATATAATTTGAGAGGCTCGGTGTAAAATTACACCTTTGATGTCTTTGGTGACAACCACTGAAATTTTCCGACAATTTTTTTCGTAGAATATTTTCTAAATATCTCTTCTGATAGGACTTTTTGATTTTCTCGAAAAAATGTCAAATTGACCCATAAAGAGATAAACTAGAGGGTTAAGATCTTCCACAAAAATGATAACCTAAATATTGGTGGATAGTAGGTGCATTTTCTTGGATTTATTATTATTTTTATACCCTGTTTTAATAAACTGATGAAGAAATTATCGACTTTCTTAAGTAAATTAACTGAAATTTTAGATGCTTTTTGAAAAAAAAAGTAAAAATAGAACCCATTATTTCACAACTTCAAAATCACACAATCGATAAAAAAGACGTATAAGCAAACAAATCAATTTACTGAACTTAATATCATCATTTTGAAAACCAAAATAAAATGATAAAACATTAAAATTATAAAAACTAATGGTGCGATACCGTACCTTTCCCATATTTTAAATGTATTTGAAATAATCACATAGGTATATGTTTTGATATAGCCCTCATACAAATGTACCTTCGATATACAATATTACTGCTCTAAAATGCAAATTTTACATAGGCTCTTGAAAATTTCCACAAATGTTACATTTATACCAGAAATACGTATTTTGAAAGCCAGCTATATAGGTCAATGTTTTGGTATAGCCCCCATACAAATGGGCCCCAGTTTACACTATTATCGCTCTAGAACCCACATCTTACATTGGATTTTGATAAACTTTTGCAGATCCTGTTATATTTCAATAAGGAATACCTACTTTAAAAGTGATTTTTAAAGACCCACTTTTTAATGTAGCGCCCTTACAAGTGGTCACATTTTATACATCGGAAGTTTTTTAAATTTTGCAGATTATATTATATTCGTATTTCATACTAAGAATGCCTACTTTGTACTACTTTGATGTATATGGTCCCACCTTTTAATGTAGCGCTCTTACAAATGGCCCCCATTTTTATTATAACCCTTCTAGGACCCACAATTTACATCGGAAGTTTATCAAATTTTGCATTTTTTATTATATTTCAACTAAGAAGACATATTATGAAAGTCAAATATATGGGTCCATATTTTGGTATAACTCCCATACAAATTGGGCCCCCATTCTACTCTATTACATCTCTAGAACGCACATCGTGCATTAGATCTCGATATAATTTCGCATATCATGTCATATTTCAACTAGGAGTACCTACTTTGAAAGTGATCTATATGGAAGCACTTTTTAATGTAGAATCCTTATTAATGGCCCCATTTTAATTTTTACCCCTCAAGAATTAAAATTTTACATCGGATTTTTTTTTTTTAAATTTTGCAGATTATATTATATTTCAACTAAGAATACAAAGTCAAATATATGTGTCCATACTTTGGAATAATCCAAATGAGTTCATTCTACTCTAATACAGCTCTAGAAATTACGTCTTACATCGGATCATGATATATTTCTAATATGAATACCTACCGTGAATGAGAAATATATAGGCCTATGTTTTATGGGAGAGATAGCTTCCTTATCGATATCATAACTTTGGATCGCGTCATCAGATTTTAACGATATTGACCTCATATGAAAGATTTACACCTCCTCTTTCCGAATTTGTATGAAAATATGAATGACATTGCAATTCAAGGACTCCAAAAATTAAACATAATTTTAATCCTTGAATATCCTGAAAAACATATCCTTAATTTTCTTTATTTTGTTTTGTATTTTAGCTTATATTATTCTCTATTATTCTCTCTTGGTACATATTTGAAGATCGGTTAAATTATCTGGTTTCTTGAGCGGAAAAATTCCGGAGCGAAAATTTATATGGAAGACTTATAAATCTGGACCGATTCACTTTCACCATAGATGTTTCTAGTTGACATATAAGGTGTTGTGCCAAATCTGACGCCAAAAAAATTAACGTCAAACGAGTAGAACAAACATGCTAAAGGGTTCGGGTCCACAAAGACCTTTTTGTATCGATTTATTTTGGAATCACCAACATATTTAAAATTGCACATCATAAAGTTAAAGACTGAACAGAAACAAATCTGTATTTTTAGTAGATTCCAGGCCAAACGTATTTTTTCTGAGTTGGTTTACATTTAAAATGACATAATTTTCTAACTATACATGCCATTCAAAATTAGTTTTTAAACATTTATAGTGACAGTTATGTGTCGACGCGTCGGCTTGACTTTTATAGATGCAATGTAATCAATAATAATATAGTCAAAAAAGTTTTAGGGGTACATCATGCAATGTAATCGATAATAATACTTTCACAATTTTATAGACATCTTCATGAACCAAAATTGGTGCCGCACGATGTTACATTCAGGATTAAATCATAGTAGACTTTTGATATCGACCACTGACTTTAAAACACCTGGGTGTCATATAGTCAGCCCTGCTCGGCTTTAGAATTTCTTTATTTATTATAATAATGCATTGGAAATATATATCCCATTGCACGCTCTACATTCTTTAGTTTTCCAAACTTTTTCCTTTTGCCACTAAGTCTTTGTTAACAAAAAAAAACTTTCCTCAAGTGTTTTAAAACTGTAACTCTATTTCTATTTCAATGTACTTTTTGTGTCTCTATTTGTCTATAACTGGGGCCACAGTTGATTTTCCAGCTAAACTAGAAATAAAACGTACTTCGAATTTGGAAACCTATTTACACACACTGCACAAAGCGACCAATTACTCAATACGAGTGCTAGCGTACACGGCCACTGGTGATGGCGTAACCAGTCATCCGTTATATTGCCAAACCGAGGATGATGTACCAGATGCACCAGCTTCCATTAAAGCAGCTGCTCTGACGGCAGATTCCATTTTGATTTCATGGCTGCCACCGAGAAATCGCAACGGCATAATAACCCATTATACAGTCTATTCAAGAGAAGCCGGACGTAAAGGACAAGCCAAATGTAAGTACTCCTCTATGCCATTTTACTTCCTTCTTTTTTTCCTTGATGGCCAATACTCTCAGTTACCCTTTCCCCCCAAAAACAGAAAGGGAATAATAGAAAAAATCAACGAAGAATAAGTTGAAATGAAAGTTTCGTGAGGGCACGAACAAAAACATGGTGATAGGAAAAGTTTTCTCGACTTATCATTGAAAGTCATGAAAGGTGCAGTAATATCCGAAAGTTGCCTTAACTCGGAACTCCTATTTCAGACTCAGATTTATCCAACGCAAAAGAGAAAGCAAAGTTTTTTTCGATTTCCGCCAAAAAAGGATTCCCCATTCCTTCATGCCCTTGCATTTAGTTTTATTAGCCCAACTTTTTTTCCTATCTTGCAGTGGATTTGAAATGTAAAAGTTTCGGCATTTAATTTCAATTTAATGCCCGTTGGTAAGAGGAAAGGGGAAAGTTCGCACTGGGATTTCTTCATCTTTCACTGTCTTGTGAGTAACGATTAGTCAGTGTAATTAGCACATAATTGAAAATGTGTCTTAATTATGACTGCCTTATGATTAAGAAAACTTTGCAATCAGCAGCACGCTCTAATACACAACAGTTCTACATAATATGTATGTATGTGTTTAGTAGGCGGAATAGAAAGAAACAGAAATTGACAAATTATATAGTTGTATAAGTTTTTTTGAATAACAATTTGTAGACAGTTCATGCTAACCACCTAAAAAATAACATCTAAATATGACCTTTATTTCCATTCAATTTTCTTGTGCTTATTTTAGAAATCAATCATTTCTAACTGAATTGCAATTTTAATTGTGAATCGTTCTTCCATTTTTGTGTTTGTTTTGTTTAGCCCACATGGTTCGTGTCGATGAGTCTGGTTACCCGGTCACACATGAAGCCCGTAGCTTGGCCGAAAATCAAATGTATGAATTTTGGGTTTCGGCTTCAACATCTGTCGGTGAGGGTGAGCCAACATCTGTGGTGGCACAAGCCACAAACACACGTGGTAAGTTGCAAATTGAAATTCAATTTGATTTTATATTTATTGTTCAAATATTCTCTATGTATGTATGTATGTGTCTATTTATTATGTATATGTACATTAGTGTAGCCCATAACAATAAGGAAAAACACTGAGTACACGATTTTTTAAACATATCAGACTATTATAGACAATATTCTTCCTAGCCCGCATCCAAAATTTCAGTACGCTACATAGATGGGAAGACGATGACTCCAATGCAAAAAATAAAATTTAGTCACTACATAATATATTCTCTATAGTTCACAACAAAAACCTTTATCATTAAAAATTGAAATAATTTTTATCTGTACGTATTTAAAATTTGCAATTGGATCCAACAAAATCGAATAAGCATTGGAAATTTTATAAAAAGTTCCTTGGTATTTTTAGGCGTTCCACCGGAAATTGTTTAAAACTTTCTTTTAAATTTTCGCAATTTTAAGATATAACAATTTTGTATTAACATTAATTGATAAAACTTTCTAGGCTCAACCATAAATCTGACCGTCGTGATATGACTATATTAATATGATTGGAGAATATCAATTTTTAAATATATTTATATATGTAATTAAATTAGATTAGTAGAAATGTGCAAAATTTCATATGAAGGAAATTTAAAATTTACACATTTTCAGACATATGTAGGTGTCTTTCCGCTTGAATATATACCACCAGGATATAATGTATTTGTGCATTTGTTTGTAACACCCAAAAGGAAGCGAAATAGAACCATTGTTATTATACCAATCGAATTAGAATCACTTTTTGAATCGATTCGGCAATTATTGTCCGATCGTAGCAAAAATTGGCACAATTAAGGTTTGCGGATCAAGGACGAATGCTATTTAATTTGAAGCAAATCTGTTCAGATTTAGATATAGCCCACTCACCCCTCCCCCCCATACAAATATCGCTCTCAATTTGACTTTTTCCGCTCTATAAACCACAAATTGTAATCAATATGATTCAAATTTGCCACAGTACCTTATAATTCAAGTATAATCTTCTATGTTGGGTCAGATCTATTCAGATTTAACTTCTATGATAAAAGTGGGTCAAACCTGTTCAGATTTAGATATAGTTCACATACAAATTTCAATCCAGATTTGACTCTTTATGCTATGGAAACCAAATACGTTAACCAATATTCTTCAAATTTGCCACAATACCTAATATTTCCACTAGAAATATATGCG
The DNA here is from genome assembly GCA_947397865.1 of Polietes domitor. Classification (NCBI taxonomy): domain Eukaryota; kingdom Metazoa; phylum Arthropoda; class Insecta; order Diptera; family Muscidae; genus Polietes; species Polietes domitor. The sequence continues at coordinate 156,654,959 of OX377618.1, forward strand.
ATGAAAGTGGGTCAGATCGGTTCAGATTTATATATAGCCCGCATACAAATGTCGTTCTTCCGCTCTAGAAAGCGCATACATAAGCCGATTATCTTCAAAATTTGGAACACCATTATATTTGTACCAGAAATATTTATTGTGCAGGTGGTTCAGATCGGTTCAGATTTATATATAGCTCCTATACAGGTTACATCTACATCTCCAGCGTTTATTGCGGCTAAACGCTCTAGATGCCTTCAAATTTAACACAACACCATATATTTGAACTAGAATCATGTGGTGAAAGTGAGTCAGATCGGTTCAGATTTATATATACCTCCCATACAAATCTTGCTCCCGAATTAACTTTAACCGCTCTAGAAACCCCATACGTTAAACGACTTTCTTCAAATTTGGAACAGCATATCATATTAACATCTGTGGTATACGTAGTTAAGATCGGTTCAGGTTTATATATAGATTATATACAAATGTCGTTTACGATTTGGGGTTTTCCGCTCTAGAAATGGTAAAAGTAGCTCCATGATTTTTTCATCGAATTTATTTTATTTGTGGTAGAAAGTGTAGAGTATCATATAGCCGGCCCAGCCCGATATTAATTAATGTGTTTGTATTCATATTAATATAATTATAATTTCACAATATATTTATAATTTCATAAATTTGTTAACTTTTCACATGTCCCAACCTTTCAAAAAAATATCTTACACGTGCGTTAATGCTCTGTCATTTTTCTCATCCGCATAAACATCATCTTGAAGATTTAAAATAGAAATACTACAAGATTTTGAATTGGTCTAGTATGACTCGGAAAGGTCTATTATATCCAGCCTGAAGGATTGATACATTTGATTGTATCTCGTAAAGGTCATCAAGCTAATGTTCCCCGATGACCCCGAGCCGTGGGACTATTAACGTTGGCTTGTCAGATAATGAGTGCTTGACTGCCTCTTATTCCTTATCAGTTGTCGCAACTTCAGCAGTGATATTTAAAATGGCCGTTTGCACTGACATCACAGTAGCCACCCAAATACTTATTTATACTTGTAAATCTATATGTTTGCATATTCGCCAATGTTTATTTTGCTTTGTAGTTTCATGGTGCTATTTGCGGATTAAAAGTATATACAACATGATATACCACCACCATTTGGGATTGCCCGGAATTTTCCATTGCTCGGGAATGTGCGAATGAAATAATTTCTCGCGGTCCCCCAAAAAACTGAAATAATACATAGGTATGATAAGCGAAGATGAAGTTTAAAATACTAAAGAAATTTAAATAAAACAGTGTGACACAAATTTTGGATCATAACAACGTCTATATAATTCTGAAAGTAGAGACCAAATATAGCAAAATTGTGTACATAGTTTTTTTTTTGGTCGAGTTTGCGTTTAAAGGGATTTAACATTTCTGAAGAATATAGTTGTTCAACAATGTATTGCAATTTTTCTGCTAGTCCTACAAACGCGATATTGGTATCAAGTGATAGAGGATAGTTTGGAGATATTATATATAGAATTCGAAAAAGATTATAAAGTCTTAATCATTCATTATTATTATTCATATTTTTTCGAAGGACTCGTAGTATTAGTAGTTCTTCTAAATTTGTTATTATTTATAAATAATTTATTTGATTTACAATAAAAATTAAATTATCATCTCGCCTTTGGACGACTCGCAATAATGTGGAAATAAATTATTAAAACATCTATATTTTTTGGAAATTAAAAGTCTTGTAAAAAGGAAAAAATCGCCAAATGAAAAACTAAGTACACAGTTTTTCTACATACGGCAACTAGTTTTATATTTAAACGGTCTTGTTCATGGCCAATAAAATGTAGAAATGTCTCACGGCATAATTAGTACTACATAATATCAGTAATATTAAATTGTGTTAATTAATTAATACTTATGGAGTTACCATGTTAAATTTGTGAAGATCCCAATTCTCACTACCTCCGAATCACAAGATGAACTTTTTTGTCACTTCTTCGCATGCTTTGTTTTTCTGAGGATATGTATAATTCAATATATGGGCATTTCCACAGAAATGTCCACCAAGACCAAAAAATTAAAAGTTCTTGTAAACACTTTGTTTTATCATATTTTCATAGAAAAATAATCAAATTTAACTTATGTAAACAAATTTTACTTTAACTTGAGATTTTTAAATGCAAAGTCGCGCAAGTGCAACTTTACTCGTCTGAATATTTCTCTTGCATATTTTGTTTTGATAAAAGTTCTTAAATAGAGACATTACACTTCGACTTTTATTGTCTAAAATCTTTCAGGGAGTACAAAGAGTCAGAAAAGAAAGGATACGAAGTTATACGACTGCTATTAACTGTATCTTTTTGATTTGCATTATCACATATTTCGATGTCACGTTCGACATGGAAAAACAACATTTGTTGCTGCTGTATCCAAAGTACATGCAGAAAGGTCATACAATTTTTAGTACAAACAGATATTTTTATAATATTTAAATAAAAAAAACATTACTGGAAAATAAGAATATTTGTGACCTTTGTACTTCATTACAGTTGGTCACGTGCGACATCTTAAGTGTAAAAATTAAAAATTTGAAAAAAAAATTCTTACTTCAATAATTTATTTTTGTAAAAAAAAAATACTTCATTATTTATTTATTAGCAAAAACGGAGGCGAAAAAAATAAAGAGAGCTGAAAACAGCGGTGAGAAAGTTGAAAGAAGATCAGCTAAAATTTCAAAACAATAAATTGATAAACAAAATTTTGTTTTTTGCTGTTTTTATTTGAGAAATAATACATTGAATACTTCTGTGGATTACAAAAAATATATATTATCTATAATTTCGTAAAAAGTGCAAGTGAAACAACATAAATACCATGATGAAAAAAATGTCACGTTCGACCAGGCTTAAAATTAAATTACAAAAAATGTATTAATAATTTTCAGATAAAATCAAAGCCATTTTAAAGAGACATCGGTACACAACGTTCTAAAATTAGTCAATATTGCCACAGGTTTCGCTGAAATCGACGTTTGAATTGTTGGTCTCGAAAACGACTTCTGTTTTAGTAACGTGCGAATGCCTTGTTTTTTTTAGTTATCTTGAAAACGAAAAATTTCCCAAAATCCACATTAGCACCAATTATACAGTTAATTAAGAGCTATAAGTTCAGCATATGGTCAAAATAAAAAACCGATATTTTTTGACTTTTTTGTCACTTTAACCCACGTTCGACATCATGGAAATGCCCATATATAAATATTTCAAATTAAACAAATTAACATAGGTTTTCATGACAACCACTAGGATACCTTCTGGGTTAATTGTGATTGTCCTCAGTTGAAGTTTATATTCTATTTTGTCGGATTAACACTGATTCCAGGGATATTAGGGTGTGCACATAAAATATATATTTTCCGAAATTTTCGAAATGTCGAATTAAAATTTTAAAAGATTTTTTCCAAATATCCTCTTAAGTTTGGCACCCACATCGCCTTACTAGGACTAGCAGAACAATTACAAAAAATAATAAATATATCATTCAAAAATGTCAATTCCATTTAAATGCAAACTCGATCGGACAAGGAAATACGAAGTGCACAGTTTTGTTATGTTTCGCGTCAGCTTTCAGAATTATATAGATTGCAAATCCCACCAAATTTGTGTCATTTTGGCTCAATGTACAATATTTGACCTTCTTAAATTTCAATATAAAATGTTAAAAATTAACTAATAAATGAATTATAACTAATTTCTTCGTTCGTAAACCAAGATGCAGATAATAATATTCCCAAATATTTGTCAATCTAAATTCTACGACCTTTGTTCAATGAATACTCAAGCAAAAAGGGAAGGCTTTATTCACAATCGAATGTAAATAATTTTTTGTCAACCACAATGTCTTTGTGGGCTACATTCAAATAATTGTCGTAAACAACGAACAACTATATTTATCTCACTCTTTCCATAAAACTGTTTTAACTAGTAACTCCTACAATGCAGTTGTAATTATACGTTATTCCTTCAGCAAGTTGTAGAAAATATGTGGCTCAGCAAATTTTATATTTGAAATTTATTTACCCTTAAATGAATGTAATATTAAATTAATTTCTCTTGCAATTCTTCGCATAAAACATCTTCGTCTATTCCCATCATGTATGCACGAGCACAATGCACATATATGTATGTATATAAATTGATATTTGTAATTAAATGTCATGCGGTTCACTTGATGGGTTCTGTGGTGATACCTACATATGTATGTGATATCTTTAGATGTGGATAGCTTGTCAACCACTGACAGGCCGTATGAAATGAAGAACATAATTATTGCATTGTACATTTTGAGCAAATGATTTCGAAATAGAACATGTACTTTGGTGAGGATCAAAGCCAAATTAAAATGATATAATATTTAAGTAAAATAACTAAAATAAAATAATGAATCGTATATATTTGTTTTTATAGTCTTATAATAACTTTGGAAGTTATTTCACCTCTGTTAAAGGTTAGGAATCTGTATTTATACTAATTTTTTAGTAAATACATGAAAGTACATTGGGGCGTATGAGTACATTAATATTAATACATCAAAGTACATTGAGGCGTATGAGTATTGGTTAACATTAATATTACTCATACTCATATGCGCTTTATAGGCTGTTTCCACTACGGTCGCTTCCACGTCCGCGTTAACGATTTATCGAAAATTTTTAATGGTGTTTCCATTGTGTTTTGCGTCCACGTTTGCGTTCAAACAGCTGTTTGCGTTTATTTGTTTTTTTTTTGCGATGCGAAAAGTTTAATATTTTTTTGTTGTGACATTATCATGGAGTTAAATGATATTATTTTGCTAACCGCAGTGGAAAATGAGGATCAAATGGTATTGCGCCTAATGGAAATGTGCAGTAGCAGCAGCGCTGCTACTGCACATTTCTGTTTTTTTGCATTTTGGTTGTGGTTGTTTATGTTTATGCTGATAAACAGCTGTTTTAATAGCGATGTGCAATTTGCGGTGTTGCCATTAATAGGTATGGGTGGGTTTCGATTGCAAAAATAATCTAATTTATAGTAAACGTGACTTATCGGAAAACGCGTCCAATATGAACGCGACTTTTTCCCATACCTAACTGCCTATGATTTTTGTATAGGCTTTAACGCGCGTTCATTGATTATTGGACGCGGACGTGGAAGCGACCGTAGTGGAAACAGCCTATTACTTAAACAGCCTATTAAAACTTAAATAAAATCCATTCGTTTGTTGAAGAAAAAGCTATTATCCCTAATGAACAATTCGGATTTAGAAGACATCATAGCACTTCACACCAAGTGAAAAGAATATGTAAACATATTAATGAGGGATTTATCAGAAGAGAATCTACCGGTCTGATATTACTGGACGTGGAAAAGGCTTTCGAATCCGTCTGGCACCGTGGTCTAATTTTTAAATTGGTTAACTTCGGGTTTCCACTCTACCTCACAAGACTTTTTAAAAGCTTTTTAGATAATCGATTCTTTCAAGTTGCTATTAATAATGTTTACTCTAATACAATATCTATTTCTGCTGGAGTTCCACAAGGTTCCATTATTGGTCCTCTCCTATACATTTTATACTGTTCTGATTTTCCAGAGCTACCTGACTGTGACTATGCTCTTTATGCTGATGATGTCGGTATTTTTACAACTCATGCATCTCCGAATGAAATTATTTCGAAATTACAAAATTCTTTGCACAAGATCAATGATTATATGTTCAAATGGAAGATCAAATTAAATGCAAGTAAAATACAAGCCATCTTTTTCTCTAGAAAGAGAAGTATTTGCAATCTTCCAAATTCTCTTATACAATCATCAGGTCATGATATTCCATGGCTTGAGAATGTTAGGTATTTAAGAGTTTTACTAGATAGAAAATTGAGATTTCGTGATCATATTGCATTTGTGAAAAACAAATTCAATATTGCCATCAAAATGTTATATCCTTTGATCAATAGAAATTCAAAATTGTCAGTTTCGAACAAAATATTATTATATAAAACGATTTTTCAATCCATCATTTTGTACGCATGTCCTGTTTGGAGCTGTTGCGCAAAATCTCATATTGAAACATTACAAATTTGTCAAAACAAGCTTTTAAAACTGATGTTGAGGTTACCTTGGGATTATTCAACAAATAGATTACACACCATTTCGGGTGTGAAATGAGTTTCACAAAAACTCAATTGTACTATAAGCAACTTCAATACCCGATGTTACTTGTCTGAAAACCCCTTAATACTACATCTTCCAGTTTAGTCAATACTGTATTATACTGTGTTAAATATAATTTATTGATATTTGTTTATTTCCTTTTATAATTTCGATATACGTACAAATATTCAAACGTATAAATCCATAGTAGTATTTTCCTTCGAAAAAAATATTATAATTTCTAACGCCATTTTCTCCAAAACTTGTATATATTATTTTTTAGAATTAAGGTATTTATCAGTTCTCTAATCTATAATTTTGTTTATAAACTGTATTATAATGTTTTACTACTGAAATAAAGAATAAGAAGAAGAATAAGAATATTAAAACTTAATACAATAATGAGTAAAATAATTACAAATTACAGATTTAAGTTGGTTTTTCTTAGTATATTAATTCAATATATTAAAATTAACGTAGGAAAAAACATCTCTGCCAAATTTCATAGCCACCGTACAAAAAGTATGATCTTAATCAATTTGCCAAATAGCTATTGATTATATGTGTCAGTTAGTACGACAGTGGTCTAAGTAAAAATCCAAAAAAAAAATGAGATACGCCAATTTTTCTCATTAATTTCATCAATTCTCTAATTTAAGAACGTTTGTTTTTGACATTTATAAAAAATGTACCGTTACAGTGAGATTTTACGCATACCAATATTGTCTTTAGAGTTAGTTTGAAATTGGTCTAAGTCACACTATATCCACTGACATTGAGGTGTGGTGATCTAAACACACCGTTTTTATAATTTCAACTTAAAGTAATTCAGATAATTTGAATAGCAAATAAAATGAAGTTATCTGAAAAGTAAATAATAATTTATAGACGAACAACCTGTAAATATTTATATATTTTTTTAATTTTTCCTGAAATACAATTTTTCTGTTTTCTTTCATTTTTGTATGGAAATATTACTTTTTCGAATTAAAATAAAATATTTTTTACCACTTCCAGGATGGGGGTATACTAACTTTGTCATTCCGTCTGTAACACCTTGATATATCGACCTGAGACTCTACAAAAGTCCGTCCCTCTGACCGTCTGTTGAAAGCACGCTAGCATCTAAACAAGCGTCCAAATTTTGCATAAATGCGTTTTGTAGTCGTAGATCAGTTGGGATTGAAACTGAGCGAAATCGGCCCAAAGGGAAAAATTTTTCCCTCACAAGAGGGAAATATTTAATATTTAAGCATATTTTTCCAATATGTCTGCTTGCATTTCCTTGATATTGGGTATGCGAATTCCCCCTATAACAAAAACGTGGGGCAAAAAAAGGCTAAAAATGGTACAAAGTAAAAACGAAATGAAATGAAATTATCTGAAAAGTAAATAATAATTTTTAGACGCAAAACTTGTAAATATTAACGCCCAGTTTCACGATGTCGAACGAAAACCTAGGCGAAGAAACACATTCACTCACTTTCGTCAGGAATTTGGTTTCACTAGGCTTCGTTCGTTCGTGTGACTGGCTTTACGTATATAACGTAAGCAGTTTACGCATTGCCAGAAAGCATAGCTGCCAGATGGGTGATTTTACAATTTCCCCCCTAAAAACCCGTTATTTTCATAAATCGCACAATAAAAAATACAACTTCAATGGGTGATTTTACAATTTCCCCCCTAAAAACCCGTTATTTTCATAAATCGCACAATAAAAAATACAACTTGAATATCATCAACTGGAAATAAATGACAATTCTGACAAGATGTAAACAGCCCAAAATTTGTTTACATTTGTGAATTTCTAGTGAATTTAAGATTCATCAAAGCTGTTTATTTCGTGGATCAGGCAGGAGAAACGAAGATGTAACCCGTAGGCAGTTACGAGATATTTCCAATGTTGTGCTGTTCACAACATGTGTATTAAATACAAGTGCGCAAAAGAGTCTAACGCACTACCATCCTATGATGATGATGATAGCCCCACCAAGGATGAAACAGTGGAAGTTTTGGACAGCAGAGCTAAGACAATAAGAATAAATATTTCAATAAATTTATAAAATTATTTTTTTTGTTTACTTATTTTGTCCTTTGTACAAAGTTAGATAATTTTGAAATTATTACTTTCTCTTGATGCTACAGCTTGTTTTTCTGCGGCATCTGCAATTCTTAGAGCAGCTGTGGCTAACATTTTCGTTGCTTGCTCTTTGGCTATATCAGCAGCATGCTCACCCAACTTTAATTGCCGGCGGATAAGAGAGAGCTGCTTATCAAGTGTTGTTCTTCTTCTTGTAACCAACAACTGGTGCTTCTCTGGCGAACTTTGGATTTTCTTCCATGTAGTCCACAAGTGCCTGAATCTGGCCCGAAGTTAACTTCTTTATGCTGAAATAAATATATATGTACATACATGCCGTCACAACAAATAGATTGTCATATGTTAACATAAATATGTATATTATTTCCTTACCATTTGCTTTCAGTAGATTTTATTTCAATTTTTATTCAGGCGACAACCAAATACAAGTGACTGATTTTGAAATTTGTGTTCGTGTAGATGACAGCAAAACTAGATACAGAAACAAAAATTTGTATTGAAACGATTACGTTTTCGTTCGACTTGATTTCCTATCGACTTGTCGTTCTAATAGTTTTTAATGAAACCAAAATCAGCTGTTTGTCGTGTAGCAAGCGAAAGAAAGCAAACGTTCGACATTGTGAAACAGGGCGAAAAATTTATTTTTATAATTTTTCTTGAAATAAAATTGTTATATTTTATATATATTTTATTTATTTATTTTATTATTTTATATTTATACAAGCTGAACCCCCGCCCGCTTCGCCATGCAAAAAACAAACGGTAAAATTTAAATCTGCTTTCATATTAATTTTTGTCCTGATCGGTAATATATGCACCAATTATAATCAAGGTTCTTCCCTGAGATAATAAAGAAATGGATATGTTCCATGGAGAACTTTAGTTTACGGCGAATAATTGAAAAAATGTCAAAATCAAATTGATTTTTTGTTAAAAGTGATTCTCCTCCTTTCCATTACCTAAACAATAAACTTCATTCGTAAGATGAAATTACATTATATTAAAAACACATAGAAAATCAATCAAATTGTTCACTAATCAAACAACACAAAAACTAAAAAATTAATATAATATCCGTTTTCTTGACTTAAGTCGGCTGTTGGCGAATGAATATTTTTCTTTTTATAACCTTTCTTTACTATTGTGCTACGAAAATCCACAGAAAACGTGTAATTTTACAAAATTCAAATCAAATCCCGCCCATTTGTATATTGCCTAAGCAGGTTACAACTAAATTAACTCACACAACAATATAGGAATATCGTTGTAGAATATACTCAAAAAACTGGTTTTAATTTCGTATGGGAAGGGTCACGGCCACATTCCGCCCATCTCGGTGTCGAAATACTCTAAAACCGGTTTTAATTTCAGATGGGAAGGTCACGCCCACTTTCCGCCCATCTTTGCACAACTATTTACACTGGATCAACTCACACAAAATTTCAGCACTCTAGGTCTATGACACCTACTAACCATATTCGATAATATGTTTTAACTTCGTATGTGAGGTACCACGCCCATTTTCCTAATACCGTCCATTTTTGGCACAACTACGCAGGTTTATGCTACATGCACTCACACAAAAGATAAGTAGTGTAGCTGCATATTTTCGATGATAGGTTTTAACTTCGTATGGAAGGTACCACGCCCTTATTTCCAATATCTCCCATTTTTTGGGCACAGTTACGCACATTGATGCTAGATGCACTTACACAAAATTTCAGTTTTTTATCTGCCATAGAACGGCATATATTCGAAAATGGGTTTTAACTTCGTATGGGAGGTGCCACGTCCACATTTCCATTACCCCCCATTTTTGTCACAACTACGCACATTGATGCTAGATGCACATACACAAAATTACAGCACAATAGGTGTCATTCAATAATAGGTTTTAACTTCATATGGGAGGAGCCACACCCACTTTTCCATTACCGCCCATTTTTGTCACAACTACGCACATTGATGCTAGATGCACTTACACAAAATTACAGCACAATAGGTGTCATTCAATAATAGGTTTTAACTTCATATGGGAGGAGCCACACCCACTTTTCCAATACCGCCCATTTTTGGCACAACTATGCACATTGATGCTAGATGCACTAACACAAAATTTCAGCACTCTAGGTGTCATATAACTGACAATATTCAATAATAGGTTTTAACTTCATATGGGAGGTGCCACGCCCACTTTTCCAATACCGCCCACTTTTGGCACAACTATGCACATTGATGCTAGATGCACTTACACAAAATTTCAGCACTCTAGGTGTCATATAACTGACAATATTCAATAATAGGTTTTAACTTCGTATGGGAGGTGCCACGTCCACTTTTCAAATACCGCCCATTTTTGGCACAACTATGCGCATTGATGCTAGATGCACTTACACAAAATTACAGCACTCTATGTGTCATAGAACTGACAATATTCAATAATAGGTTTTAACTTCGTATGGGAGGTGTCACGCCCACTTTTCCACTACAGCCCATTTTTGGCACAACTATGGACATTGATGCTAGATGCACTTACACAAAATTACAGCACTCTAGGTGTCATAGAACTGACAATATTCAATAATAGGTTTTAACTTCGTATGGGAGGTGCCACGCCCACTTTTCCAATACCGCCCATTTTTGGCACAACTATGCACATTGATGCTAGATGCATTTACACAAAATTACAGCACTCTATGTGTCATAGAATTGACAATATGCAATAATAGGTTTTAACTTCGTATGGGAGGTACCACGCCCACTTTTCCGATACCGCCCATTTTTGGCACAACTATGCACATTGATGCTAAATGCACTTACACAAAATTACAGCACTCTAGGTGTCATAGAACTGACAATATTCAATAATAGGTTTTAACTTCGTATGGGAGGTGCCACGCCCACTTTTCCAATACCGCCCATTTTTGGCACAACTATGGACATTGATGCTAGATGCACTTACACAAAATTACAGCACTCTAGGTGTCATAGAACTGACAATATTCAATAATAGGTTTTAACTTCGTATGGGAGTTGCCACGCCCACTTTTACAATACCGCCCATTTTGGCACAACTATGCACATTGATGCTAGATGCACTTACACAAAATTACAGCACTCTAGGTATCATAGAACTGACAATATTCAATAATAGGTTTTAACTTCGTATGGGAGGTGCCACGCCCACTTTTCCAATACCGCCCATTTTTGGCACAACTATGCACATTGATGCTAGATGCACTTACACAAAATTACAGCACTCTATGTGTCATAGAACTGCCAATATTCAATAATAGGTTTCAATTTCGTATGGAGGTGCCACGCCCACTTTTCCAATTCCGTCCATTTTTGACACAACTATGCACATTGATGCTAGATGCACTTACACAAAATTACAGCACTCTAGGTGTCATAGAACTGACAATATTCAATAATAATAGGTATTAACTTCGTATGGGAGGTGCCACGCCCACTTTTCCAATACCTCCCATTTTTGGCACAACTATGCACATTGATGCTAGATGCACTTACACGAAATTACAGCACTCTAGGTGTCATAGAACTGACAATATTCAATAATAGGTTTTAATTTCGTATGGGAGGTGCCACGCCCACTTTTCTAATACCGCCCATTTTTGACACAACTGTACAGACTAATAATTAGTGAACTTTCACAAAAATTCAAGACTCTAGCTTCAACAGTATTCCGAATATGCTAATTTATAAAAAACGAATAAATCACCAAATTGTGTGGGAGGTGCCACGCCCACTGAAAATATCAAAAATTTATATATCCTATTTTCACCACCATGAACATACTTTGAAAATTTCAAGAAGATCGGTTCAGTAGTTTAGGCTGCTATAAAGAACAAACAAACAAACAAACATACAAACACAGATTCATTTTTATATATATAGATTATTTATATTTTTTGTTTAATTTTTTTTAATTTTGAGGAGAATGAAAGTGATCTAAGTCAGTGCATCCTTTGAAAGCAGTGGTTCCTTGTAGTAACCGAAAGAGTCGATTTTTATAAAATTTCGATATATTAAACAGAAAAAATGAGCTTCGGTGGAAAAATATTTTTCAATCGACCCCAACGTAAATCATTACATATCTCAAAATGGATAAAGTATGACTAACTGGCACATATGCTGATCTACCTAAATGTTTGTCTAGATCGATTCTTCCTTGGAGTTAGTAACACGAAACTAATCTGCAATGCCCTATCCCATAACGTGGCGTAGGGTGTATATAGTTATACAGGCAAAAAGATGGTGGGACATAGTCAAACTGATTCAGAAATAGATTCTGATACCTCGTTTCCTTTTGGGTGCTACATACAAATGCTATGTGTATAAATGAACTTTAAAATTCTTAAACAGAAAAAGTAAGAATAAATTAATTTCGTCAACCCCTTTTTATGTACAGTTCCCAATAAATCTTAGAGTGGAAATGAGATCTATCTAGATTTCAGAAATTTCTCCGAAATTAGAAAAGTTCCAATTTTCATTTGAAATGATATCAATCCAAATTTAAATCGGTGATACAACCTGCCTTTAAATCATCTATGTTTATAAAAATTCTATGAATAAGAAAAACTAAAAAATATTTAATATTATTTGATCATAATTATTATAAATGTATTAATTTATGTGTGATGTGCTCGAACATGAACATTGAAATGAAAACTAAAGTTCTATCGATACTTGTACTTTCAGCACCAGCAAGAATAGCTTCGTTTGGCCAACTGGTACGAAAGGCCGTAGGAACAGGTCTAATACTCGAGTGTCTGGCAGTGGGGAATCCCACACCAAGGGCAAGGTGGCTGACACGCGATAGACCGGTAACATTTAGTCCTTTCTACGAAGTGACAAATGAAGGAAATTTGAAAATACACAGTAAGTTCTACCCTGCAATACATTCAATAATCTTGGGACTCTTGGTAGAAAAAGTAAAAACTTTTTAATTAAAATATGTTTACTCCCTCTCTGACTGCCTCTACTCTTTCATCGGTGTTTGCTTTTTTTCTAACACATGTCTGATGACATTTTCCTTCATCTTTGTTTCATTCCATTTCACTGGGCACAGGAGTTGAGGGTAGCCTGTCCGGAAATTACACATGTACGGCAAACAATCTTTTTGGCAGTGATGAAATACAATACCAAGTGATTGCCATGAAACCACCAGCCTCACCACAAATCATTGTACAGTATGCATCGGCGGATAGCATACGTGTGAGCTGGGATCCACCGGACGATGGTGGTGCTCCACTGCAGGGCTATGCCATATCATATCGCATCATGGACGAGACATGGTCCCAAACGGAATTGATGCCGGAGAATAATGCCTATACGATAACGGGTTTGAAATGTGGCAACCAGTACATCATCAAAATGTCGGCGCACAACATTGTGGCCGATGGAGCGGCCAGTGAGGAAATTAATGTCTGGACCAAAGGCAAAGGTAAGATTCGGACAATTTTAACGGCATATAAACATCAAAACAAAACTTTTGTTTGTAATTAATTTAGAAAACACTACAAAAACAAACTTACTCATGTACATACTACACACATGATTGCAAAACTTTTCATTTACTGACCCTACTGTACTCTATACTCTGTACTGTGTTCCATTTTATTTGCAGCATCGCAGGCTCCAAACAGCAACGAACTAATAGCAACGAACGCATCGTGCGTTAATTTGAAATTGTCAGCATGGAATAATGGCGGCTGTCCGATTCATCATTTTTCCATCGAACATCGTCCACTGGGTAAGTTGTCCATTTTCACTGACATCACACGGTCAACTGTGCGTCATTTGGCTGATTATTTATTGCGGTTTCGACCGCAACTAACTAAAACTACTGCATCTATTTCCATCTCTGCCTCTGCATCAGCTGCGGCGAGGGCTGCCAATGCGCGTTAATCTATTCCCAAAAATGAAGATTAAAATCAACATGTAGAAATTCGTTGTTGGGATAAGCACACATGCCTTAATGAACAAGATACACATTAAATAAAAACATAGGTAACATTAGTATATTGGAATCCAAAGGCGGTACTGAATTCATTTTGCCTGTTACTTTCATGTAATGACCAATGAACGCGACTATCTATCAGAGTAATAAGTTTGTATTTTAATATTGTTCAACAAAATCGTTTTTATACATTCCATCTCCAAGATGGGGGTATACTAAGTTTCTCTTTCCGTTTGTAACACCTTGAAATATTCAACGGAGACCCCGTAAACTATATATATTCTGTATCCTGGTAAAATTCTAAGACGATTTAGCCATGTCCGTCTGTCTGTCCGTCTGTCTGTTGAAAACACGTTAGGTAGGAGGTTCAAATTTTCCGTAAATGTGTTAGGATTGATCGGATTGTGAGCGAAATCGGTCCAAAGGGAAAAAATCCCTAACAAGGACTTAAAATACCCCCAAATATTTAGATTATGTATTTTTTTTTAAGATTTCCTCTTGTAGCTTGAAAGCACCAAAAAATAAATACAATTTTCAGCGGCCAAATGGGACGAAAAGGGATAAAAATGGTAACAATGATACGATAACAGCTAGAAACATGAACTTTGGAATAGACACGTAAAATAGATGGATTTTTCAAAGTTCGTACTTTTAAATGGGACGAAAGGGGATAAAAATGGTACCAACCAGACGGCTGCAGTTAGAATAGTTAAATTCAGTGTGTACATTGCTACGACTGCGTAGACGATACAAATAAATATATTTCGATACACGTACCTTTATTAGCAAAATGGGATAAAATTAGTACCAATCAAGCGGCAGTGGGCAGAATCATGAAATTCAGTGTTTACACTCGTCTGAAAAAAAAAGAATTTTTCCAAATTCGAACTTTTAATGTTAAAATAAATAAAGGAATAAAACTGGTACGAAGCAAACGACTGTAGCTAGAATCGTGAAATTAGATGTGTACAATGTACGTACCTCAAAAAAAAAGTTCGCCGTACACCTTCGAATATGAAGTATTATTGAAAGGTAGTTTCAAAAAAAAAATTTTTATTTTTTTATGCCGAACGTAGGGGTCGCGCTTTTACATTTTTCTATATAACTTGTATTTATAAACGGATTTTAAAGTGTGATACATCGATGTTTTTGTCTCGACGAGGCCGATTTTTTTGTCTTTGAAGTCATTGAGCTCAAGCACCCCCTTCTGGTACTTACCCATCATTTCTCAGTTGCTACTACCCTAATGTACCACTCTAATAATCGAAAATTAAAGCTCGCATAAAATCATGAATCATGTTTGAGCTCAATGACTTCAAAGACAAAAAAATCGGACAAAAACATCGATGTATCACACTTTAAAATCCGTTTATAAATGCAGAAGTTATATAGAAAAATGTAAAAGCGCGACCCCTACGTTCGGCATAAAAAAATAAAAAAAATTTTTTTGAAACTACCTTTCAATAATACTTCATATTCGAAGGTGTACGGCGAACTTTTTTTTTTTTACTTGTAACCTGGTACGCTCTAGTGTACATTCGACTCATTTGGTTTGTACTATTGTATCCCCTTTTTCCATTTTAACCCCAAAAATACGAATTTCGAAAAATCCGATTATTTTACGTGTCTACACAAGCAGAAGACTTTATACACCGAATTTCATTATTCTAGGTGCAGCCGTTTGGTTGGTACCATTGTTATCCCGTTTTTCCTATTTTACTCTCTTAAGAGTACGACGTTCTAAAATCTCTTTATTTTACGTGTCTACGCAATTAGAGGGATGTAGACACCGAATTTTATCATTCTAGCTGTATTCGTTTAGTTGGTACTATTTTTATCCCTCTGTACCCATCGTATCCCTTAAAAGTACGAATTTGGAAAAAAATATTACATATAATGTATCTACTCAATTAGAGGAATGTACATAGCGAATTTCGTGTTTCTAGCTGTTGTCGTCTGATATGTACCACTTTTATCCCTTTTTGCCCCAGGGGGTGACTACGAATAAACATCGTTTTTGGTGCACGTTTTGGTTATCGGGGGAATGCGCATATCCAATATCAAGTAAGTAGAAACAGACATATTGAAAAAATATTCTTAAATATTAGGGGTTATTATGGTTCAGTCCTTGTGAAAAAAAATGTTTCCCTTTTGGCTGATTTCGCCCAATCGCAAGATTGAAATTCTATGCAAAATTTGGACTTCCTATCTCCTTTCGTTTAGATGCTAGCGTGCTTTCAACAGACGGACGGACAGACGGACGGACATGGCTAGATTGTCTTAGAATTTTATGACGATCAAGAGTTAACAGAGGACAAATGAGAATTGCTAGCAATCAAAAGAATAAAGTCGATATACCAAAAATGTAGTTGTAAGTTGAAAAATTTCATAAAAACTATGAAATACTTCATTATATTTATGATGACATTTCATAACACAAATATTTTATTGGTTGTGACATATTTCATAATCTTCAAGAATTGTTTATTTATTACAATGAAATCTTTCTTTGATTTTATGAAACTAAGTTTCACTAATTTAACAATTTTGTTTTATGAAATGTTTATGAAAAATTGTATGAAACATTTCGTTTTGTTTATGAATTTTTCATACATATTAAGAAAATATTCACTAAATTTATGAAAACCTTTTATGAAATCGCTTCATAAATATTATGAAGGAAAATTCTTTCAGTGTATCTCCCAATGTTTAGGGTTTTAAATCTGTTTTTAAAATTACTGCCTTATAGTTATTTTATCGTGATTTAAAATAATTAAAATTTTATATTTATTTGTAAGATTATTTTTTAATGTTATTATTTGTTTTAGTTTGACATTTTCCTGTAATATTACTGCACTCCTACGAAAATCGACAGCATCTGTGCAATGCTATCCATGGTGGAGCGTATATAAAGTTCGGCCCGGCTGAAATGAACGCCTTTTTTACTTGTTTTAAATAAGAAGGTTCGGCCACGGATTCTTGTAGACTACGTTTTAAAAAAATACGTCTTTATTTTAGGTATAGAATGTACCCTGCTACATATCGATGCAAAATATTACTAATAACATTTCTGAACAACCCGCTAACTCTTCAACTTTAGCAAAATTAACTAAAATTTGCAGAGTTGGCAACAATGATTGCGGCAACGGTTGAGGGCCAAATGATTCCCTCCTGCTGATCAGTCCCCACATGTACTCGTATGTCTGTTGTCTGTTGTCCTTTGTCCATTTCATGTTATCGTAATTGAATTCTATCTATGCTCATGTTTACATAAACATACACGGATTTCGATGCGTTGTGGTTTGGTGGTTAAATTAACTTTTTTTGTAGTTGCCTCCGTGCATGGGTGGTCTTATGTTAAGGCGTAGTTTGATATGAGATGGGAGGGGATGGGATGTGCAAGTGAATACGTGCGTAAAATATTTTGAATAATGTCATTAGCGTAGAATTCACTTGGGCATATAATTAATAAATTTTCATTAAACATTTTTAATTTAATTTTAAAATCGATTTTAATTTAAAAAAGTACTTCACGTACAGAATAGTGAGTCTTATTTGTGGTTTTGCCAACATGTGAACACTGAATGTAATTACGAAGCTAAGCTGAGGACGGCAGATAATGTGGAATAATAAGTGCACCGATGTCAAAAACAGAAATACGAAACCATGAGGCGGAAACAACGTAATTTGCCTAAACTAATTTCAATATGTGCAAGTGAATGAAACCAAAATGACTTATAGCAGTTTATTTAAATATTATTTCAATGAAAACTTTAGCATTCCTCTCAAAATGTGATATTAATTGGCAATAGACATTGAGATGTTATATATACAGAATATTTAAAATGCTATGGCGTACCCATAAAAATATTTATCTTCCAGCATGATGCATTGAATTCCACCTGAAACTAATGTACCTTCCTTCCATTATTTTGTGATTTCTTTGCAGGTGACATCCGTTGGACAGTTGTAACATCAGATATTTCAAATGCCGAAGAGAATCGTGAAAATTTAATATTTTGCGAATTCCTGCCAGCCAAGTGGTATCAACTGCGTATATCAGCCACAAATGATGCTGGTAAAACGATGGAGCACTATCATTTTGCCACTACGAACATTGATGGTGTCACTATACCTCCGCCACCAGTATTTCCATCTGAAAACGATTTGATGCATAATCTGATCAATGCTACAAATCCCACCAATGGTGATTGGTTGTCGACACTTATTGTCATTGTCATAATAACGGTGGCCATAATAACGATGTAAGTAACCGTATTAAATTGTAAGTGTGGTAGTGTTTAATATTCCAATAGGCTATTTAAATGCATTAGCTAAAAAAGTAAAATGGCTGGAAATTCGGTTAATATGTTGGCCAATAATTGGATAAGATTCGTTGCAATATAAAAATCCGTGATAAGTGGACAGTGTTTAGTCGGGAAATTTTAATTATTTTGATTTTCATAGTTTCTTAAACGAAAAAAAAACACCAACACCTAGACCGAACAAATGTGGGCACATAATTAAATTGGGTTATAATATGGCTGCAGCCAAAAAGGATATAGAGTTTTCATTTGAGGGAAATGAAACATATAGTTTAATCGATTTGACGTTTTTACGAAAAGGAAAAAACGTTCTGAGTGACACGTGTTAATATTTTAAAGCGGCATATTATAGACAAAGTCTCACCGAAAAGTGACATTTTCCACAAAGAAAACTCGGTTGAGGCCGACTTAAAACCCATAATTGGACCACCCTTCGTAATAACTAATGTTATTACTTATAGTTTTAGATGACTTGTCTTAACTTAACATTGCCTTTAACATAATAATTTTTCCAAAGCTTACATTTTAGCCCATTTTTTGTTGAAAGCTATGCCATATCCCGTTTTTGCTTTAAGTCCCTCAAATAGAGTACCAATAAATCATGAAACTTCCATGGTCGGTACATGTCTTCTTAATATCAATTCTTATATTTATATCACACTGTCAGGCAGTGCATATTACACTTGAACCAGATAATATACATCTGAAACTATAGGTGAAATAGAGTAAATTGGCGTTTTTAGTTTTTCATTTTCTCGTCCTGTTGTCATTTCAAAGGACTTAGTTTAGCATTAACAACCATTTTGGCTCTTAAAAATCAAGATATTAATTATATATAAAAAACTTGAAAGAGATTTTAATGTTGAACTAATACATGATGCATGAGACTTGAATTATTTTTAATAGATATTCTCCTCTAAAATTTCACACAAGTTTTTTGAAAATTTTTATCATTTGGAACTTTGTAGTTCTGTGAAGGGGCAACAGGTTGAGGAAATGAAAAACTGAAAACGCCAAGTAACTCCATTTTTTCCATACGTATATCATCCGGATCAAGTGTAACGATTTATTTAAATTGTCGAACGGTGTCATTGTTCATCTTGCAGTTTTGATTTTTTGCAAATATACACCTGTATCCCATCTAAACTGAATATGAAATAGTTTAATAACGCTGTGGAAACAATCAAGTGCCAGTAAATACTGGCTCGATATGAATTATTCCTATTAGATATGAACCTTCCGTCCTGGCAACAGGTATACAGTAAAGTAAGTCATGTAATAAAAATACTTTCCAGTGAACGTTAGAAATATAATTTGAAAAATTTAATGATGAATTCCAAAATATATCGTGCCTTGATCAATCCTTCTGTTTTTGAAACAGCCAAAAAAATCATGTTTTCTAGTGTATAATTTTTATGTGAATGGGCCGTTTATTCTTTATATTTTTCATATCTGGGTAAATCGATCAGAAAGCGACCCAAAAACCATAGATTTGGGAAATCACCTCCGATTTTGATGAATTTTGGCACGTACATTCTACTAGTGGTTATGGGTAATATATCGTTTGTAGTGGTTCAAATTACGTGTTTTGAGTTTTACAGTGGTGCAAATTTGGTGTTCTAGTGGGTGTTTGTGAAGAGATGGCTTCATTAACGATATCATAACTTCGAATCGCGTCAACAAATTTAAAAAATATTGATATAATCTGAAAGGCTTTTACCTACTCTTTCCAGGAGTCCAAAAAAACTAAAAAATTTTAATCCTTGAATATCCTGAGAAACAATATGACTAAAAACCTAGATTTTTTTACTTTAGGTTATTACATCTCAAAAACGCAAATTTGTGGGACAATTTTTAAACATATTGAGCGCAATGAAGTCTTTTGCAATTGACTCTAAACTTTCCTGTCTAGCAAATGACTTGCTTGTGGAATATTTTGGTTCACTACGTAAAAAGTCAATTAGCTATTTTTTTTAAATATTTTTTAGAGTTTAACTGCCATATTCACAAAGATTTAAAGTATGCTTTTGCTTTGAAAAATCGTTGAAAGTCTTATAAACCTCTCATAAATATTTATGAATATGGCCGTAAGTATATTAGAGCGTACCAGGTTACAAGTAAAAAAAAAAAGTTCGCCGTACACCTTCGAATATGAAGTATTATTGAAAGGTAGTTTCAAAAAAATTTTTTTTATTTTTTTATGCCGAACGTAGGGGTCGCGCTTTTACATTTTTCTATATAACTTCTGCATTTATAAACGGATTTTAAAGTGTGATACATCGATGTTTTTGTCCGATTTTTTTGTCTTTGAAGTCATTGAGCTCCAACATGATTCATGATTTTATGCGAGCTTTAATTTTCGATTATTAGAGTGGTACATTAGGGTAGTAGCAACTGAGAAATGATGGGTAAGTACCAGAAGGGGGTGCTTGAGCTCAATGACTTCAAAGACAAAAAAATCGGCCTCGTCGAGACAAAAACATCGATGTATCACACTTTAAAATCCGTTTATAAATACAAGTTATATAGAAAAATGTAAAAGCGCGACCCCTACGTTCGGCATAAAAAAATAAAATTTTTTTTTTGAAACTACCTTTCAATAATACTTCATATTCGAAGGTGTACGGCGAACTTTTTTTTTGAGGTACGCCCTAAAGTATATAGGGTTATCAAACCCCCAGTATTACTTTTCTTCCAACATTTATTTTTTCCAAATTTAACATTTGTGCCTTGCTTAAATAGATAATCATTTTGAAAAATAACTTTAGTTTCTGAACCTGCTCAGAATTTTTAATATTTTGTAGAGAATAAAGTATGGTTAATATATAAAAAATAAGAAAATTTACGATATGTTTTCCGGATATTCAAGAATAAAGTTTATTATTGAGCCCTTGAACCACAAGGACTTTCCTCTCTTCATACATATGCGTAAAGAGGATGTGAAAACCTTTTCGATGTTACGAATATCGTTAAGGAAGTCATCTCTTCACAATACCCCGAGGAATACCGAATTTGGACCACTGTAAAACTCAAGCCACGCACTACTTGGGGCTACGGTAAAGGCTATTTTACCCGCAACCACGAGCAGAATGTACGTGTCAAATTTCATCAAAATCGAAGAAGGTCAAAATTCGCACTGGGTAGAAATCTTGTGGAATTACCCATCTATGATATTAGTAGAGTAATTGAATGTGAAGCGATCACATACATTTTGAATTTTCTCTCAAATTTTTGTTAAAAATCCAATTTCCAAAAAATATGAAATTGTAGACAATAGAAAAAAGTTTTTTTTGCCATAAGGCAATTTAAAAAGTGTAACTTGCATGAATTACCCTCACTCTACAGAGTAGAAGGGTATATGTCATTTGGGGCAGGCACAAAGTGTAACGCACTGAAGGAGTATGCGTGGGCCAAATCCGTTTCATGACTTGTTAAGTCTATTTAGTCATGTCCGTTCATCTGTTAAGCTTGCTGATGTACGCGATAACTTTCGTAAAATTAAAGCTGTTATTACTTATATACGGATGATTCGAATACTTTGAAATTTGAAATTCGGCAATGTTTACATTCACATGCAGTATGGGCGGTACCTCCCACACAAATTGGCTTAAGCTTTGGGTAAAACTTTTGTTTTGCCTAGCTTCTATACGGAGAGTCGAAATCAGTTACAATTTTTTATTTGCAAATGTCTTTTATAATCACTTTAAATCTGTGGAATATTTTTGCTTTTGCCACGTCCCTTTTAGGACCCCTTAAACCAAAAATTAATTTTAGACGGGAACATCCACAATATTTTGAAGCACTTTTTTAATTTACACTGCAATCGCGTTTATAATTGTTGTACAATAAGTAGAAGGGGCTGCATCATAAATCTGATGGAGCGTCTTATCGACACTATCGAGGATATATTTTTTGTTTGTAAAAAATAAAAAATCAATTTTTTCTGTAAAACTAGAATATATTTGCCAGAAATTATCACGAGCAAAATATTTCTTAAATTTCATAATGAGAAAAGTACTTTATTTTCGATCCAACCTAGTGACAATATTTCATATTTTTAAAAAATCGGAAAATGCAGCTATATTTGCCATACACATACATATTTGAAAATTTTCATCAATTTTGGATATAATCAGAAATTTAAAAAGATTGTTAAAGTGGTCTGGTAATACTTTTGTTTTGATTTTTTAATAATTTTATGAACCAAACAAAGTGATTGGGTTCATGGTGAAATATACCCAACGAAAGAACATTCTGGTTGGCAAGTGAGTTGTTTGTTAGGACACCAGTTAGTTTGCATACGAATTGCAACAGGTATTTTGAAAAATGTTTTCCAACAAGAGGTGTTATTTTGGTATTCAAAGAAAAATGTCATTTTTTGAGATAAATGATCGGATGTTTATTTCATCATAAAGAGGAATTTATGCCGTTAATAATGAAAAACAACATCAACCAAATAGCCACCACGACCACGCGTACAGGACCATATCCATTTCATGAAATTTTCCATAACCAAATCGCAAAGTGGCTGCCCTATGTCCTCGATAGCCTCGCGTATTCTATCTTTGAGGTCTTGAATCGACACTTGGCTCCTGGCGTAGACCTTATCTTTCACGTGGTCCCAAAGGAAGAAGTCGCAAGATCTCGGTGGTCAATTCGAGAGATAACACGGTCCGGAAAATTTTCCCGTAAAAGAGCAATGGTTTTGTTGCTTGGTGGCATGTATGTGGTTGTTGAAAGTAAACGTTGTCCAGATCAATACCATCCAACTCCTCATCAGTCAAGATGATTTTTCGATGGAATTCCGGATCATTTTCATTTATGAATTTTAATAATTTCAATGCGTTGTTGAAGCGTGTATCGTTCCATTTTTAGTAATGGCGTAGTTTCTACTTGTCAAATGTCAAAGAATAAAAGCTTCAAAAGTGACAGCTACCGAAATACCGGGTGATTCAAAATAACAGCTCTTGTTCGAAAACCCTGTATATCAAACAAAACGTTGACAGATGAGCCTTTTCAGATTGGAATCATCCACATGGTAGGCGCACACATCACGCATGCAACAACTGCAAAAAGTCTAACCAATTGTGCGTTAGCCACACAACTTCACTTTAAATAGTTTTCTTTTCTGAATATCTTAAGTAGCATTTTACACGAATGGATAAGCTTCAGACACTGACTTCCGGCCAGAGATGAGTTCAAGAAAACGAATTTAATTAACCTTTGCTCATATTAACTGACAGCAATAAAATACTGCTCCATTACGCCCGAGATGTACGGACGAATTAACTTCTGTATGCCCTGTAATTAGTCTTCTTAGTTCATCCTCTCCCGAGTTCTCCCTGTAATTTTTTGCTTTCGTGTAGTTTTTGTGAAAAAGGAAACTCATCTAATTCTCACGTTTTTAATTATGTGCCATTTTACCATTTTTTCTATTTTCTATGTTTTACTTTTTTGCCTCGTTCTGTTCATGTATCCTTCTTGGCATTCCTGCTCTGCTTCCTGATGATGGTCTGCCTGCGCACTGGTATGTATGAATGTGTTTGTGTTTGTGCTGGCTGTATGTGTCTGCGGGTTTTCACCACCCCCTAGAGCTTTAACCATAAAACATCGTCGCACTCTGTGTGGCCCACTGACGGAGGGTTATGAATCCCGCACATTACCCGGCGAATACAAAGAAGACCATGACAATCGCCGCAATCAGCAGGTGTATAGTGCTTCACCCGTTAAAACAGTGGACAAAGGAAATGAATCAGGTGAGTTGAGTTGAGAGACAAAGAGTAATGATGTAAATGTTACGAATTCGAAAAAAGTAGATTAAATACCCACAAAACTCGTTACATGGCGGTACAGTGAGTGAAGTTTATGAATGGGCACTTCGATAAATTGAGAAGTGAATTTAAACACAATAAGATGGGGGAAATTCAAATGGCCAACATAAATTATCGATAAGATAGTGGTGAATTGAATTGAATGTATGAATCGTATTTATTCTTGGGTAATAATATTATTAATTCTAAAGCTATACAAATTTAAGAGTAATTCCATGTAAAACTAAAATGAAAGTTTGCAAATTTATATATTTCTATATGGCGAATAAAGCTGCATTTCTCGATTTTCAAAAAATGAAATCTGACGGATCGAAAATAAAGTATTTTTATCATTATGTAATTAAAAAAATTGTATGAGATACAAATATATATTTTTAGTTCTATATTCCAAAAAAATACTTCTAGTTTTATAGAAAATTGTCAAAAATTTTTTAGCTTTTACTTAATTGAGTAAGAAATTCCATAAATCGCAATAAACGATCCAGCGAGTCCTTTAAATATAAACCGAACCAAAAAATTCAATGAAAAAAATTGATAGCTCTCGAATGGACAATCATAGGACCGAAAGTTTTGGGACGGTGGATTTAACAAATCACATCATTCTTTGAAGGCAGCTTAAAATATGCTATTTAGTTAAATACCAGGAATTCCATCATAAAACTTATGAAACGTTTTAATAACACTATTAGGTATCGAAAAAATATTTTACAAAAATTGAAGATGTATTTTTATAAAAAATAAAAGCATGTTTCTTAAGAAATGACAATTTTCTTAAAATTTTAAGCAATTCGTTGGAAAATAATAACAATTATGTTTGTATCTCATACCACAAAATAGTTGGTTTTTAAATGTCTTGCGACAAAAAATCTATTATTATGTTCCAACGATTCTCCCCATAAAAACACAAATTGGCAAACTTTAATTTAAATCGAAGAACACAAGTAAAATTTCTGTACCGTTTCACATCGAATTATTCTCAATATTGTGGAAAAATAAATAAATATATATTTTTAAATAGAAATAATTTATATACTTTATTTATTTTCTTTTAAAGGCATTTGAGTTATGTTAGAAATGTATATCGCCTTCAGAAATGCAAGAGGGCCGAACAACACAAAAATTGAGTTTGATTGATACACATTCTCACCAAATTTTAACCTTCTTTTGCCAAAAATGGTGACTTTATGAACGAAATTCAAATAGTTCGAAAAACAAATAGGTTTGAAAAACAAATATTTGTTACAGTGTAGTTAAATTTTTTCGGCGCAATGATGGAACGCTGTCTACCTTCTAATGTAATTGTATTTTTGTGTCTGGAAAGTAGCCAGAAAAATTGATATTGTACCCACAATGGTTTTCATATTATTCCGATTTTTACTTCACCTGTAAAATTATCAAAAGGGATGATAGACCCTTTTGCATTTCTGGTTATGATATGTATTTTTCTTCCGGCTGTCCATTTGTCTTTTTATGGGGATATATCAAAGTCTTTTGAGTCATTTCTCGCTAACGGTACGGACTTTGTAAAGGGTGATTTTTTAAGAGCTTGATAACTTTTTTTTTTAAAAAAACGCATAAAATTTGCAAAATCTCATCGGTTCTCTATTTG
Source organism: Polietes domitor (assembly GCA_947397865.1). Classification (NCBI taxonomy): domain Eukaryota; kingdom Metazoa; phylum Arthropoda; class Insecta; order Diptera; family Muscidae; genus Polietes; species Polietes domitor. The sequence goes on from OX377618.1 coordinate 156,680,994, forward strand.
AAACGTTAGATTGGTCCATGACATTTACTTTTTGAAGATAATTTCATTTAAATGTTGACCGCGGCTGCGTCTTAGGTGGTCCATCCGCTTAGTCCAATTTTGGCATTTCCACGTTTTTGAGTAACAGAGACCCAATTGGTGCGAACGGCGACGAATCGAAAATTGGTGGTCATCATTAACACTGGCCGATACAGCTGCGATATTTTCTTCAGTTCGCACTCTACGTAAGCGTGTTGGTGGTTTAATGTCCAACAATGTAAATTTGGTGCGAAATTTAGTCACAATAGCCCGAATAGCCGCTTCAGTGGGTCGATTAAACTGACCATAAAATGGAAGCGCGCAATGAACTTTCTTAACAGAGCACGCATTTTGATAATAAAATTCAATAATTTGCAAGCGTTGTTCGTTTGTAAGACGATTCATGATGAAATGTCAAAGCATACTGAGCATCTTTCTCTTTGACACCATGTCTGAAATCCCACGTGATCTGTCAAATACTAATGCATGAAAATCCTAACCTCAAAAAAATCACTCTTTACATCAACAGATTTCATTGCTTCGAAGATTTCTGTATGTTTCTAATCATAGAAATAATTTATACGCGTTTTAAGAAAAATATATTTCCTGGTACTTATCGATTTCATCGATTTCAAAATACTACACCTTGGTTTTTAGCAACTTTATGAGTTCAGAAGAGGTGAACTAATGGGTTCTATTTTTAAGAACTTTTCACAAAATACCATTTGCAAAAGGAAACAAAAGTTTGCATGATGTACTTAGAAAACTCGACAGACTGATACAATTTTGCATTAGTTTATTAACACATTCATTATTATTTAACAAATATGAAAACAATAACAAATCTAAAAATAGTCGACAGACAATTTTTAAAAAAATCTTTGTGCATATGTTCGTAACACCCAGAAGGAAACGACATAGACCTATCATTCATTATGCAGATCGGCTTAGAATCACCTTTAGCATACAAATATCCGGGTTGCAAATTTCGCTCACTATTTTAGTATTGCTTTCTAGTAACCACATGTTTTAACCGATGTTCTTAAATGTTGGCAAAACATATTATATTTCAACTATAAGCACCTGGTCACATGGTTTCGGGTTTTATTATAACCCTCATTCAAATGTCCTTCCCAATTTATATTTTTTTCTCAGACACATACTTTTACAGATTTGATCTAATTTAGTTATTCTTAATTCACGTTATATTTAATTGTTCATTATATAGTACCCATGCAAAAAATCGTTACCGATTTCACTTTTTTCCTCGTATTCAATTGTAATGGGGTAGAATGTATATAGTCGGTTCCGCCCGACTTTAGCCTTTCATTTAGAGTGATCAAACCCGAGACCGAAAACCGGGTCAACCGGGTTTTTCATCTGAGACCGACAGTCAGGTTTTTTTAAAATCGCGGTTTTTGGAAAACCGAAACCCGGGCTTTTATGTCGCTCTCAACCGGTTTTTCATATTGCAAAAAAGTCTCAGTTTCGGTGTTATAACATATAGCATTAGCATCACAAAACGTTTTTTTATTAGGGACCGCAAATGAACTAAAACATATGAACACAGCAATACTGTGAGTCTAAAATGGCGATATTCGTCCTAGATTTCACATGAATTTCTTATGGGCTGAAAAAAAATCGACGCCGTTGACCATTTGCCGCTGCGGTTGTCGACCAGCCATACGTATAAGAATATATGTGATTATACACTCCACGAGAGTATTATGTCTTTGTGCATTTGTTTGTAACGCCCAAAAGGAAACGAGTTAGACCCATTGTTTATTATACAGATCGGCTTAGAATCACTTTCTGAGTCGATTTAACAATGTCAGTCTGTCTGTCCGTCTGTCCATCTATTGTAGTAATCAAATTACAGGTCGCAATTATAGTCCGATCTTAACAAAAATTGGCACAAAATTGCATCAAGGACGAACGCTATTTAATTTGAGGCAAATCGGTATAGATATAGCCCCCATACAAATGTCGCACTCGATTTGACATTTTCTGCTCTAGAAACCACATATTGTATCCGATTTTCTTTAAATTTTGCACAACATCTTATAATCTAACTAGAAACTCCTATACAGAAATTGCGTAAGAACGGTTCAGATTTAGATATAGCCCCATACAAATGTCGCTCCCGATTTGACTTTTCCGCTCTAGAAACCACATATTGTACACGATTTTCTTTAAAATTGGCACAACATTTTATAATCGAACTAGAAACAGCTATGCTGAAAGTGGGTAAGATCGGTTCAGATTTAGATATAGCCCCGATACAAATGTCGCTCCCGATTTGACATTTTCCGCTCTAGAAACGACATATTGTACCCGATTTTCTTTAAATTTTGCAGAACATCTTATAATCGAACTATAAACACGTATGCAAAAATTGGGTAAGATCGGTTTAGATTTAGATATAGCCCCCATACAAATGTCGCTACCGATTTGACATTTTCCGCTCTAGAAACGACATGTTGTACCCGATTTTCTTTAAATTTTCAAGAACATCTTATAATCGAACTAGAAACACGTATGCAAAAATTGGGTAAGATCGGTTCAGATTTAGATATAGCCCCAATACAAATGTCGCTCCCGAATGTTTTTTTGGCGCAACATCTTATAATCTAACTAGAAACACCTATGCTGAAAGTGGGTATGATCGGTACAGATTTAGATATAGCCCACATACAAATGTCGCTCCCGATTTGACGTTTTCCGCTCTAAAATCCACATATTGTACCGGTTTTTCTTTAAATTTAGCACAACATCATATAATCCAACTAGAAACACTTGCGTAGAAATTGTGTAAGATCGGTTCAGATTTAGATATAGCCCCCATACAAATGTCGCTCCCTATTTCACTCTTTCCGCTCTAGAAACCACATATTGTACCCGATTTTCTTTAAAAATGGCACAACATCTTATAATCCAACTAAAAAATGCTATGGTGAAAGTGGGTAAGATCGGTTCAGATTTAGATATAGCCCCCATACAAATGTCGCTCCCGATTTGACATTTTCCGCTCTAGAAACGACATATTGTACCCGATTTTCTTTAAATTTTGCAGAACATCTTATAATCGAACTATAAACACCTATGCTGAAAGTGGGTATGATCGGTACAGATTTAGATATAGCCCCCATACAAATGTCGCTCCCTATTTCACTCTTTCCGCTTTAGAAACCACATATTGTACCCGATTTTCTTTAAAAATGGCACAACATCTTATAATCCAACTAAAAAATGCTATGGTGAAAGTGGGTAAGATCGGTTCAGATTTAGATATAGCCCCCATACAAATGTCGCTCCCGATTTGACTTTTGCCGCTTTAGAAACCACATATTGTACTCGATTTTCTTTAAATTTCTCACAACAGCATATAATCTAGCTAGAAACACCTTTGGCTAAAGCGGGCTAGATCGGATCAGATTTAGATATAGCCCCCATACAAATGTCGCTCCCGATTTGACTTTTGCCGCTTTAGAAACCACGTATGGTACTCGATTTTCTTTAAAAATGGCACAACATCTTATAATCCAACTAAAAAATGCTATGGTGAAAGTGGGTAAGATCGGTTCAGATTTAGATATAGCCCAAATACAAATATTGCCCCCAAATGTTTAGCGGATTTTGGTCAAACTATACATATTATATTTCGCCTATTTCGTTCCAGGTTTTAATATACCCCCATACAAATGTCCTTTCCGTATTAACTTGTTTTCAAACACATACATTTACAAGATACAAAACTCCTTCCCGTTTTCACTTTTTCACTGAATTGAATTGTATTCGGATAGAAAGTGGAGTGTATCAGAAAGTCGGTCCCGCCCGACTTTAGCCTTTCCTTACTTGTTATTTTAGAGGTGTTCAGGAGCGTTTAGTTCACAGACGGCTTGGGCCAAGGACGAAATATTTTTCAGATCATCATTAAATAATAATTCCTGGGGGTGACCACAGCATTTTTTGCGATCCAGCCGTATACATATATTATAGTCGTCCTTTGAATTTGAAAGAGTCCAAAAATAACCCTTGAATTTAATATCAAACATATGACATATTTTTTATTTTTATATATTTTAGCTCATTTTATTCTCTACAAGATATCAGAAATAAGTCCAGAAATAATAGCTGTTTTTCAAAACGATTTCAGCAAGACAAAATTTTTGTTTTTACGGTGTTCACGCCTGTTCTAAACTGATATTTTTAGAATAATAGTAGTAATGATGGGATGACATATTATTAAAAAATTAAATATTATTAAAAAATCGTCAAATGAATTTTTGGCAATGGACCAAAATGATCCTAATTCTGGCAGGAATGTTTGGAGTCATTTTCGAAAGATTTCAGTGAATCTGACTATGACATCCGAATTGTCCTATCCCCAAGAACGAGTATGCACAATGGGTCAACATTTGCGGAATTACCCTTTAATGAACAATTTCCCCATTTTTTACTGTTTCACGAAAACACGAAAAAAACCGGTCCGACCGGTTTTTTAAAAAAAGAAAAGCGGGCATCCGGGCTTTTTGAAATCACGGTTTTCGAAAAATCCTAAAACCCGATATTGCAGAAAAACCGGGTTTTTGATCACTCTACTTTCCTTACTTGTTTGCTATTTTGTATTTGCATCTGTTGACTTTCTAAGTACATTCGCAGAAATACTGGTTGCTTTTGCAATTTACAAAAAACGTAAAAAATAGAATCCATTATTTCACCACTAACAAACTAATACAGTACTTAAAAACTTCTAACGACATTAAAATTTAAAAAAAAGAAATCAGCATGAAAATTAATAGTAAAAATTAAAAGGATTAAATCTCAAAATCTTATCATATTTCAAATGTATAATTATAGTATAGCAAAAACAAAGTACTGAACATTAAATGCGGTGAAGTACATCAGGTATCGATTGAGGACATTGCGATTGAAAAAATCACATTTTTACCATTAAATTGCTCATAACTTTTGAAACTTTTGGATCAAATAGAATTTATTTTCATACAAATCGGCTTAGAATCACTAGTTTGACTTATAAAACCATGAGACAATATTTTTTTTTTGACCTGAACAATACCATATACACACGAAACTAGAGATTATATGTAGAAAAACTGTGTACTCAGTTCATCGTTTGGTGATATTTTTTCCCTTTGTGCAAGACTTTTAATTTCCAAATTAAATAATAATAAATAATTATAATAATTTATTTTCATACTTTTACAAAACATACAAATGAGATATCGTATTAGTGTAGTTTTAACAACAATTTCAAGTTTTCCCCGTAACGTAATTGCAGCGGTCACTTTAAATAAAAATTATTATTCTTATCTTAGAATAACTAGTTCGTCGTATTATTGGAGGTTTATATTGATTTTCGTGGTTTTTCAAAGTTACAGCTAAAAACGCATATTTCTTGTAAACATTTTGTAATAGGTGTTATGAAAAATAAACAGAAGGAAAAAATACATTTCGAATGATGCCTTAATTTTAATTATGAGTATGAGGAGTATTTTCAGGAGCGTTTGGCTCACAGAAGGCTTCAGTAGCTATCTATTCTATCTGATCGCCGAGAAATTTGGCGACGGTCAGTATTAAATATGAAGAAATCAGACTTAGATACAGCCCCCATAGAAATATAGCTCCGTCTTAACCTATTACTACTGTACACTTTACGTTGAATATTGATCAAACTAAATGGGTTCATGCATTGGTATATCCCCCATACAAATGTACCACCGATTTCTACTATTAGCGCTGTGGAATCCACATTTGACAATTCAAATTTTGTAGATTGTAGATTGTGTTTCATATATGAATACCTAACCTAAAATTGGATCGAATTACCCTCCAGAATCTTGATATTACATCTACACCTATTTAAATCTATCAAATCATTTTATATTTTACTTAAGAAGACCTAACATTAATATTCCCCATACAACAACAACTCCGATTTTCTTTATTGACGCTTCAGAGGTCAAATATTAAATCGAATCAATTTTCAAAATTGCAAGCCAACGAAAACCTCCAGCAAAATTTAAGCAGACATACAGTTTTGTTAAGAGTTCCTTAAATTTGCCGTATTACAGTAAGTTTGGTAAATGGGATTTAGTATGGGTAGAAGTGCGCCTATACAAATTTGTATAGGCGCAGAGAGGGGTGTATTGTATCGTATAGTAGGTCACACCCAGCTTTGACATTGCCTTACTTGTTATACACTCCACGAGAGTATTATGTCTTTGTGCATTTGTTTGTAACACACAAAAGGAGGCGAGATAGACCCATTGTTAAGTATACCGATCGACTTAGAATCACTTTTTGAGTCGATTTAGCAATGTCCGTCTGTCCGTCTGCCTGTCTGTCTGTCCATCTATTGTTGTAATCAAATTACAGGTCGCAATTATAATCCGATCTTAACAAAAATTGGCACAAATAAGTTTTGTGGATCAAGGACGAACGCTATTTAATTTGAGGCAAATCGGTTCAGATTTAGATATAGCCCCCATACAAATGTCGCTCCCGATTTGACATTTTCCGCTCTAGAAACCACATATTGTACCCGATTTTCTTTAAATTTGGCACAACATCTTATAATCCAACTAGAAACACCTATGCAAAAATTGGGTAAGATCGGTTCAGATTTAGATATAGCCCCCATACAAATGTCGCTCCCGATTTGACATTTTCCGCTGTAGAAACGACATATTATACCCGATTTTCTTTAAATTTGACACAACATCTTATAATCCAACTAAAAACACCTATGCAAAAATTCGGTAAGATTGGTTCAGTTTTAGATATAGCCCCCATACAAATGTCGCTCCCGATTTGACATTTTCCACTGTAGAAATGACATAATGTACCCGATTTTCTTTAAATTTGACACAACATCTTATAATCCAACTGGAAACACCTATGCAGAAATTCGGTAAGATCGGTTCAGATGTAGATATAGCCCCCATAAAAATGTCGCTCCCGATTTGACATTTTCCACTGTAGAAACGACATATTGTACCCGAATTTATTTAAATTTGGCACAACATCTTATAATCCAACTAGAAACACCTACGCTGAAACTGGGTAAGATCGGCTCAGATTTAGATATAGCCCCCATATAAATGTCGCTCCCGATTTTACATTTTCCGCTCTAGAAACCACATATTGTATTCTTTACATGTGACACAACATCTTATAATCGAACTAAAAACACCTGTGCAGAAATTGGGTAAGATCGGTTCAGATTTAGATATAGCCCAAATACAAATGTTGCACCCAAATGTTTAACCGATTTTGGCCAAACTATACATATTATATTTCACCTATTTCGTTCCAGATTTAACATTTTTTGTCAAACACATACATTTACAGGATACAAAAATCCTTCCCGATTTCACTTTTTCACAGAATTAAATTGTATTCGGATAGAAAGTGGAGTGTATCATAGAGTCGGCCCCGCCCGACTTTGGCCTTTCCTTACTTCTTTTACTTAAAATAGTGAATTTAAACTTGGAATGACTCTATTACAAATTCTTCAAGGTTGTGGTCCAAGTCATGTACTTTGCGAATGGTTTTGAGACTATTACTACAGATGAAACCCCATTTTCAAGGACAATGACAAAGTGATTGGTTTTCTTCATATATTAGTGTTAGAACAAGGATCAATCCCAATTACAACGAACTAGTCTTTGTCCATTCGCCCATCCGTTTGTCTGTAGGTGCATCTAAACCACAGTCTGTTTATCTGTCTGTCTTCTTTCACCCATCAATCTGTCTACCATCTGCATAAAATGCTTGCTTCTTTCAATTTACATATGGACATCTCCCAAAAAAGATCTACCAAAAAAATTAAATCAGACCACAATAATAGCTTTTAACTTTATTTTTTTTTTTATTATTTTTATTAAAAGTTGAAGTGTTATAACGAAAATTACTAATTTTTTTACTACGAGTGGAAATATTTATAGCGTCCGTTTTGTCACGTCCTTATTCCGCTATATCTAATGAAAAAATCTAAGAGATAATTCTCATATTGCATAAATCTACGAACAAAATATATCCTCTGATCTTCATTTACATGTATGTATGGAAAAGCAAAGTTATCAAAAAATCGCTGAACTTTGTATATTTGTATAAGAGCTTCAAAAGTACTTCTGTTTTTTGTAGAGTCCGTTTCAATGTTAAATGGTTTATGATTTTGTACTAATTTGTACTAAATCCTGACGATATATTTCTAAAATGTAGTACTCTTTAAGCGCTTTAGAACACTAAAAAGGCTGATCGAATTTTTCAGTTTTTTTTCCGGGCCACTGGGAGATGCCCATATAAGTCCGTTTATCCGTTCATCATTTGTTTAATTACTTGAAAAACATTTCCAAACGCTATAAGTTATGACTAGTGGTTCAATTTTTTCCCAAGAAGAAAGGCACGCTAATAGAGAACAATTTTGCTGAATAGATTATAATTGATAAAAATTGTTCTAAGATATATTGTATAAATTGGATCATATTTCACTTATTTTTAGTATTTGGTGGGTTTTATTTTACTAGCTGGCGTTTATTTTTTGCATAGACATTTTTTATCCACGCTTAATCTAATAGGCATTTTTCATAGCTGTTTTTTCAGTGTAGGATCATAGAAAATGTAATAAAGCAAAGAAGAAAAAATACTTTCACAAAAAATTAATTGCAAAATTAACTTTTGCCATCATTTCTTTAATCTGTAATAAAATCTAAGTTGTACGTTTAAACTTATTAAATTGACAGATAAGTAGATCAATGTTATCAAAAACCAATTATGAATGTGCGTTTATTTAATATATATTGTCAAATAAAATACACCAATTGTCGCATCTGATAAGATGGATGTTCGAATTATGTTGAAAAAAGTTCTCACTTTGGACCTAGAAATTAGTTTAACTAAAAATTATGTGTCACCAATCGAAGAAATATAATTTCAACTTCAGTTGACAGCAAAGAAACTATACGATTTTCTATAAATATTCTTAAATTTATTTTGATTTGACCCTGGTATAAACATATGTGGCCATTGCAATTTCTAATCAAATATTTTCGGTTTTAATGGGACTTTTTGCGTTTCATATGCAACATTCCCTTTCGGCGTTGGCGTTGTTGCTCTTGCTCTTGCCACTTCTTTCATGTTTATTGTAATGCTGTACGTTTACTGCGTGGTCTGTGCGCTCTGTGAACAACAATGTACGCTGTGGGGGCAAACACAACAAAAAATGGAGCAGAAATGTACGAGATTTCACCATATGCCACATTTAGTGTCAATGGCGGTCGAACGGGTGCTCCGGCCAAAACACCAACGAGAGGAGTGGCCGCCTCACCCATGGACTACACCATGCAATTCAAAACATTCGGTCATCCAGAAGGAGAAAATCTAAATGCTACCGCATATCCATTGTTGCCGTCGTCGGGATTTGGACACGTTAAATCGAAATCATCGTGGCACAAGCAACGCTACTACAATACAGATGGTGAGTGCAAAGAAGAAATCCGTCAATTAGACGGGGAGGGTAACCACTTAAGGTGAAATATTCGCAAATGTTCAAAATTGTTAAAATTTTATTCAGATGAATCAACGTTGAGCAAGTCAATGACCATGGCCATTGGCTCTCAAACGGGTGGTCACACAAAGAAGTCATCGCGCGGCGAGGGCGGCGGACGTAGCGGTGGTGGCAATAAGAGCAACAGCAGTAGTAGTGGCATCGGTGGTGGCGGCAGCAGCGGTGGTGGTGGCGGAGGTGGCGTCGATGTCCATACCAATGGCAGTGGCCATTGTGAGTCCGAATCGGATACCAGTATTAGTCCAAGTACTGAATTTTCAAATATGCCTACTTATAGAGTTCCTTGTAAGTCACGCAACAGTGATGGTCGTAGTGGAGTAGGTGTGTAACACACAACACAACTGCACCAAAGCACAGTGGTTCCAAAATGCAACACTGCACAGCAGTGGTAACAATTATGTAAAAATTATTTCTTTTAAGTTTATTTCATTCACTAAACGTTCAAAAAAGGACAGTGAATTAGCAGCATTTTTTTAAATAATTTATCAATTTATTTATATTTTATATTAAAATTAATTTGCAGGTCCAGCCGAATTTTAATACAAAATTTTCTATTTATCATTTTAACCAAAATAAAACGTAGTTTCTATAAAATAACTAATTACAGCAGTTACATTTTTTGAACGAGTCTTTAGATGCTTAACAAGTATAGTAACAATTAAATTGATTAAAATTATAAATAAAAAATCTGTGGATATATGTTGACAGAAGTTATGAACCTTCTTGTCAAATCGATAGAAACATTTGTATAGGGGTTTTAACAAAACATGTGCCGATTTCCTTCAAATTCACGGTAGATCTTTCTAGGTGACATATAATGTAATATAGATAAAGAAAAAAATCGGTTGAATGTGGTAACCAGTGCGGAAATGGCAAAATTGCGAGTGAAATTTGTATGAATGCCATAACTACATGTTTAGTTTTATTTTTTACAATTTAAATTTTTAACAAAACTTGATTTGAAATGCGATTTTTCCTAGTTCAAGACCATTTTGCATCTATATTTTAAGGAAGGGATTTTTTTTCAAATGGCATGCTGACATTTATTACTAGACTGCACACAACCACTATCATGATTTTCGGACCATGACGACCTTCTATAGGTGTCTTCGCAGCGACTTTTCAACGACATACCCGAAACCAAACGAATGAGAACCACAATTCACTTTCCGAATACACTGTCCGACAGTCCATATTACATTTGACCCAGATGATATCCATCAGAAATTATAGGTGAAATTTTCTCATCCCATTGCCCCTTAAAAGGACTACAAAGTTGCAAAGGATACAATTTTTCAAAAAATATTTTTAATACTTATTCGCACCCAATGATACCGCCATAAATGCCAAATCAAAGAAGAGAATATTTGCTAAAATTACTTTATATTTCAAGCTTCTATCTATATTAGTTTAGAATTAACAACCATTTAAAATTTTGTCTCTTAAAGAGCAAGATTTGAATAAACTAGAAAAACTAAGGGGTAACTTTGAAATAGATGTTAATGCTGAACTAATACAAGTAGAAGCATGATATTTGAAGTATTTTTAATAGATAATCTCCTCTTTTATTTGGTACTAATACCATTATCATAGGGTGCGAATAAATATTAAATATATATATATATATATTTTAAATTGTATCCTTTGGAACTTTCTAATCCTGTGAATGGGCAACAGGGCTAGAAAATGATAAACTAAAAACGCCAAGTAACTCAATTTTGCCAATAGTTTCATCCGGAATATCATCCGGTTTATGTGCACCTATTCTTTCGTAAATTGTCGTACGATGATATCAGTCAAAAACCGCACCAAGTAACAAGGCACACGTTGTCATCATGCAAAAATTAAAATTATTTACCAAAGTTATTAAATGGTTGGCCAATAGATTTTGATTCTGGACTGGACTGCGTAGCTTAGGAAATTATGTTATCTTTACATTTATATATAGTATGTGTTATTATTATTTTTTAATTTTTTACTAAAACTCCAATTTTCGGCGAAGGTACCTTCAAAATTTGTACTCTCACTTTGGAAATAACAACCAATGACAATCGGTTATATGCTCAATTAAAGGTACTCATGATGTCTACAAATATTGCAAATTACAAATACATAAAGAAACTGTGGTTTAGGAATAGTCTACAAAAATTTGAAAAAAAAAATAGGGATTTTATTTAAAAAATCGATGGAAAAATGTTGAAGTAAATCATACTTTTTTCATTTTTGTTTAAATGGCGCGAAAAATCATTTTAATACAGACTATATTCTTTAAGTTTGTAATAGCGAAGGAAACAAGGCCTAGTTAAAGAAAATCTATGGATAAGTGTAGAAGTTATGGTATGTTCCTATTTAAAATTCCCTCATTTCTACACAAGGTTCTTAACATCTACATTTATTCATACATTTTCTTCACTATGTTTTCTTTGTTATGATGCCAGCTATTACAAAATAAAACAAAATATGCTTTTATATAATATGTTCGCGCTAATTAAAAAAATCATGATTTTAATCTTTTGCATCTACAAAGATTATCATAACTTATTCATTTATCCATAGATTTTTTACATATAAATATTGTTTATTAATATTAATATTGTTATTGTTTGCGTTAGGATATCAGCTATTAAAACATTAAACGCAATACTTTTTTTAATTTTCTTTCTAGAGAAATAGATTTTTTTCGAAAAAAAAAATATTTTCTCCCAAATTTTGGAAGCTGTTCCTAAAACACTGTTTCTGTGTGAGAGTGTAATTGGTAGACATAATAATTAATATATCCAAAATGTTAGAATAAATATTACAGGTACCTGTTTAATTTTAGTAAAAATTAAAAAAAAAATATAACCATAATCCAAAAAAATTGTTCGATGATTTTATGTGTTATAAACGTGACAAAAATACAATTTATTGAACCGTTAGAGGGTTGAAATGTTCCTCGTATTGTTTTAGATAAATATGAAGAATACATCCTATACCTAAAATGTAAGAATAACATGGTTTCATGTGCCATACGAATACGCAAAGTGTTGAATAGGTCAGATGGATATAGACAAATAGACTTAGAAAGGGATTCTAGGTCGGTTTGAACATACTGATATAGACAAATCAATTCAGAAAGTGATTGTAAGTTCATCGATACAATAAACGATGATCCATTTCTTTTGAGTAGTTACAACCAAATGCAGATGGAAATAATACCCTGGTGTAAGAGATTAAAGGCTGTATAGACAAAAATTAAAAGAAAATATTTTTTAAATACTCTTACATCTACAACAAGGGCCAAGTTTTATTTTTATTCTTTACATTATTTTTTTCAAATATCCATGGTTTTCTTCGTCGTAATGCTGAGAAATATAGTAAAATATTAATTAATTTTATTCGAAATTAATATATATTTTTTTAATTTCAAAAATAGGCATAAGCAATTGTGATGTTTTGTGGAAAGTTATAACCAGAAAAAATATTTGTGTAGGTCCCAGATATAGTATTTTTTTACACTCGACATGTTTTATTTACCAAATAGGTTTTTTCCCACTAAACTGTATTTGTTCGGTAAATTGTCATGACTGTACAATTTTCAAAAAAGCCAACAAATTACACCAGAACTAATCACAAAAACAATTAGAAAAGTGTAAACCCTAGTAAAATTGTATCTAACAAATACTGTTAAGCAACAACGTCCTTTTAAAGACTATTATAATTTAAATATTCCCTCCGAAGAAACATAATTGTTACCACTTTCGTTTGGGACTACTGTGCAACACATTCCCGTGATTATATTTTAATTCATTTCTATAACTTCTCTTTTCTTCTTCTTTCTCCTTATCTCACATATACAGATATGTTCCGGCCAGACTCGTCAACGGAATCCAATAACGACCAGTCATCGCCCATAGACAGGCGCATGAATGCCCAGAGATATGGCAAAGATGGTGCTATTTGTTCTTCGTCGGGCGAGAAGCGCAGTGCCGGTGGAGGCGGCCATCGTAATCGAAAGCATCAACAACAGCAGATAAACGCAAAGGATTCGCTGGATAGACGTTTATGTCCTGGTAGTAACAACAGGTAGTTCAGGTACCTAAACCCCAAACTCCAAACAAAATTATGAAAAATGAATGTCCAATTATCGAGCAAAAACATTGGCTTTAACTTTGAAAGAAGCAAGAAAAAACAGAATTGTCGTAAAATATTGAGGATGTTTGGGTTATTTCAAAATTTTGTAAATATGAATGCATGTGCATGATACGAATTTGTGAACAAATTGATTCTTTATATATTTATATGTCTTCAACCATACTAGGTATTTATAAATTGAAAGGACAAATATTCCGACATAATTCGTATGACAGATCTTAATGGGTTTATTCGATAACAGTTTTGACAAAATTAAAAATTCCAATTGAATGTACATACAGTGGATTTAAAAAGAAATAAATTGATATTTGTTTATTTTTAATCCAGTATGCCTTGATTCAAATTAAGTTTCTTTTTTATTAGAATTTAGTACGTACGTGAGTTTTATTTACTGTTTAGAAGTGCACACCCAATAAGTTTATCTTCATTAGACGTCAATAAAAATTATCGTTGGGATGTGTTATTTTTTTATTTTATAGAAAATATGGGTCTAGTCGGTCAATTATTCATCATTGATGCTATTATATTTAATACTACAGATCGTGCAGAATACATTTATGGGAGTGGGAAGGAAAATGGGTTATAATTTGGATTCAAGTTAAATAAGTAAGGAAAGGAATGCTAATATAATACCAATCACTCCTTACCTTTAAATGTCATTTATTATCAATCATAGATGTTTTATAAATTAGGTAAAAGTTATATATCGGACATTACTTAAGTTATATCAAAAATCTAATTTGGTATGAGAGTTCAGAGCGGCGATAAATCAAATCGGGAAGGGCTTTTGAAAAAAGGTAAAATTAAGAAAAAGTGATGAATGTGGTCCAATTAGGATATCCAACCGATTAAATTTTATTCGATTAATCGAATAATTCTTTTCAAATATTTGTTCGAATAATGAAAAATCATCATTTTCTAATAACGAGTAATTCGAATAAATTGCAACAAATAATCGATTAAACCAATCGGCTAAATACAATAAAATTGTATTAATTACAATACAAATTTTTAAAACTATTCTTTATAAATACTATTTCATCCAATTTTTAATATCAAATTTAAAACTATAAAATTAGATACGTCACAATCGTTCTTATAATATATATTTAGAGTAAATATATAGCTAGACTACCCGCAAACTCTTTATAGACATTTTTGCAGACTTTATTTCGAACTCCGTTATTGAAACATATGATTGGCAGCAATGTAATTCGTTATAGAAAAGTAATGACTCACATTGAATTAAATTTGTCTTATATTCATTATGATTTATTGAGTTGGACAATTGTTAGATTAATCGAGTAATTGTTGGGACATTATTCGAAAATTCTCTGTTTTCAAATAAACGATTAACCGAATAATGTTCGTCACTTACTCCTACAATTCTACAGTTCTTCGTCACTTACTTTTACAATGTGGATATAAAAGAGAATTGTGCAAAAATAGTATATTGGGGCCTTTTTGGGGTGTTAAATTGGGGCAATCAAATGGCTGTAGCTGGAAACGTAAAAATTCGGTGCGTACATTTCTCAAAGTGTCTAGATAGTAAAATAGTAGAATTTTACGAAATTTGTGAATTACATTCTGTGAATTATTCTCACAGGTAGATAGACTTACAACATAAATGGATTTTTCAATATGTGTACTTTTAAGGGAGAAGAGGGATAAAAATGGTACCAGCCATGTGTTACAAATCAACAAATCTGACTACATAATCGATCAATATAAATGTATTTATTTGCAATATTTTTAATAAAAAGGATAGAAAATATATCAACCTGCAGATGTAAACTGAATTTATTAAATTCTAACAACGTAGACGCGTAATACAAATTCATTTTTATTAAATTTGTAGTTTTAAGAGGGAAAAATTCGTTAAACTTTGTGTGCATTTCTCCAACTGATAGTTCGAATTGTGAAACACGGCTGAAAGGGATAAATAAAATGATAGAATCATGAAATTGCATTTCCTAACTGCGTAGACGTTCGAAAAAAATCTGTTTTCCCTAAATGGTTAAACTGCATAATTTTCGAGACAAAAACTGTATCGTATTCGAGACAAAAATTGCAAAACTGTTTATAGTGAGACAAAATACAAGAAACACCAAATTATTTCTATAGAATCTTGTGTGCACAGTAATGATATAACTACCTTGAAGTCAAATTTTAAACCACTTTTTTAAACATGTTGCAAGAAATATAACAAGTTAATATCCCGTAACAAATTGTCACTTGGAGTTGCTTAAGTTAGTCCCTTTAACCTTTTGTTTTTACAACCTACAACAGTTCGTGGAATAGGAATGTAGAATGTTCGTAATAAACAAAATTATGTAATAATGTAATCGAGCTAGAACCACCTTTAAGTATACCGATCGGCTTAAAAACATCAGCTGAGTCGATTTAACGATGTCTGTCTAATATAGCCTCCATACAAATATCTCTCCAATTGAGCCTATTACTACTCTGGAATACACATTTTACATTGGTTCTGGATAAAATAGTCAGGATCATGTTATATATGAACTAGAATCAGCTGACGTGAAAGTTGACATTTTGACAGTTGACATTGACCCATGTAATGTTTTGATATAGCCCCCATACAAATGTACCTCCAATTTATCCTAATAAATCATTCCATCGATACTGAAATCCCTGGGTTTAGTAATCAAAATCAGGCATAGCTGCAGGGAGTGTTGTAGGGAATCATATAGTCGACTTTAGCCTTTTCTTACTTGTTTTATTATTTTTTTAACAAATAAAGATTTATTTATTTTCCACCCTCTTATGAACAGTAGATTCTGGAACATTTGCAAATTAAAATTTCTCTTCCTGAGATTCGATTGTTTGTGCTATCTCAACTTAGCACACCAGTAACCTTGCCTGATCAGCAACAACCAATAGTTAAACTTTCAAATAAATCTATCCAAAATTACTTAAAATATTGTAGTTTAAAAATGTGGGTTGTAAAGTCTCACGGTTCCACACCCTTTAGACTCTTCATGGCCTTATCTATTCAATTTTTAAGAGTGCATTTTATACGACACTTTAAAAATAGACTGTTTGAGGGGGACACACCCATTTGTATGGCATTATATATTACGGGCTGGAAAGTCTGTTCCACTCCACTTTGTCGTATCATGATCTGGCATAGCCTGGAGCCATTCCCTGACCAAGAGATAGCAACAGTGCAATATTCAAGTGATTAGTTTACTTTTATTGGTTTTCTGTACGTGTTTGATATATATAGTACCATCCACACTAGTGATGATACACATTTTCACAACTTCCGAATAGAGATATTTTCTTCTTCGGCACCTCCCTTTTTTATATAATACCAGAATACATATCTATCAAAAAAGTAATGACTTAAAATATAAGTGACTTGTATGTAGATGACTTCTCCAGGAATAATATAGAGATTTCTACTTCATTCCCAATTTGAAAGTGTAAATTACAGCTACATTTGTTCCAGCGAACACGCTTACAGTTATTTTATAGAATACTAAATCGATAAAATCTATACTAATAAAAAATCACTTGACATATCTAAACATAATTTTAAATTAATTACAACCGCATTATTTCCAAATTTTTTTCACTTACAGTTTAGACAGTGAGCTTAACAATTCGGAAACCTCAGCCTCTATAGCGGCGACAATCGCAGCCATGACGGGAGCGAATAATATGGGTTTTCGACCACCTTCCGGATTCGTCGATTCACGTGAATTCAGTGAAGCCGAATGTGATCACGAGCAACGAGCGTTGGACTTGGAAGTGCAACGCGTTATGGAAAATAAAGATGGTCAGTTGAGCAAAGTGGATCGGGAGGAATTAACCTCACTGTTGGCAAGGTATCATGAGAAGAAGGAACAGGAACGACAAGAATTTACCATACATGTCTAGGACACGGTAAGACAACAGATTAGTCTCACAAAATAACGAATCTAGAGACGAATCTGTTCGAAATAAATCTAAATTCCCATTTAACATCCATCAATAACATCAGTTTAGGCATATACACAGATGAAGAACTATAAATATACATATATATGAATGTAAGCTGTGAAACTGATAATTGAAATAATATACATAATTCTTACCCCAATAAAAATTGTATACTGTTTAAGTAACTCTTATAATAGGCTAAAACATATATGACTATACTAACCAAAGAAGACTAAACGGATTTTTTTCGAAAACTTATTTTGGACTACTTTTGAAAGAACCTATGCGACTTCATTTTAAGAATTTCATATTTCTGTTATTTGAAAAAAGAAACACAAATTTGTCATTAAAAACATTGTTGAATAAGTTGTGATACTCAATAATATGTAAAAAGTATATCTGCATATTCATTTGCAGTTTATTATAGAAAATCTATTTTACTTTTACTGTTAATATAGGAATGTATAAAATGATTGATTTTTGTGTGCCTGGTTTTAGCATTAACAGTGACGGAAGTTTTAAGATCCTTGATTTTCTAATTTCAGCGTGCATGCATTGCATTATTTATTTAGAAAGAATATTTCCCAAACATAAAATTAATTGTTTGCATTTATAAAATATATGTTTCCACTTCAATATATCATTAGTTCACAATCATTCTGTCGATGAGGCATGTATACCCTTTTCTGATGCAGGCAATATAGGTCCGATCGCGGCAACTGTGGTCGTTACAAATGTTGCAAGTTTCACGTTGAAACACTGTTTTACGAACAGATGCTAAAATATTTAAAAGCACTTGATTTTTTTAAATCGGTTTTGTTGGAAAAATAAAAGTATATGAATGAATATGGTGTTCCAAAAAGTTATTTTTAATGCGTACCCTCTATGGTGGTAAAATAATCGAAAATAAAATTTGGTGCACTTAGAAGCAATTCAATTTTGCAAACGATCTTGTTATTGTAAGACATATGTTAGTCAAAAGCAGTTAAATAGGGAATAACATTTGTACCGGAACTACACCAAAATATGGAACGATGTAACACACATTCACTATAGTAATTTCCATTTGAAGTATACCATGTTTTGCAAAATTTGAAGAAAATCGGTCAAAGCGATTATATCTACATCTTAACCGATATGACCCATTTTCACCATAGATTTTTCTAAGACAGATGTAACGTCTTGTACTAAATTTGAAGCAAATCGGTTAAATTATGTAGTTTTTAGAGAGGAAAAAGTCAAATCGTATGGGAACTGATTTTGCCAATTATCACAGATTTCGGATTTTTCTAGTTGAAACTAAGTATTGTGTTGTACGGGTGCTATATATAAATCTGAACCGACCTGACCCACTTTCGCCACTTATGCTTCTACACTGAAAGAATTTTCCTTCATAATATTTATGAAGCGATTTCATAAACGGTTTTCATTTTCAGTGATTTTTTTCATAATATGTATGAAAAATACATAAATAACATGAAATGTTTCATACAATTTTTTCATAAACATTTCATATTTCATAAGACAAAATTGTTAAATTAGTGAAACTTAGTTTCATAAGATCAAAGAAAGATTTCATAGTATTAAAGAAACAATTCTTAAATATTATGAAATATGTCATAACCAATAAAATATTTGTGTTATGAAATGTCTTCATAATGAAGAATTTCATAGTTTTTATGCAATGTTTCATAACTTACAACTATATTTTTAGTGTGTCGACTGCATTCGTTGAATGCTAGCAATTCTCATTTGTACTCTGTTAACTCTGACATAGGTATGAACCCTGATTTACATGAAAGACATATTCATTGCAATGACTCTCGCAATGGTGGTGTGTGTGGATTGGTTAGTCAACGAATCAGACCTTTTATGCTTTTTTGTTTATATAGGATAGATCAGTATACATTATTACTATTTATGAAACTCTTTCATAAAATTACGGAAGTTTATTCACAAAATCTATGAAAATTTTCATAATTCATATTATGAAAAATAATGAATTTTTATGACAAAAGTCCTTCGATTGAAGAACTGCACTGCATACTTCCTAAGAAATATTTCATAATTTCGATGACATTTTTCATAGATTTGTGCTTTATGAAACATATTTCATACATTTGATGAAACGTTTCTTTGGCGACTTTTTAATGAAAATTTTCACTGAGGTTAAGACAAAATCATAAATATTATGAAGATAATTCTTTCAGTGTATTGCAATATAAGGTGTTGTGCCAAATTTGGAGAAAGAAAATAAAAATATGTATTCTCTAGAGCGAAAAAAAATCATATCGGGAGATACATTTACCCATAAATATATATATTAATCTGATTCGACCTGACTTACTTTCATCATTGATGTCTTTACCTGAAGCATAAGGACAGACAGACATACATTGCTAAATCTATGCCACGCCGATCGGTATAATTAATAATGGGTCTGTCTTCCTTCCTTTTGGTGTTGCAAACAAATACACAAAGTCATAATACCCTAGAGGAGGGTATAAAAAGCAATTCGAATTGGCTTTCCATATTTATGACGTGGGACACCCTAACGTACAAGTTATGAGATTTTTTAAATCAAATTTTGGTGCAACCTATAATATTTGCAACACTTGCAAATTTCCGTCAGAGGCATCAAACAGTGTATATATTCTGGGTCGTCCTCCTGTCCGACTGTCTGTTGAAAGCACGTTAGCATAGGAAAGAAATGATCTAAGGGTTTCAATTTGTGGTTGAATCTAATGATTGCAGATCGGTTAAAATTAAAAATGGGCGAAATTGGCCCAGAGAAAAATACCCTCTAATATTTACAGTATTTGTATACCCTACTCCACAGGGCAAATGACTTTGTGCATTTGTTTGAAACACCAAAAAGGAGACGAAATAGAACCATAGTTTATTATACTGATCGATTTAGAATCACATTTTGAGTCGATTTAGCAATGTCCGTCTGTCCATCTATTCTTGTAATCAAAGTACAGGTCGCAATTGTTTTAACTAAATAAAACTTTGCACAACGAAGTTTTATGGGATGAGGACGAACGCTATTTAATTTGAAGAATATCGGTTTAGATTTAGATATAGCTCCCATACAAAATTTGCTCCCGATTTTACTCTTGCCGCTCTAGAAACCACATATTTCAACAGATTTTCTTCCAATTTGGCAAATCGCCATATATTTCAACTAAAAACGGCTCTGGTAAAAATCGGCCATATCGGTTCAGATTTTCAAACAGCAGCTACGAACATGAAATGTTCACGCGTGAACTTTTAAAATATGTGGATATTTCAAAATTAGCACTTTTAGGGGGTGAAATGGGAAATAGGAATAAATATGGTAGAACCATACCGTAGAAGTTTTTTTAAGTTTTAATATGTTTTATTAACCAAATTCAATGCTTAGTACTAAAATTAATCAATTTATACAAAATAAATAAGAATAGTATTAGCATACACACGCGAATAAATATAGATCCTCAGCATCTATTATACATTATTAACATTACATTCCTGTGACTACGTACTCACGTAAAATAAAGGAATTTTTAGAAATTCGTACTTTCACGGGAAAAACAGATATGTATTTCGATATTCTTACTTTTTGAGTGAAATGAAAGTAGTGGGGAGTATATACGATTCGGCGTGGTACCGTTTTATATATCTATCTATTATACAAATTGTTTTCTTCGTTGTAATTACAGAACTTAAAAAATAAAACAAAGTTATTTTTACATTTTTTCTCTTTTTATTTTATGTCAGCAAAAGTTTTTAGGCGACTATTCCTAAACCACTGTTTCCATGTGAAAGTAATTTGAAACATTTGTAGCCACGACAATTGCCTTTAATTGAACATATTAACGGGCGCGTTCACACTTATATTTCCAAAATGAGAGTAGGAATATTAAAAATACGTACGAAAAAAATTGGAATTAAAAAATGATTGTTTTCATATTATGCAGAAGGGAAATATTTTTTAGGTCTCCAAAATTTGTTTTATTGCATAATGTATGTGGGAAAACTTGTTTCTACATAAATAATAAGTCTCCTGTGCTAGGTCGGCCGCTTCGCGATCCACCCTCGTTCATGGAATATTTAATTAGTGTATATCATTATATTCGTCTTTTTGCTAAACTTGTGTTTCTGTATAAATATGTTTATGAAAAAAATTATGTAAATTACTATTACGAATGCATGTATAAGCATATGTGTGAACAAATGTGTGTGATAGGCTTTGTGGTGCACACACACACACCCTCACATGACCATGCAAATACGTTAATGCGCATTTACATTATACAACAATGCATTTAAATTATGTATTTATTTTAAATTTTGTAATTAGAAGATTAAACTAGCATTTGTATATGATGTATAGAGAGTAAGTCGATACACATAAGTGCATACATACACATAAATTGAAAATATGTAGGTACAGACGTGCACAGATTGACACACATATATTATCAACTCGGATCATGACCGAATGTCTATCCATATATGTGTGTGCGTAAGTACAATATGAAAAATTCTGAAACATATATTTTATATTTTCAATTGTTAGTTAACAAATATATATAAGTATATATATGTATGTTTGTATACATAAATATATAAAATGTATATTGCAAATAGGCCACTGCAGTAATAACAAAAGTAAATTAAAAATTATTCTTAATTTGATTATAAAATTTATGTAGATTAATATTCCAAAAATAATGAAAATAAAAATCATAATATCAACAACACAAAACACAACTGGCGACATCACCGCAAAAATAGAAATTCGAAAATTTGATGATAATTAAATACTGAGATCGATCAGGAAAACAAGCGTAGTGGTGCCTAACTGGAAACATGTTTCTTTAGTTTTCCATTAATGAACTGTAAAATAATCAAAATATTCACTATGAAATAAATACAAAAAACATTATTTTTAGTGCAAACTCACTAAATGATTATTAGCAGAATGTTTTATTGATAGAGATCAGTCGGTGGGAAGTCTGATGTCCGAAAAGTTTACATTCATATTAAGGTAAGTACGTTTATGGGGCCTCGGCTTATACAAACACAAGGAAGTCGCCACAGTTATCTGAACTAAATAAAGATTTTGGCAATTGATGTCGAATACTGGATACTCAGTCCTCTTTTGTGTCCTTTTGTATTTTTTAAAGGACTTTAAAGTTTTACAGAACGTAAAAATTATATGAGACATGAAAACAATTTTTTGTTTTAGTTTTTAAGCAGAATAGAATATTTTCTAAATTCAAGATTTTCTCTCGATTTTACTTTTACTGCTCTAGAAAGCTGGCCCTAATTAATAATAAAATAAGATTACTTGTATTTGAGCAAGAACTGAGAAATTCTGGACATACTATACAATTTTTAAATCATGCGAAATGAAAAAGATCGCATTCAGAACGCCAGCGTAGTTTATATTAGTAGAAAATGCGTACAAATATAAAGTTCGCCACTTAGAATTTACCCATCCACAGATATACAAGCTACTTGAATTAGTCGTAAAAGAACTATCAAAAGGATCTGCATCGAAGCAAAAGGTGTCGTGCAATAAAGATAATAAAGATATATGACCTTATTTCATACTGCGTCGGAAAATAATTTAAAATGTTATATTAGAATCGGCTATAAAAAAGTACTGATTGAACTTTGTCATTTAATAACACTGTGCAACACGAACAAATATTACCATATACGGACACCATTACGTGATAAAAGACCAAAAAACGACCCGTCTCCCAGTTTTGCCCATTTGGGCCTCTGTGTCATTTTTGCAAAAAGTGATAATTTTCTCAGGCTCATATCTTGCAAACCGTTTGGAATTTTGACTTACTATCTGAGGCGAAGTAGCTCTTGGCATAAAGAACAAAAATTGTGAACATATAAAATCTAAAAACTTCATCTTCAAGGTCAAAAAACTGAAAAAATCGATTTTTAACCTTTTTCTCCTGTTCAGGTCCATAGGTAGCAAACCGCTTAAAATTAAAGGAAACAACAAACCACAAATATGTACCGAAGATCTAAATAAACAACTTTCTAGAACATATGAACTTCCTAGGAATGATTCGTAACATCGTTTAGGTAGGAAAAATTTATCTTGCATGACTGTTTCTCTTAATGGTCAGTCCGACTACAGTGCGTATGAGTGATATTATCCTTAATCAACAGCACGTATACGCTACATACACACTACATACACACTACATACACTATACGACATTTGCAAATTTTGAACTTGAAGATGAAGTTTTTTTGCTCTTATATGTTCACAATGCACAATAAAACTTTATGACAAGAGCTAAAACTTTGTCTCAGAGAGTAAATCAAAATTCCAACGGTTTGCAAAAAATGACACCGAGGCTCAAATCTTTGGGGCCCATAAAAAAGGGCATGACTTTGGAGAAAATTGGGAGCCACGAGTCTTCTACCACGTAGTGGTGTCCGTATATGGTTATATTTCCCTTGACTTAAAAAATACACCCAGTGAATCGGGTCAGATTTAGATATAGCCCCCATTCAAGTTTTCCACCAATTTACTCTATTACTGCTTTAAGTTGTAAAATCAACATTTCGATTAAACAAAATAGGATTTGTAGGATGGGGTTATACTAAGTTTGTCATTCCGTTTGTAATACCTTGATATAATGATGTGCGGCCCTATTTTCCATGTCATGTTATATAGGGTGGACCATTTAAATTTTTAATAAGAAATGGCTATAAGAAGTACAAATTTCTGCTTTTTATTGCAAAGGTTGAACTTTGCCATTTAAAAAATGGAACAACAATATCATTCATATGACTACCACGACCCAATTCTTCAGTACATAGCCGATGATGCCGCCAGCCGAAAACCCACATCAAATAGTTACTCGTTGTGGATGCATTGGCATCTCAATAGTGACGTGTGGGTTCTCTGAACCCCATATGCGGCAATTTTGCTTATTGACATAGCCACAGAGATGAAAATGAGCTTTATCTCAAAACACGAAAGTTTTCCACGTACATTTCTTACAGTTTGCGTTAAAGACTCACTACTTTGGACGTAAGTTTTTAATATTTCCGAATTTTTTCGTCGAACATAAACCTGAAAAAAATGCTTGTTATTCTGCTTTCAAAGTCAAAGTATTCGGTAGTTCAAATTTAAAATGTTAAATGGCCAATCGGTGGCATGTCATGACGTCCATGGACATTATGACGCATTCAAAAACGTCATAATGTCCATAGAATCGATGTCAATGAGTCCATGGAAAATTAAAGGATTTGAAAGAATTGTTAAAAATAACAAATGCTGCACTGAATGGTACAGCAAATTTCTAAGCTTGCCGTTGGTAAATGCGGAGCAGATTGAGGAGATGTTTTTGGTTCTGAAGAGTGAAATGCTTGAATTTTTCGAGGAAGAAAGGCGAACTTTAAATAGTTTCCTCAAATACTTTGAGAAACAGTGGATGATAAGGGCAAGCTTTAGTAAAATCGTTTAATAGAAATAGTACATATAAAAATAAAAGCGTAGACTTATGAAAATATAGGACAAAATTGGTAAAAGAAAAGGTACAAGCAAATCGGCGGCCGATAAGACTACGCTTTTATTATACCCTACACCACTTCGTGGACTAGGGTATTATAAGTTAGTTTCGCGCCAAATGTTTGTAACACCAAGAAATAATCGAGCTAGACCCACCGATCGGCTTAGAATCACCTGCTGAGTCGATTTATCGATGTCTGTCTGTCCGTCCGTCCGTCCGTCCGACCGTCCGACCGTCCGTCTGCTGACCATCTAAGCTTGTTCGCACTCTACAGGTCGCAATAGTTCTCCGATTGTCATGAAACTTGGCAGAAGTTATTTTTTCTGGCCAGGGACCACCGGTATTGAATTTGGAGGAAATCGGTTCAGATTTAGATATAGCCCCCATACAAATGTCGCTCCCGATTTGACTTTTTCCGCCCTATAAAGCACATATAGTACCCGATTTTCTTCAAATTTGGCTTAACACCTTATAATCAAACTAGAAACACCTAAGCTGAATGTGGGTAAGATCGGTTCAGATTTGGATATAGCCCCTATAAAAATGTCGCTCCCTATTTCACTTTTTCCGCTTTAGAAACCACATATTATACCTGATTTTCTTTAAATTTGGCACAGCATCTTATAACCCAACTAGAAACACCTATTCGGAATTTGGGTAAGATCGGTTCAGATTTAGATGTAGCCCCCATACAAATGTCGCTCCCGATTTGACTTTTGCCGCTTTAGAAACCACATATTTTATCCGATTTTCTTTAAATTTGGTGCAACATCGTATAATCGAACTAGAAACACCTATGGTGAAAATGGATAAGATCGGTTCAGATTTAGATATAGCATCCATACAAATGTCGCTCCCGATTTCACTTTTTCCGGTTTAAAATCCACATCCTGTAACCGATTTCTTTTAAATTTGGCACAGCATCTTATAACCCAACTAGAAACACCTATTCGGAATTTGGGTAAGATCGGTTCAGATTTAGATATAGCCCCCATACAAATGTCGCTCCCGAATTGACTTTTTCCGTTTTAAAATCCACATATTGTAACCGTTTTTCTTTAAAATTGGCACAACATCTTATAATCCAACTAAAAAAACCTATGGTGAAAGTGGGTAAGATCGGTTCAGATTTAGATGTAGCCCTCATATATATGTTGCTCCCGAATGTTTATCCGATATTGGCCAAACTTTACATATTATATTTCACCAATAAATATACATGTCCTTTCCGATTTAATTTTTTTGTCAAACACATACATTTACATGATGCAAAAATCCTTCCCGATATCACTTTTTTACCGAATTGAATTGTAATGAGATAGAAAGTCCGTCCGTCTTTAGCCTCTCCTTACTTGCTTGGGAGATGCCCATATGTCCATATTTTGGTATAACCCAAATAGGGCCCATTCTGATCTATTACAGCTCTAGAAACTACATCTTACATCGTATCTTCATCAAATTTGGAGATCATGATATTTTTCAACTAGGAATACCTACCGTGAATGAGAAATATATAGGCCCATGTTTTGGACCAGGCCCAAAATGTTGTTATAGGCCCCCTTTTGAAATGTCGGTCCGATTCATCCTATTACTACTGTATAATTTATATTTGTCTGTCGGATAATTGGATCAATTACCATATTATTAACCAAATACGTTAAATATGACTAAAGATGAATTTATAATAACTGTATAATTTTTAGAACTACATAAAATTGCATCCATGAAATACGTGGGTTTAGTAATCAAAGCGAGATACATACGAGGGAGTGGTGTAGGGTATTATATAGTCGGCCCCGCCCGACTTTAGCCTTTCCTTACTTGTTTTTATATGACTTTAATTCTAAATTATCTGGCAAATTAGAAAAACATTCTTGAAGTTCTTAGAGGTTATACGAGATTAAGACTTCGCACTTTCGGTGTCACTTGTACAAGCAGCAGCTGGAGATTTGAGTACTTTGCCTAAAAGAAGAAAGGTTCAGAAGTCCAAAGACAAGAAAATATATTGTCTCACCCAAAAACTAAACGAAGGACATTTGACTCTACCAGAATTATTTAATTGTATAATACATAAAGAAAGCAACATTATTGAATACAGCGATATTATCGAAGATACTGAAAGCCAAGATGATGCAGAAATTGATAAAATGGGGTATAATGATGTGCCGTTGAACCAACTTACGGAGGTACTAAAATGCATCATTTGTGTTGAGGAGCCTAGGAATATTTCATTGCAGCCGTGTAAACATTTCAAGATTTGCTCTAGCTGTTTTGATAAATTAGATGTAAAGTTAAAGAAAAATAAATCACCTCTACTCTGTCCATACTGTAGACAAATCGTGGAAACAAATTTAAAAATATTTGAATAAAATAAATAAAACCAAGTCTAGCATTTTTGTTATATTTCAGTAGTGTCATAAAGTCCATGGACATTGCGACACTTTTGAAAGTGTCATAATGTCCGTGGACCTTTTTATGGTGTCATAACGTCCATGGACATTATGACCCTGGACGTTATGACATGCCACCGGCCAACCCTATACGAACAGTGACTATTATTTGCTGTTGTTTTCTGGTGTAGTGCAATGAATAACACATTTTTATTATTTTTGTGAGTAGTTCAAAACCCGCAACCGAAAACCTGTTTTTGGAAAATTGAACTTTCATTTAAACTTGTAAGTCGTTTTTATGGGCACCCTATTCAACATACAGAAAATTGAAAAATACAAAATTGAAACAGCCGCAAACTGATTTTAGATATGTGGTTTCATTTCGACAACCCACTCTCATATATACACCAATTCTTTTGATTAATTATTTTCTTTGATGCATTTCAAAAATAGCACAATTTTGTGTTTAGAAAACTGAGTTTTTATTTCAACAAAATGCCACTGAAACCATCAAATGATATTGGAATCTGTATTCATGTGTGTGTGTGTTTCAATGATGTCAACCGATTTAGAAATTATTGCGTGTTTGATTTGTTGCGAGGTGAGGTGTTGGGGTTGGTTATATATGTACATATGTGTGTGTTGGTGAGGTTTTCATCGTACATGTATATTGCAACATTTGAAATTGTTATCGGCTAAAAGGCTTTCACTCTGTGGCTGCCATATACCCCACCCATTTGCTCTCGTAATTTTGATTCCAATGAAATGTGCCCTCATAATGGAAATACACTTTTGTATGTATGTATGTCGTGTGACATTTGGGAACGACTACAACAAGGCTTTGAAGTGGTTAAATGTGGAGCAGGCGGAATATAGCCTGCCTGCCAACATTATACTACATCCCTGCTGCACGATGTTCTGTTCTGAACAATCATGTAAAAGTGCGATAACGCATGTATCGGAACGTAAATATTTATACCAGACAATGGTTTTGTGTTTAACACGTTTTTCAGAGTGTTTCATTTGGAGGGTGCAAAGATTAAACAAAATGTAAATGAATACTGGGAAAGGGCACAATGACACAAACATGCCAAAGGAATTCAACAGTCTTCTGGGGGAACTAATCGTCAGAATTCAGTCAGTTTTGTCACGGCATTCAATAAACATAAGACAAATTCGCATGGAGTATAAATTCTTCTTTCTTTCTACTTCTTAATACCCACTCACAACAGGGATTGAGGTTATATATCATTTGGGACAGACAAAAACTTTACAACATCTAAATGCCAAAACTATTTAGTGGCCTTTTCAGTTGTCTGAATATCCAGTTATATCCATCCGCCAGTCTATAAGGATGGTATTCACTATAACTTTCGAAAGAAATTCATTCAAACATTGCACATTATATTATTTTATCCAACATTAGTATAAGTTCGCAAATAAGAACGCACCTTGGCTCTATGATACCTTGAAACATTTCCCATATTCATATGCATGAGCGGATCGACAATGGGACATATGGGAGAACTCAACTAGCCCTTAGACGACCACATGCAATTATACTTTCCAAGGAGTTTATAGCACGTATAATTGTCTAGGTGAGTGATATACCAAATATAATTAGATTATGTAGTGGGCGCTAATCTCTATCTAGCTTCACTTACGCCAGGACGCAACAAAATGCAATGTCTTCCTCTGCTTAAAAGCCCCGCGAAAATTGACCGATTTCCAAAATGTAAAATTTATTAAAATCATTATCTTACATGAAAAACATAAATCCTCAAAGGGCTAGGGTGTTGCAAGATAAATATACCAAGAAAAATGACTTTTTAACGTACTAAATTTGATTCAGCTCGAGCTCTAGGCTGCCAGTTGCCCGCCTTGCTCGCCCTGGTATGTTGCCGGTACGTTGTTGTTGTTTCGATCCACCGTTCCACACTGGTCCCAAGACAAACTTTGTGGCAAAAAGTCCAAAAATATAGATACAATCATGTAAGTTTGTACATTTGTTAGAAATAACATACTTAAAAAACAACAAAACCCTCCACTTTCTACCCCATTACAATTGAATTCGGGGAAAAAAGTGAAATCGGGAACTATCACTCACTATAGGGTTTTCTAGTTTTGTCAACTTTGGGACGACATCGGTTAAAATATATGGTCGGTTAAAATATCGGGAGCGACATTTTTATGAGGCTTATATCAATCGACCCACATAATGTTTCCAGTTGAAATACAAGCTACTATGAAGAAAATCGATAAAAAATATGTGGTTTCTGGAGTCAAAAAACTTAAATGGGTATTTGTATGGGAGATATATCTGAATTAGAACCGATCTGACGGACTTCCACCACATATTTTTCCAGTTCAAATATAAGGTTTGTCCCAAATTTGAAGAAAATCGTTTAAAATATGTGGTCTCTAGCGCACAAAAAGTTATATGGAGGGCGAAATTTGCATGAGAGCTATATCTAAATCTGAACCACTTTCACCACAGATGTTTCTAGTTTAAATATAAGGTTTTGTACCAAACTTGAAGAAAATCTGTTAAAATATATGGTTTCTAGAGAGGGGAAAAGTCAAATCGGGAGCGACATTTGTATGGGGCTATATCTAAATCTGAACAGATTTTCTTCGAATTAAATAACGTTCGTCCTTGATCCACAAAACTGACTTGTGCCAATTTTTGGCATATTTTAACAGATTTTCTTCAAAATTTACAAAACATCTTATATTTCAACTATAAATACCTCTGGTGAAAATAGGTCAGAACGGTTCAGATTTATATATAGCTCCCATTCAAATTTCGCCCCGATTTGACTTAATATTCAAACTATAAACACCTGTGGTGAAAATAGGTCAGATCGGTTCAGATTTATATATAGCTCCAATTCAAATTTCGCTCCTGATTTGACTTTTTCCGCCCAGAAACTACATATTTTAACAGATCTTCTTCAAATTTGGTAAAATGTCATATATTTCCATTAGAAACATTCATGGTAAAAATGGGCCAGATCGGTTCAGATTTATATATAGCTCCCATACAATTTTCACTCCCGGCTTGACTTTTTCCGCCCCAACAACCACGTATTTTCACCGAATTTCTTCAAATTTCGCATAACACGTTATACTTGAACTGAAAGAATCTATTGTGCAAGTGGGTCACTTTATTCCATATTTGGAATAAAGCCCCGATACAAATATTCTTCTCGATTTGAGAAATCGGGTCAGGTCATATTAGCCAATGATTAGGAAACATACATAAATTTTCACCTTTTTACCGAATTGAATTGTATTCGTATGGGAAGTGGAGTGTATCATATAGTCGACCCTGCCCGACTTTAGCCTTTCCTTACTTGTTTTGAATTTTGTGATTTTTCCAACAATCAATACTGACAAGACCACAATAATCATAAAATGTTAAATATAATTTTTAAATTACTTTTGCCTTCAATTTATTATACTTAACTTTATTATTGTCTTATCACTAGACAGCGGATTTTTATGCAAATCCCATTTTTAATCCAAATTTGTGTAGAATATGGATATCGTAATGCCATATATGTTGATATAAAATTGGTTATATCGGGTTTTTTAATTTTCTTATCATGAAAATCATTTGTGTAAAGTCGGCATTCAGTAATAACCATACGTTCAAAATATGATTTTGCATATAAA
Source organism: Polietes domitor (assembly GCA_947397865.1). Classification (NCBI taxonomy): domain Eukaryota; kingdom Metazoa; phylum Arthropoda; class Insecta; order Diptera; family Muscidae; genus Polietes; species Polietes domitor. Next base: position 156,712,295 of record OX377618.1, read on the forward strand.
TCCGCTGTCTATAAATTTTCACGCATTGATTTTAATTAATTTTTAAAATTGTTTTAGACCCGAATTAATCCAATGTTTTTGAACCGATAATTTTAAGTGCCAATTAGGTTTTTCTATTTTTCGCCAGTACATTTTCTTGACTGATTGGTGTGTTTCTATAATGAAAATATATGATTATTTTAACAAATTCCATTTTTTTAATTTCTGCCAATAATGGATTTGCGTTCCTATTATTATGATAATTTAGCCATGTTTGTTTAATCGGTCGTAATTATTGTCCCATCCAAACAAAGCATGGATGGGACAATAGCCAATACGCATGCTATTGAATTTGAAGCAAATCGACACAGATATATATAGATTGATTAAAATTGTTCTGTTCTAAAATGACATATTTTAATTGATTTGGTTCAAATCGATCTGATTTGGTCGGCCCACCCGACTTTAGCCTTTCCTTACCTGTTTATCCCTTACTTAAATGAAAATTTGCAACAGGGTGATTTTTTATCAAAATTGAAGGCTATTCGTCCGACCTTCTGTGTGCTTGTTGCCCAAACGCCACAAAAATTAGCATTCATTTTTCCATTATCTACATTTCCTTGGATTTTTCATTGTTTTTAAACCTTGTGTTAATAAACTACTTTTTTTTTGTTCTTAAACCTTGTGTTAATAAACTACTGACAAATTGCCATTCTGAAGACTGTTTACTGAAATTTTAGTTGATTTGGCAAAAAAAATCGTAAAAACTAGAAGCCATCATTTCACTATATCCAAACTCACACAGTCAGTAAAAACACATCGAAGGACACTACTTTAAAGTTTAAAAAAATAATTAATGTAGTCATTTCAAAAATCAAAATATAGGAAATAAAATAGTAAAAAATTTAAAGAATATAATGTGGCTGTACCATTCTATTTAATATTTTTAATTACTTGAAATTGCTTTCAAAACAAGGTGTAGTACATTAAAGCGATGCAGGTCACATTTTTAATATTTTAAATTAATTGAAATTGCCTTCAAAACAAGGTATGGTACATTAAAGCGATGCGGGCCACATTAAGAGGAACTTTTGTTTGGCCAAAACTCTTAATTTTGTATTTGTTGATGCACTTAGTAGCAAACACTTACGGGTATCCAAAAACATTGTGTTTTTGGTAAATCATATTATTTGGCAAATCATACTATTAAAGTATATTAGTTTAGATTGTAAACACAAACACGTAAGTGGAGCCAAATCTAGCATATCATGCCGATCTGATTTGGTCGGCCCACCCGATTTTAACCTTTTCTTACCTGTTTATCTGATATAGATATTCTCCAACTATATCTTAGATATTCCCCTTACTTAAATGAAAATTTGCAACAGGGCGATTTTTTATCAAAATTGAAGGCTATTCGTCCGATCTTCTGTGTGCTTGTTGCCCAAACGCCACAAAAATTAGCATTCGTTTTTCCATTATCTACTTTTTCCTGAATTTTTCATTGTTTTTAAACCTTGTGTTAATAAACTACTGACAAATTATCAATCTAAAGACTTTTCACTGAAATTTTAGTTGATTTTGCAAAAAAAAACGTAAAAACTAGAAGCCATCATTTCACTATATCCAAACTCACACAGTCAGTAAAAAACACATCGAAGGACACTACTTTAAAGTTTCAAAAAATTAATTAATGTAATCATTTCAAAAATCTAAATATAGGAAATAAAATAGTAAAAACATTAAAAAATATAATGCGGCTGTACCATTCTATTTAATATTTTTAATTAATTGAAATTGCCTTCAAAACAAGGTACAGTACATTAATGCGATGCAGGCCACATTTTTAATATTTTAAATTAATTGAAATTGCCTTCAAAACAAGGTATAGTACATTAAAGCGATGCGGGCCACATGAAGAGGAACTTTTGTTTGGCCAAAACTCTTAATTTTGTATTTGTTGATACACTTAGTAGCAAACACTTACGGGTATCCAGAAACATTGTGTTTTTGGTAAATCATATTATTTGGCAAATCATACTATTAATGTATATTAGTTTAGATTGTAAACACAAACACGTAAGTGTATCCAAATCTAGCATATCATGCCATTATTGGATTTGAATGCATATCGGGAGATACCATTGAACAGGTGCTATATCAAAATTTGGACATACCAAATTTCGTTCCCAAAAAAAAATCATTTTAAACATTCTATAGTTTTAACCAAATAGACACACTCTGAATAAAAATTAAAAATGTTAGGGCTACATAGAAATTTCGACCTTTGAAGTCAGATATGTTGGTCAAAACCCAACCAATCTTAAACAAATTACATCTACAAAAATCAGTTTAAGCATGTTTTGATATATCACCCATAAATTCGGGCAGAGATTTTTACCTTTCCTTACTCCTTTTTGTCGAAATACTGGAACTGAATTTTCATTTGGTTCTAGGAGTATTAAATATGCCCAGCCCTGAGATTGACGTAGTCCGAACTATTTCTTTAAAAATGATCCCGATCATCATGATGGTTGATTTGGTAATATTGATATAAAATGGTTGAATTAAAAGTTGATTTTTTTCTTTTGCTTGTTTGAGGTGATTAGTTGTGAATGTATTGAAAAACTCACCCTACTATCTACGAAATAGCAACGGAAAAATGTATCGGAACAATATTTGGCATCCAATCGCTGACCATGTCCTGTATTTCCCACGAAAAGATTACTTCATGCCAGTTTGAAGCAAACAAACCTTCTTCTCATCGAACAACTTTGTACTAACCCGTTTAGTGTACATGCCACGCGCTCAATGTTCTAAAATACATTTAGCTATGAGTTCGTATTTGGGTTTCGTATTGGTTACTATCAACAAAAGACAAGTATTAGTTGTTATTATAAATATGATTGTCCACAAGCTGACGTGGCTATTCACATCCATACATATGTATACACCATACTATCCTTATATACAGCCATTAATACACATACATACGCACGCAAAATCTGTGTATGTGTATGCAGGGCTATTACATAATGTTGTAAGACAAACACATTAACCTTTTCATTTAAATGCAAATTACCGAAAATATGCACATTTAGTATATTTCCGGATAAAAGTGCACAGCACAACCAAACAGATATGCCCACTGACATCAGCACTATCAAAAGCAGCACTGCACCAATGATGCTGATGATGATGATGACGATGATTAAGGAACATTTTATGTTGCAGGACCAACGATGGCTACATGCAACGACAAGAACAACAACAACAACATTATCAAAGTCAGCAATATGAACTATTTACCACCACACATACAATCAGATATACACACTCATATATACACTTGTTTGTAGCGAGTGGCATAAACAACAAAATCTGCACATGTTCGTAGTAGATAAACGAACAAACAACATACATACATACGAAGGGTGTACCCTTCCGTGCTAGATGCATGTATGCGTTTATATACACACAAACATGGATGGGACATCAAATGTTGTCTTATATGGATATAAACACATTAGAGTGCTTCGACTAAAGGATCACTAAACCTAGAAAACTTGCTTAGGAAAGTGAACGCATTTCTACTACCGGGATAAAATTCGAATCCTTCAGACCAGAGCAGTGAAGTCGAGTCAAAAATTCTCAACTCAACAACAAAAAAGACTTTGATGAAAAATTTAATTTTGTCTTAATTAATGAGCTGTAATGAGTAATAATAGATTAATGAGTATATGGCGTATACTTTTATTACCAACTGACGGCTGGTAGTGCTATTTGTTAGAGAAGTTTTACACTTATAAATATCTAGTCTAGGTCGCTAATTAATGTGAAATGGTCTTACATGTGAATGGTCCACAATAGTACGAAGGCACGAATGATTTTTATAATAAACTGAACATTTTTTCATAATCGTACAATATTAACAAATTGTCGCCCAACTTTTCCTCAACAGAGTTTAATACATGACAGAATTCGTTGAGGAATGGTTGGCAACAATTTCATGTGCTAAGATTTTGCCAACTCTAAACACTCATATTACATTGTATCTTGCTTTTCGGTCATAGTTTTTTTATATAGCCACCATACAAATACTATTTATCTATTACCATATTTTAAATCTCATCTTACTGATGAGATTCCACCCGGGTTCTTGTTTCGGTATATATACACTGAAAAAAGAAGTTTTTCATAAATTTAGGGAAATTTTTCTTATTATGTATGTAATATATAATATTTTCATAAACATTTTAGATTTCTTAAAATAATATTTTCGAAAATATGTTTCACAAGATCAAAGAAAAAGAGCATCCAAAGAGTGAAAAAGATGTTCATATTATGATTCGGAAGTGGTGAAAAAACGGATCTTCACCAATGAATTTTACACGGGGTTGTCATAGGAGGGTTGTCCTTTTCAGTGCATTTTAGTCAGTGCTCATAATGTTATGAAAGAATGGAATTGTGGATGTCCTTTTATATCAATGAAGGTAAACCAATTTTAATTGCATCTTGCAGTGTAGTGAAAAATGGGGTTTTCACATTTAACAATCAATTTTAATGGATGGATTTTAGAACAACTTAATCACTACTTCAGGAAAATAAAAAAGTAAGCAGACACTAAAACGATTGAAAACTCCAAATACTCCGATTATAATTTATAATTTAAGTGGACCAAAAAATGTCTTTCATTTCCATCTGAAGATTATCAACATCTCAATACTGATTTTAAAGTTATCAATCATTTCGTAAGTTGTTACCTTAAACTAATCATCTTATATCTATCTCTATAAACATACTTCTAAAATTTAAAATATTTTTGTCTTGAAACTCCTTAGAACTTGTAAAACAAATCTTTTAAGCCGAATCATATGTTTTTTTTCAATCATTTCGCGGTTACTAGCATTTTGGTTGCCAAGTTATCAGACTAATATAGGATAAATAAATGATAATAATAATAATAAGATAAATTAGTGGCTGTAAAGTCATTTTTATCATATTGAGAATACCAAATTTTTTATGGCATATGATTGCTGACTTCATGGGGAATATTTTGTCAGAAAAGTATCAGAATTCTGGATGAAGAAAGTTAAAATATAAGCCATTGCAATCGCGAATTTTCGATTTTTCAACAATTGCAGCGATTTTCGCGACTGACTACAGTCGTATTTTTGTTCATAGACACTCATGAATATAAGCCCTCTATATACATTTAATTTTTTAAATAAAAAGAGATTTAAAATTAAACTGAATCATTACATTTCTAATGTTTCTGAACTCAACCGGGATCGGTAATGGGAATTGTGTTACAAGTTGAGATGCCATATTTAGATAATTTTGAAATTCTTCCTCCTTGACATTACTTTTTATTTGCGTTTAAAATTAAAATGTTATTAAAAAGAACTTCTTCCAAAGCGGAAAATCATCACACACTGCAACTTCGGAATGACTTTATATGTACATTTGTGGACGCAATTCAAAAGAACTTCATGCAAAGTATATTTTCAGTGTATACAGCTATTTCAAAGCACTTAAAATGTTATTCCTTTGGAAGTACTTCCATTTTTTGTTGGGTAAAAATTTCTTGAAGATTATGAAATATGTTCTTATTAATAAAATAATTGAGTAATGAAATGTTTCCATAAATATGATGATGTATTTATGAAACGTTTCATAAAAGTATTTAACTTTTTTGTCTCGAATTTTTTTGGTTGAATTCTCTACTACTATCAATTCTCTTATCTCATATGTTAATTCTGACATAAGTAAGTACGCTGATTTGGGTCAAAGACATGTTAATTGCAATATGTTAATGTAATAGTAATGAGGTGTATCGACTGGTCAGTCAACCAATCATCCAAGTCAACCCACAGCTAAAAAGGGCAGCCATTTTCTGCTTTTTTGTTTATATTGCAAACATCAGGATAATTAATAACACTGCCCAACAAATTAAGACTTTTTGAATGGAACAGAATAGCGACCATATAATTCAGTAAGTCTGAGTTTTTTTTACAGCGGGTCAAAGTTTTAATTTTTTGGTCGAAGTGAAAATACTAAGCGAAAAAAGTCTTGTAAGCTAATGTTTCAGAGAATTCTTATTGTCAAAACTATATTGTGGAGTTTTATGAGGATCATTTTTGTGGGAGATCTTAACACTCTAGCTTCTTTATGAGTTAAGTTGCCCTTTTGCGAGAAAATAAAAAAAGTACTTTATACGAAACAAGTAAGGAAAGGCTAAAGTCGGGCGGGGCCGACTATATGATACACTCCACTTTCTATTCGAAAACAATTCAACTCGGTAAAAAAGTGAAAAGGGGAAGAATTTTTGTATGTTTCCTTATCATAGGCTAATATTACCAGGTCCAATTTGTCAAATCGGAAATATTTATATCGGTGCTATTTTAATCGCACATTTTCACCTCAGTGGATTCGTCAATAAGCAGAATTGCCGCATTTGGCCGAATAATAATCCAAGAGTGATTGTCGAAAAACCAATGCACCCACAAAGAGTGACTGTTTGGTGCGGTTTATGGGCTGGTGGCATCATCGGGCCGTATTTTTTTTTCCAAAATGAGGACGGTCAAGCAGTTACTGTGAATGGTCTTCGATATCGTGAGATGATAACGAACTTTTTATGGCATGAATTGGAAGATATGGATGTGGACGATATGTGGTTTCAACAGGTCGGTGCCACTTGCCACACAGCTAACGAAAAATTGCGCGACAAATTCAATGGCAGTGTTATCTCTCGTGGTGGCCATGTCAACTGGCCGCCAAGATCATGTGATTTGACACCGCTGGACTTCTTTCTTTGGGGTTATTTGAAAGAAAAGGTGTACGTCGATAAGCCAGCAACAATTCAAGAGCTAAAGGATGAGATAATTCGTCATAGAACCTCAATTATGCCTCAGCGTCATCGAAAATTTGGACCATTGGGTGGAGGTGTGCCGCCGAGGCCGCGGCGGCCATTTGGCCGATATTTTGTTCCATACATAATTGAACCATACCAAATATCATCATAATAAAAAGAAATGACAATAATTTCCTAAATAATTTGTGTTTTATTCAAAATCAACATCGGCCCTTAAAGTTTAACCACCCTTTATTATGGGGCCCATCACAAGTAAGAATAAAGTTATCCTTTCCTTATTTGGTCATCTTTGTGGTGGAGGATATAATTATTGATTATTATTATAGGATTATAGAACCACCTACAATCACCAACTTAATCGATTTAACGATTGCCATCAAACTACCGATCGAAATTGTTATCAGTATTGTACGGACCCTATTGACAACCTCCATAATCTTCAGATCTAACGAAATTTGGCTGATTTTTATTTTAGGAAAATATGTGTTGATGCGGTGTAATGTACCAATGTAATGTATCAGCCAATGACAACTAAGTTTAAAGTAAATCTAGCGACGTTTTACTTTGACAAACTTTATCCTTGTCACCAAACGATCGTTCACTTCTGGGAATTCTGTTATTTTTATACACTCCACGAGAGTATTATGTCTTTGTTCATTTGTTTGTAACACCCAAAAGGAAGAGAGATAGACCCATTGTTAATTATACCGACCGTCTTAGATTCACTTTTTGAATCGATTTAGCAATGTCCGTCTATCCGTCCATCTATTTTTGTAATCTCTATTCAGATCGCAATTGTAGCCAGAACCAAATGCAACTTTGCACAATGAAGTTTTTCGGGACAAGGACGAACGCTATTTAATTTGAACAAAATCGGTTCAGATTTAGATATAGCTCCCATTCAAATTTCGCTCTCGATTTGAGTTTTTCTGGTCTAGAAGACGCATATTTTTACAGATCTTCTTCAAATTTGGCAAAATATCTTATGTGTCCATTAGAAACACCCATGGCGAATATGGGTCAGATCGGTTCAGATTTATATATATGAATCCCATACAAATTTCGCTCCCAAATTTTTCCGCTCTAAAATCCACATATTTTAACAGATTTTCTTCAAAATTGGCGAAACACCTTATATTTGAACTGGAAACACCTGTGGTGAAAATGTGTTAGATCGGTTCAGATTTGCATAGATCTACAATACAAATTTCGCTCCGGGATTGACTTTTTCCACCCCAGAAACCACGTATTATCACCGATTTTCTTCATAATGAGCATAACACGTTTACTTGAACTGAAAAAACTTGTGAAAGTTAGTCACTTCATTCCATGTTTTGATATAGCCCCGATACAAATATTCCTCTCGATTTGACAAATTGGGTCAGGTCATATTAGACTATGATTAGGAAACATACAAAAAGCCTTCCCGTTTTCACTTTTTTACCGAATTGAATTGTGTTCGGATAGAAAGTGGAGTGTATCATATAGTCGGCCCCGCCCGACTTTAGCCTTTCCTTACTTGTTAGTCTTGTCATTCAAATGACGCATCGTATCGTGGAACGTTGAAGGCTTTTAAAAATTCTCTTTGACACTCCCTTTTTGGAATTCTTGAGCATTTTTCAACTTATCAATATTTTAAGCTTTCGTTTAAATAAATAAAAGGTTGGGTAAATAAATAAAAGGTAAATTTCGAAAAATGCTATCCAGCTTAAAGAAGTTCAAATTCCCGCTAAATGAGGTTTTTTGCGTGATGCGTGCAGGGACCATCAAAAATATTCCACTAATAGAGGATTACCACTTATCCAGGATCGACAGTATATATAATAAATGTAATGTAATTGTATTATTACGTTTGTATTGTTTTATACAAAACTTATAGAACGTTAATTTTAAAATGTCTAGCAAGAGCAATTTTTCTTGAGGCACGCTAATATACACATGAACACTAGGCATGGTTTACTAACAATAAAAACTTTTGAAGCTGATAAACACTAAAAAATTACCTTGTACGAAATTTTGATGTAATTGGACCAACATAGAGGTTGTAAATTGATTTAGTTTGGAAATAATTCTGTATCTGAAACCAAATTTGTTAGAATCAAAAAGGCTCATTTTATTTTTTTATCACAGTAACATTTTTTATCAGCTGTATCATATTATCACTCTAACATATCTTACAAAACAATTTTGATACTATTGAAACTCACTTTCAATTTTAAGGACATGCCTAATGTACATATTGCCCCCATATTGGGTTAATGAATTTTTAGATTTGACTTTATGTGTCTGCTGTGTGGATACATGTGTTGGAGCTCTAATTGTGTTAGTGTTATCGTGTTTGTTTGTGTCCGATGGATGTATGCATGTGTATGTATGTGCAATGTATTCGGTATTTGTATAATGCTTTAAACTGCAAAGTCCATATCAGAATTTATAGTTCACTACACACATTTCATGTTGGAGAACATGCATGATGCTGTATATACGTATATCAATATAGAAATTTATCAATGTTGTATCCCATGGTCGACCTGACATATCCAATATACATTCTGGTTTTATCAGCAAGAATCAAGTCAAAAAATCGTTTTATCAACATCTCTCTGAAGCCATCCAGAGATCATGTTTAATCTATTTCTTTAAAACTTATTGTTTACTGGTACTCTGGGCGAAAGCGGCTAATAATACAGGTCTGACATGATAAAAAATTTGTGAGTAGACTCAAATTTTGTGATCAGTGATGTTAGATGTATAATAAAAGAAAATCGGTTCATTATTGGATATATTTCCCAAACTAAATTGAGGTGAATGTGGAAGCCATCAGATAGATCTATTTTGAGACATTCTTCTACTTTGTCTGACATACCCATACATTGAATATAATTGCCGTACGAGCCGATGATGGCGACCATTTATTATCGCGACTGTTCGTTATTGGCGACCACCTAAATATTTACACTGGAGTCTTTATAAGTTAACCTATGTTGTGGTTTGTCGCAAAATATGAATATTCAAATTTGTTTAGATGAAACCACGGATGAAACCATTAGTTAGAGCACATAAAATCGTCGCACCAGACTTAGAATGCGATTGGGCGCTATTCAAAAACATCGAGATTTATTTATCTAAAATCGGATAAGAGAGTAATATTTTTCCAACATGGTGTCAGACTAGTCAGAATAAAGTCAAGATTATTAACAAATCAATGGATTTAAACCTTGTGACCATTACATTTTAAGTATATTTCTTAAAACACTATGAGAAACATTTTTGTGGAGCTCCGCAATATTGAGGGGAATGTTTTGGTCCTTTTAAAATAATCCACAGAAATGTTCCTAGTTGTGTTTTAAGTTACACACTGAACACATCATATACTTGAAATGTAAGGGTCACAAGGTTTTCTATGTCGATTCATCATAAGAATGTCCAAATATTCATCTCCCCCTCAAAAATGGCCACCATACCTAAACGCCCCATACCAAAACGCCGTTACATGTATATTTTTACCCCTCTATCAGAATCCTTTGTAAGAACCTTGTTATTTTCGAAAAAGTTTAATTTTCTTCCATAGTGTTATTCAAAGCCCAACTTGAGGTTTCGTCAGCGTAACTATTGTGATTTTCGCCACATGTATGGGTTGCAATTTATTGCAATCATTCAGCTCATACTGCATTTGCTTGGGTTAAGCACATTAAATTGTCAATGTCTGTGATATGCATTGAATTATATTCCCCGCTTGTGTGCAAACAAAATGAAAACAAATTATGGGTCATGGATATGTCTATATAATTCTGAAAGCTTACAAGAAACATAACCAAACAGTATATTTTTTCATTATAATTTTCTATTTGAATGTTCAATATTTTTCCAATTGTCTGCCAATCCTTGTAGGGCGCACTATCAAATCAAGGAGGACACTTGGACTATCTAAATAGTTTGTTTGATTTTGGAAACAGAACTGAGTCGACTTACGATGTTTGTCTTTCCACCTAAGGCTTGTGTGCAAAATTAAAGTTACAATTGTTGTCAGATAAATTTGGCAGGAATATTTTTTCTACCACGGATATTCCTCCGATTTACTCTATTACTTTTCAAGAATTCACATCTTACATTGCATATGGATCATATACGATTTCGACTAGCAACAATTTACACTAAAATATGTAACACCTTGAAATATCGACCTGAGACCTTATAAAGTACGATCTAGCCATATCCGTCAATCCGTCCGTCTGGTAAAGCATGCTAGCATCTAAACGAAAGGAGCCAAGAGGTCCAAATTTTCCATAAATGCGTCTTATAGTTGTAGATCGGGAAAATGAGGGAAAAAATATTCCCACACAATGACTGAAAATACCCCTAATGACCACTAATATTTAGAGTGTTTAAGCATGTTTTTTGAATATGTCTGCTTATATTTGTTTTAAATTTGGAGTGTGTATTCCCCTTACAGCAGAAACGTGCACCATAAAGTGATTCTTATTCGCAGGCGGTGAAATGGGGCAAAAAGGGATACAAATGATACCTATCAATCGACAACAGCTAGAAAACCGAAAATCGGTGTCTACATTTCTCTAATTGAGTAGCTACATAAATAATATAAAAGTATTTTTTTCAAATTCGTACTTTTAATGGTAAAATGGGAATAGGATAGGGTTACAATGAAATTAAGTGTATACATTCCTCTTATCACGTAAACACGTAAAATAAGTACATTATCGAAAGTTGTACCTTTAAAGTGGTAAAATGAGAAAAAGGGGATAAAAGTTGTACCATCCAAATGGACGCAGCTAAAATCATGGAATGTGGTATATACATTCATCTGACTGCATAGACTAGCAGATAAAAAGATGTTTCCAAATTCGTATTGTTTTTACTTCTACGACAAAAAGGGTACAATAATGAAGCCATCTTGCACTGTGTACGTGAGAGAATTAAGATAGGACGAAAATACAACCAACCAAACGACTGTTGCTGAAAATTCACCCAATATCCCCCAATATTAAGGATATTTAAGTTTTTTGAAGATTGCTGTCATTTAATTGACATGACAAATTATTTCAATACTACAACGACGAACGCTATTTGATTTGAAGAAAATCGGTTCAGATTTAGATATAGCCCCCATACGAATTTCACTCCCGATTTGACGCTTTTCACTCTAGATACCACATATTGTATCAGATTGTCTTCAGATTTGGCAAAACATCTTTTATTTCCACTAGAAACAACCATGGTGAATATAGGTCAGATCGGTTCAGATTTATATATAGCTCCCCTACAAATTTCGGTCCCGATTTGACTTTTCCGCTTTAGAAGCCACATATTGTATCAGATTGTCTTCAGATTTGGCAAAACATCTTATATTTTAACTAGGAACACCTATGGTGAAAATAGGTCAGATCGGTTCAGATTTATATATAGCTCCCACACAAATTTCACTCCCGATTTCACTTTCTCCAATCTATAAACCAAATATTTTAACAGATCTTCTTCAATCTTTCAAAATATATAATATTTCAACTGGAAACACCCACGGTGAAAATGGGTCATCGGTTCAGATTTGCATATAGTTCTCATACAAATTTCGCCCCAAAAAATTCCCATACAAATTTCGGATAGATTTTTTCCGCACCAGAAAGCATGAATTTTCACAAAATGAGCTTAACACGTTATATTTCAACTGGATAAATATATTCCATGTTTGGATATAGCACCGATATAAATATTTCCGATTTGACAAATTGGACCAGGTAATATTAGCCTATGATTAGGAAACATACAAAAATTCTTCTCTTTTTCACTTTTTTACCGAGTTGAATTGTATTCGGATAGAAAGTGGAGTGTATCATATAGTCGGCCCCGCCCGACTTTAGCCTTTCCTTACTTGTTTTAGTTGTTTTGGTTTGGTTATATTAAAAAATAATATAAAAAATCCTGCGTATACAAAGAGGTCATAATTTATATATTTATCCACAGACATTTTACGTATAGACATTGTTTTCTTCGTTGGAATTTTAGCTTCAAAAATAAAACGAAATATTTTTCCGATTTTATACCCTCCATTAGGGTATTATGCCATTGTGCATTTGTTTGTAACCACAAAAAGGAAGCGAAATAAGTCCATCGTTTATTATATCGATCGACTTAGAACTAGTTTTTGAATCGATTTAGCCATGTCTGTCTGTCTGTCAAATTACGGGTCGTAATTATTGCCCGATCCTTAAAAAACTGACGTAATTAAGTTTTGTTGATAAGTACGGACGCTATTTAATTTGAAGCAAATCGGTTCAGATTTAGGTACAGCCCCCTAAAAATAACACTTCCGTTTTGACTTTTTCCGCTCTAGAAACCACATAATTTAACCGATGTTGATCGAATTTGGCACAACACCTTATATTTCAACTAGGACACACGCCAAAATCCTCATCGAAATGAATTGAAAGTGGAGGATATCATATAGTCAGCCAAGCCCAAATTTTCCCTTTCCTTATAAAAAAAAATTAACACTAAAACAGTTTGGTGTCCAAAGGTGGACGTAGTCATTAACAATATCACAAATTGTACACATTCTCTTCAATATTATTATGTGTTAAATTTAAAGACAGTTACATAAATATTGACTGGAGCAGTACCAATGTCGGTAGTTAAACAAGATATTATTTATTAATTTTTTCTGGTAGTTTCAATATCTGACCCATGTAGTAGCTACATTCGTTAAGACAACTAAATATCGATTCTTTACAGTCTGTACATACATATTCGATTATTTTTATTTGGTGTCTACGGAGTGTATACATTAGAGTGTCCGCAGTTTGGTTGACAAAATTAAATTTTACAGATTGACAGTGCACATTTAAAATTTAATCTTACGTTAATATGTAAAGACTGAAGCCATGTTATATTATTTTCATGGAAACAAGTTTCAACTACATACTAAATTGATTCATGGCAGTAAGACCGGAAACAATAATGGATGTTTCCAAGTGAGTTTTTCCGATCGCAAAAAAATTGATCTTCTTTCCGATTCTGGTAATATTTTCCAAATTTGTACTTTTCTATATGGCGAATAAAGCTGAATTTGAGTTATTTCATGTGAAGCGATCATTAACACATTTTGGTTCTTCTCTCCGATTCTGAAGAAGTTTTCCAGTTATATACTAGCGAATAAAGTTGCATTTCTCGATTTTACAAACATAAGAAATTGTAGACACAAGGTTTGTATGGTGGGTGAAGTATATTTGTCATAAGGCAATTAAAAAAATAACTTTTTTGTGGTCGAGATATAAATATTTATATTTTCCTAATTTCAAGCAAATTTCTTCTAGTTTCACAAAAAGTTGTCAAATCTTAAAAAATATATATTGTTTTATTTTGTAAAAAAAAGTATGCCATCGATTATTGTAAAATAAATTTTAATCATAGTTAATAGTAGTAGTAAGACGCTCCATAAGTTTCACGATATAAACGTGATTGCAGTTGAAATAAAAAATATTTAATATGACCATTTTACGTATAGCACTAGATTTCTGCTTGGGAGGACTATAGTTTTTGTATCCAAAAAAGGTAGATTAGTAATAGTAGATCTTAGCCAAATTTTAATCCTCGTATCGCCGAAAAACTTTTTTGAAAGGAAGTTGAGCTTGGAAGAAATATAAAAATTTAATTATATTAAACCACGCTTATGGGGCAAAGCTAACAATATGTTTATACTATATATATCGAAATAATACCTCAAGTCAGTACGTGTCTACACAATCAGAGGACCGAATTTCATTACCAACGGTGCATCCGTTTGGTTGGTACCATTTTTATTCCTATATTCCCATTTTTCCCCTTAAACGAATTACGAATTTGGGGAAAATACTTTTATATTGTGTATCTTCTCAATTAGAGGAATATACACACCGAGTTTCGTGTTTCTAGCTGTTGTCGTTTGATAGGTACCATTTTTTATCCCTTTTTGCCCCATTTCTCCCCCTCTTGGATTTTCCGTAGCTCAAATCCTGCAGTTTAATAGGAAATGGGCTTCATCCTTCATTACCAAATTGTGAATATTGGGAATTGTGACTGTTGGTTTGAAAAATAAAATTCAATTATTTTTGTACGTTGTTCGATCGTGTAATGATTCATAATTAATTCCCCAAGTCTCCTTTCTAAATGCTGAAAAAACAAAGAAAGAATAATAATTAAAAAAGTTATAAAGAATTCAAACCATATAGCTCATTCTGCGCCACCCTGTATTAACCCATCCAAAAAACGGCCTTTTGTACCTCTATTACTTTTCAATTTTCAAAATATTTTAAGCTTATACCTTATGTTTTATGCCATTTCTTCATTACTCTAGGGTGAAATATGCAAGATTAAACAAAAGAAAAACTAGTGATTTGAGAGATTGGTTTAAGAAAAAATTGACTTTTTCTTTAAAAATTTAGTTGTTACAACTCGAACACTATCGACATCACGCCTTTACCAAGATTTGGCGGTACACCCTAAACTATACAAGTTGGAAGGCGTGTCTTTATCATATTCTATTGATTTGAGTGATGATGTACATATATGCGATTGCGTCTGAAGCTGTGTGCGTTCACACATATGTACACGAACATGCTGATGTTATTTGCTTGAAAGTTGCTTTCGTATGCACTTTGTTACATATTTTAGTTTTATACGACCGACAGAACATTTTGAAAAACTCCTCTATTCCATATTTGGATGGAATGAACAAGTTTGTGTTATTTTTGTTGTACTTCAATGCTAGTATTCGTCGATAATTTTATTATAAATGTGCCCATGACTGTAAAGTTGAAAACTGTGCTGAATACTGCAAATTGTTGAAATGATAAGAATTGCCTTAAAATTATATTGATTTGTTTGTGGAACCCTCATATTAAATACGTTTTCAAAACGGACAAAAATAATAGATGGTTTCTTGGCAATGTGTAGATATAGGCAATATAGGCAAGGATTTCAGTCAAATTATTATTTTTATATATTTGAACACAATTAATACCCTGCAAGCAGGACTTGTTGGTTAAATACAAAATATTATATATTTATTCCTTTTGCTCCTATGTGGAGTATAGGGCCGTGATTAGGGTTTGCATTTTCCCGTACATTTTATTTCCCGGGAAACGGGAATTATTTTTTCAATTTCCCGGGTTCCCGGGAACTGTTTACAATGAGTTAAGCTTTGTTTCCGATGAAACATTCACATTTTATTAAAGTAAAGGAACCTTATACAGAATTCATAAAATAAAGCGCAATGTGAGATAAATTCAAACATCTTTTCAAGTTTCAAAATTAATTAACTATCAGATATTTCTTATTTTATAGGAAAATGTGGACGCGACGGAGAACGATCATTCACATTAATAGTAATTAGAGCATTAAATGAAATGTTTGTTCTTTGTCCTGTCGCTTCGAAAACTTTAAATTCTTTATATTTGGCGTACGGATAGACGCGCAAAATCTATTTTCCCGAATTTTTAGAAAAAAAACTAGAAAACTAGAAATTGGGTTACATAGGTTCAGATTTAGATATAGCCACCATACAAATCTCGCTACCCGATTTGACATTTTCCGCTCTAGAAACGACATATTGTACCCGATTTTCTTTAAATTTTGCACAACATCTTATAATCCAACTAGAAACATCTGTGCAAAAAATGGCTAAGATCGGTTCAGATTTACAAATGTCGCTCCCGATTTGACTTTTGCCGCTCTAGATTTCTCGATTTTCTTTAAATTTGGCATAACAGCTTATAATCTAACTAGAAACACTTGTGGCTAAAGCGGGCTAGATCGGTTCAGATTTAGATATAGCCCCCATACAAATGTCGCTCCGGATTTGACTTTTGTCGCTCTATAAACCACATATTGTACCCGATTTTCTTTAAAATTAGCAGCTAAAAAATCTATGGTGAAAGTGGGTAAGATCGGTTCAGATTTAGATATAGCCCAAATACAAATGTTGCCCCCAAATGTTTAGCGGGTTTTGGCCAAACTATACATATTCTATTTCGCCTATTTCGTTCCGGGTTTCAATATACCCCCATACAAATCTCCTTTCCGATTTAACTTTTTTTTAAACACATACGTTTAGAGGATACAAAAATCCTTCCCGTTTTCACTTTTTCACTGAATTGAATTGTATTCGGATAGAAAGTGATCATAGAGTCGGCCCGACTTTAGCCTTTCCTTACTTGTTTTCATATGGAGCTTGCCAGGAAAAATCCGAAAAAGTGGATTTTGAGTCTACATCCGAACACAGCTTAAAAATATTTTGTCATCCAACTGCAATATTTGACATACCTGATTAAAAGCTAAATTTTTATACAACATTTTTAATTTTATTGTGGAAATTATGGAAAAAATATGCGATGAAATAAGTAAAATTTTCTACTGAATTCCCGTGGGATTCCCGTACGAATTTCCCGTGATACGGGAAATGAAAAATGCGGGAATTTTCCCGCGGGAAATCCCGGGATGCAAACCCTAGCCGTGATAGACAATGACAATAATTTAATCAATTCAGCATTTATTGTTACATCATTTTATCCAGCAAAAGTATTTGTTCCTTTTTATACCCTCCACCTCCAGGATGGGGGTATATTCACTTTGTCATTCCGTTTGTAACACCTCGAAATATTCATCGGAGACCCCATAAAGTATATATATTCTGGGTCGTGGTAAAATTCTAAGACGATATAGCCATGTCCGTCTGTCCGTCTGTCCGTCTGTCCGTCTGTCCGTCTGTCTGTTGAAAGCACGATAGCGGCCGAACGAAATGAGCTAGGAGGTTCAAATTTTTCCTAAATGTGTCTTATGGTTGTAGATCGGTTGGGATTGAAACTGGACGAAATCGGCCCAGAGGGAAAAATTTTTCCCTCACAAGGACTGAAAATACCCCTAATATTTTGTGTATTTCAGCATGTTTTTTGAACATATTAGCTTGTATTTACTTGATATTCGCCATCCTTTTATAGCATAAAAAATGATTTTTATTTGTAGGGGGCGAAATGGGACAAAATGGGACAAAAAGGGATAAAAATGGTACCTTTCAAACGACAACAGATAGAAACACGAAATTTGGCGTGTACATTCCTCTAATAGAGTAGATAAATAATATAAAAGTATTTCGTCTAAATTCGTACTTTAAAGGGGTTAAATGGGGCAAAAGGGAAAAAAATAGTACCAACATAACGGCTGCACCTAGAATAGTGAAATTCGATATATACATTCCTCTGATTGCGTAGACACGTAAAATAAAAGAACTTTCCAAAATTCGTACTTTTTTGGGTTCAAATGGAAAAAGGGGATAAAAATAGTACCTACCAAATGACAACAGCTAGAATTATGAAATTCGGTGTGTACATCCCTCCAATTGCATAGACACGTAAAATAGAGGGCTTTTTCGAAATTTGTAATTTTAAGGGATATAATTAAAAAGAGGGATAAAAGTGGGACCTACCAAACCGCTGAAGTTGAAATCATGAAATACATTCTGACTATGAAGACTTGAAAAAGGGTTTTTTCGAAATTTGTACATTTGGGTGGAGAATGGGGTGAATGGGGATATCTTTAAAAGTCGACATCCTTTAATCTGCTGGTAATACTGTGGAATGCACTCCGTGGTGGAGGGTATATAAGATTCGGCCCGGCCGAACTTAACGCCTTCTTACTTGTTTATACTCACTCTACAGAGTAGTATATTATATCATTTGGGACAGAAAAACTGTAATACATTGAGGGAATGACTTAAGATCCCAAATCCGTTTCACGACATTTTAAGATGATTGAGCCATGTCCTTCCGTCCGTCTGTCTGTCGGACGGAAGGACATGGAGAGACATATCTACTCTATTAGAGGAATGTACACGCCAAATTTCGTGTTTCTAGCTGTTGTCGTTTGATAGGTACCATTTTTATCCCATTTCGCCCCCTACAAATAAAAATCACTCTATGGTGCCCTTTTATGCTATAAAGGGAATGCGCATTGCAAATATCAAGTAAATACAAGCTAATATGTTCAAAAAACATGCTGAAATACTCTAAATATTAGGGGTATTTCAGTCCTTGTGAGGGTAAAATTTTTCCCTCTTGGCCGATTTCGTCCACTTTCAATCCCAACCGATCTACAACCATAAGACACATTTAGGAAAAATTTGAACCTCGTAGCTCATTTCGTTCGGCAGCTATCGTGATTTCAACAGACAGACAGACGGACAGACGGACATGGCTATATCGTCTTAGAATTTTACCACGACCCAGAATATATATACTTTATGGGGTCTCCGATGAATATTTCAAGGTGTTACAAACGGAATGACAAAGTGAATATACCCCCATCCTGGAGGTGGAGGGTATAAAAATTATTATTCGTTAATATTTAAAATAATAACAATTTTCCCCAATTTGCTGGTAATACTGTGATGCAGAATTTAGACTTGTTTCTTATTAGAATTCCCGAGCCAGGAGAAACGGTAATACGGGAAATTTTAAAAAAATATTCTACTGATTATTTTGAGCACGAATTTAGTTTTACTATATAAATATATTTTAAATTCATATATTTACATTACTGACCGTAATAATGAACATTTGTTTATAATATATTACTGCAAACAAAACTTTTTAAATTCGCTAATTCGTCATTTTTAGCGAAACTTGGCTAGATGAATACAAACTTTTGTGAGGATATTTGCAGAATCTTTATAGTGGCTGACATAGTGTCAATACTTGAGCCCTCGTGCTATCTGGTCTAACTTTAAATTTCTAGTTTTCCCAGAAGAATCGACGATATAAAAGGTGAAAATCTTCTCAAAGAAGAATTTTCTTTACATATGAAACCAGTAAGAAATTGTCTAACAATAGGGATAAAATTAAAATTGTTCACCTGAAAACTTTCAATGAGCGTTTTGTAGGGACTACTTTCCTCGAAATACTTTATCATTAATAACTTGTTTTAATATTTACAAAATCTATTTAAGTATGCTTTGCTTTTGGAAATAATTTTGTAAGTCAATAAAATAAAATAGTTAGTCTTTTCATAAAACTTGAATTCTTAGCACGAAGTTCGGTAATATATTTACAATCGTAGCAATACCTACAATTGGTGACCCCTACAATGTTTATGCAAGCTCCGGACAATACCGCGATGGAAACAACCAACAGCACAAGTTCGCCCAATGACTTAAGAATCGGCAAGAATCGCAAAACTGTCAGTATTTTGGAAAGAGGAACCGTTAGTCTGGTTCATTCAAGTTGAGGCCACATTTCGCCTACATGGAATTACTCAAGATTCTACCAAATACGAATACCTCGTGTCAAATCTCGACTCATCAATTTTGTTCTTGTTCAGAGATATAGTCCTAACCACCTCGATGACAGAAAAGTACGCTGCCATGAAAAAACGTATCACAGATTCTTTCGCAGAATACTTCGTGCTACGAATTCAAGTTTTATGAAAAGACTAACTATTTTATTTTATTGACTTACAAAGTTATTTCCAAAAAGCAAAGCATACTTAAATAGATTTTGTAAATATTAAAACAAGTTATTAATGATAAAGTATTTCGAGGAAAGTAGTCCCTACAGTTTGTAAGAACTAATGTTTAGTTAACATTTAATAATATTATTTAATTAACATTAAAATTGTGTATAATGTTTCTATTGCTTTTACATTTTAGAATATGTTCCCACTGTTTCTGTAAAATATTTTCGTGCCTACATCATTTCCAAATGTAGTTCAGAATAGATCAATTAAAATTCAGAAATTCCACTTGAAACTCAGAACACATCAATTGATATTGAATTGATGAGTTCTGTATTTCAAATGGAATTTCTGAATTACAATTTCTGAAATGGTGTAGACGAATAAATCTTTTAAATTAAAGATGTCATAACATTCTCAGTCATACGAGTTCTTGTATCTTTAAATATTTTTATACCCTCCACCTCCAGGATGGGGGTATACTAACTTTGTCATTCCGTTTGTAACACCTTGAAATATCGACCTGACACCTTATAAAGTATATATATTCTTGATCGTCATAAAATTTTAAGACGATCTAGCCATGTCCGTCCGTCCGTCTGTTGAAAGCACGCTAGCATCTAAACGAAAGGAGCTAGAACGTTCAAATTTTCCATAAATGCGTCTTATAGTCGTAGATCGGTTGGGATTGAAATGGGGCGAAATCGGCACAAAAGGGAAACATTTTTCCCTCACAAGGACTAAAACTACCCATAATAATCCCTAATATTTTAGAGTATTTAAGCATATATTTTCAATATGTCTGCTTGTACTTGCTTGATAATGGGTATGTGCATTCCCCCGGTAACAAAAACGTGCACCATAAAGTGATTCTTATTTGTAGGGGGTGAATTGGGGCAAAAAGGGATAAAAAACGACAACAGCTAGAAACACGAAATTGAGTGTGTATATTTCTCTAATGGAGTAGATACATAATATAAAAGCATTTTTTCCAAATTAATACTTTTAAGGGGTAAAATGGGAATAGAGGGATAAAAATGGTACCAACCAAAGAGCTGTCCCTTGAATAATCAAATTCGGTGTATACATTCCTCTGATTGCACAGACACGTAAAATATACGGATTTTTCAAAATTCGTACTTTTTGGGGTTATAATGAAAAAAAAAAAGGATAAAAATAGTACCAATCAAATGACCGCAGCTAGAGTCATGAAATTTGGAGTATACATTCCTCTGACTGTGTAGACACGGAAAATAATGTGATTTTTCGAAATTGGTACTTTTTGGGGTCAAAATGGAAAAAGGGGATAAAAATAGTACCAATCAAATGACCACAGCTATAGTCATGAAATTTGGAGTATACATTCCTCTGACTGTGTAGACACGGAAAATAAAGGGATTTTTCGAAATTGGTACTTTTTGGGGTCAAAATGGAAAAAGGGGATAAAAATAATACCAACCTAATGACCGCATTTACAGTCATACAATTCGGTGTATACACTCCTTTGGCTACGTAGACATGGAAAATAATAGGTTTTTTTTCCAAATTCTCACATTCAAGGGATACAATGGGTACAGAGGGATAAAAATGGTACCAACCAAACGGCTACACCTAGAATAAAGAAATTCGGTGCATACATTCCTCTGATTGCGTAGACACTTAAAATAAACAGATTTTTCGAAATTCGTACTTTTTGGGGTTAAAATGAAAAAAGGGGATAAAAATAGTACCAATCAAATGACCGCAGCTAGAGTCATGTAATTCGAAGTATACATTCCTCTGACTGCGCAGACACGGAAACTAAACGGATTTTTCGAAATTCGTACTTTCAAGGGATACAATGGGTACAGAGGGATAAAAATAGTACTAACTAAACGACTACAGCTAGAATGATGAAATTCTAATTGGGTAGAAACGTCAAATAAAGAGATTTTAGATAGTCGTACTCTTAAGGGGGTAAAAATGGTACCAACCAAATGGCCGCAGCTGGAATCATGGAATTCGGTGTATACATTTTTTTTTTCAAATTTTTGCTTTTTCTTTTACGACAAAAATTGGTTGAATAATGAAGATAGGTTATTTTGCACTATGTACGTCTGATTATGGATTTTCAAAATTTAGACTTTTGGAATTAAAATAGAATGGAAATACCACCAACTGTAGCAGCCATTATCTACCAATATTTATGGTATTTAAGCTTTTTTGAAAATATAAATATAATATTTGTATTTGTTTTGGTTTGGCTATATAAAAAATTTATTTTCCTGGAATATTACTGCAGTTCTAAGAAAATGAACATCCTCTGTGGAATGCAATCAATGGTGGAGGGTATATAAAGTTCGGCCCGGCCGAACTTAACTCCGTTTTTATACCCTCCACCTCCAGGATGGGGGTATATTCACTTTGTCATTCCGTTTGTAACACCTTGAAATATTTATCGGAGACCCCATAAAGTATATATATTCTGGGTCGTGGTAAAATTCTAAGACGATATAGCCATGTCCGTCTGTCCGTCTGTCCGTCTGTCTGTTGAAAGCACGATAGCGGCCGAACGAAATGAGCTAGGAGGTTCAAATTTTTCCTAAATGTGTCTTATGGTTGTAGATCGCTTGGGATTGAAAGAGGACGAAACCGGTCCAGAGGGAAAAATTTTTCCCTCACAAGTACTGAAAATACCCCTAATATTTAGAGTATTTCAGCATGTTTTTTGAACATATTAGCTTGTATTTACTTGATATTTGCAATTCGCATTACCTCGACATTCTTTAATCTACTGGTAATACTGTGGAATGCACTCCGTGGTGGAGGGTATATATGATTCGGCCCGGCCGAACTTAACGCCTTCTTACTTGTTACTTGTTTAATTTTGAATCTAGTGTAGGCGTTAGTCATTTGTGATTTTAATGATAATTTTATGAATTTTAAAATGAAAAATAATTTGTAAAATACTTAAAAAAGCACACCAGTTACTAAATGTTGATATTTTAAACCTTGGGCATATCTAAAATAAATTATTTTTTCCCGAGAATGAAGAAAAGTCAGGGAAACCCCAAACTATGTAAGGCAATAGGTCATATTTGTGCAGAAAAATTATTATATTCGATATACAGACATTTAAACACGTATATATGGCGCGCTTAAAGCAAGATTGGCCTTACTGACAAAAATGAGTCTAACTAATTTTTCATGTGTTTGTTCTATTTTTATTATATTTATTTCGTGTATGGCGTCCCAGTTAGCCTATCAGGAGCTTAATAAATATTCCCCAGCAAATACAAATGAAGTATCCGTAGGAAGCACATTTTAAACATTTTTCCCACTTTTGAGGAAGTTCTTTTAAACAACTTCCACAAAAGTCGATAATATGTAACATTTTACGTCCTCCTATGACAACTCCATGTTAAATTCATTGGTCAAGATTCCAATTTACACTACTTCCGAATGGGTGCTCTCTTTTAGCTGGGTCATTATATGAAACACAAATGCAAGTAGCCCAAGATAATTAAGAACTAGTTAATACTAAATTGAATTTGCTTTTTAGTCGATGATAAAAGAAAATAAATCAACCGTTGCTTAATTAATAGAAGAAAATATCGGCCAAATTTCAAACACATATAAGTTCGTATGTAATGTTGGTTAGGCCACTCTTGCTTTAAGCTCGTCATTTGTACATACTTTGTATGTATGAATACCAACTTCTGTATGAATGTGTTTGTCGACAACGGTTTGGATCTTCTATGAAAGGTCAGTTGACCTAAATACACACTAAAATTGATAGATACATGCATTCGCCAGTCACATACATGCATACATACATATTCCGTATAGTGGTACATACATGTAATATATTCATGGTTTATACACATACACACACATACACATGTATGTGTGAATGCAGTGTGCCAGGGGAACTCTACTAACCGGATTCGAGAATTGAAACATGCCTTCTAGCACATAGTAAGATGCGGACGAGTACTACAAAGTGTCGAGTGCATTTAGAAAGGGCATGTTAGGAAATTTAATTTGAGTATCGTTAGATACGAAATCAACGTAGTTTGATCCCACTTTTGGTCTACACAAAAATTGTATTTGTTTCTATTAAAATTTCTTTTTTTTTACGTAAAAAAAAGATAAATTGCATGTAGTAAACTGGTATATGTTTTCCTGCAAATAATCAATATTTGAAACTAACTTCATTATATATTTTTTTAATTGCAAATTTAAAGTCATTTGAATTTCCACAAACATTGAAAATTTTGTTGACAAGTATATAATCAAATCATTGTATTTAACCAAAGTTCTTTGAAACCTCTTCAGGAATATTTTAATCCTATTGACCATTCAAGCATGTAAACTACTTTTTAAAGAAGAATAGTTCGTGAGATTTACACAATAATTTGATTCATGTGAAAATTTTGTGTCCGGTTTGATGTAATCGAATTAAAAATTTGCAAAATACCTGGAATTTTGGGAAAATAGATGTAGGAAGAACATTAGTGATGGGGTAGCACTATATACTCAAACTCTAAAAACATGTTTAAACAAATAGCCAATTGAGTTTTTTGTATTGGACCAAAATATTTCACAAATATTTGTAATGAAAAAGTCATTCCATATATATCTTTAATATATTACATTGATATTGTTTAAGAATAACGAATACATTACATTAATGTCCAACAGCATTTTTGGAACAGATTAGCGACCATATAATTCTGAAAGGACATGTCGGGTAGATATTTTATGTAGAATAAACTTATCCAGCTGAGCTGAGTCCAGCTGATCTGCTTACCTCGAGGGATGTATTATACTAAGTGAAATAACTGCTGCAAGTTAAGAGTGAAATTGAATAAATGTGGCTGGAACGTAATGTTTTACAATGTTGAGAAAAACATAATATTTTTTGGCATATGATTGCTTAAAAAAGAGAATATTTGTGAGAATGAAATGAAATTGCAATCGCGTATTTTAGATTTTTGCAACAATTGCAGCTATTTCCACGACTGGCTACATACATATATGTTAGAAGCGACATTGATTCTTGCAAACAAATCAGCCGTATCCGTTGAATAGATCACGAGAAAGCAAAAATGTCATGCATACAAATCATTTGAGCCATATTGTAATGACCCCTCCATATCTGGGCCTCTTCATGACGGAAGTGGCTAACTGCGAACTCCGGACGTTCTCAGTCATGGGTTTTTATTTAACACTGGAATATGAGCTATTTGTGTGGGCGGTACCAGAAGGGGCGTGACAATTTAGCCCATCTACGCACTTAAACTATGTTTGGGGAAAATATTAGCATGTGCAAAGTTTGAATCGATTCCTTAACTCCTTTCGAGAGTTATCGTGGTCCAAACATACTTAGGGTCTTAAGTCACTCCTTCAATGCGTTACACTTTTTTCTGTCCCAAATGATATATACCCTCCTACTCAGTAGAGTAAGGGTATACAAATAAGAAATGACGTTAGTGGGAGACAGTATCACTATATGTCCGGCTGCCACTCTCTCTGAACATCCAGCCTACCATGCCGACAAAAGCCATTCTCTTTGTCAGCCCAATTATGCATCCCTCACCAAGTGTCCTTCGCCATTCGTGATTCAATAATAACAAGCTACAAGTTCATTTCGATAATAATTTAACAATCTTTTAATATAAAAGTTGAACTATTATGGCAATTGTTAATTCTACATATGTTGGGATCATAAAGTTCGAATCCAATAAAAAAGGATTTAAATTGAGGTTGAATTAGATAAATTAAGGTTATCTACTATAATACTTAAGAAAACTTAGTATAACTAGTAAAAATGTAGTGTCCGTACTTTATAAATTATAAAAACGAGCGCAACCAATATTTATACAGAACTTATCATTTATATACCCTCATAGTTCTTAGGCCTGGTGAAGGGAGTGATCGCATCGCTCGTGTTAGTGTTGTTTAGAGACCAAAGTCACAAATTGAAAAAAATCTCGATAAGCTAATTTAATTATATATAATTAATAATAATTGAATAATGCTGCATCACTTCAGAATTTCTTAATTCATATGACTATAATATTTTCTAGTACAGGGTGGCGCAGAATGAGCTATATGATTTAAATGGTTTATAACTTTTTTATTTTTATTTTGGGGAATTTTTTGCAATTAGTTATATCCTTTAAGTGATGCCCATTTTCTGCTTTGCTTTTCACAAAATTTCAAAAAAATATGGTCCAATTATCCTTTCGGAGGATACACCACAACAAGCAGTACACTTAAGTGGGTGTGGTTGTCGTTGATGAACTGCTCTTGGATTTTCCGTAGCTCAAATCCTGCAGTTTTGTTTGTTGACATACCCATTTAATAGGAAATGGGCTTCATCATTTTTATTTTCAGGTTTATATTTTTCATTTGCAAAATGGGACGCTATACGCTCCAACAAAATTGGTAAATATTAAAAACTTATTTCCAAAGTTGTGAGTCTTTAACGCATACTGTAAGAAATTTACGTTGAAATTTTTCGAGAATATATCGGCTTTCAGTTCAGTCTTCATGAATCACAATTTTATCTCGGTGGCTATGTCAATAAGCAAAAATTGGCGCATATTGGGTTAAGAGAACTCACACTTGACTATTGAGAAGCCAATACATCCACAACGAGCAACTATTTGGTGTGTATTTTGGGCTGTACTGAAAAATTGGGTTGATCGGATGAGGTATTGCCGAGCCAGTCGTGGTTGTCATACGAATGATATTGTGTTCTATTATTAAATGACAAAGTTCAATCTTTCTAATAAAACCAGAAATTTTAAAAAATAATCAGTACTTTTTTATAGCCGATTCTAATTTAAAATTTTACATCGCCCTTCCCATAGGTCTTTTTGGTCCCATTTTTACAAAATGGGTAAAAGCACCACATTTTCCATAAAATTATAGTTCAAAATAAACAAGTAAAAAAGGCGTTAAGTTCGGGCGGGCCGAACTTTATATGCCCTCCACCATGTATTGCATTCCACAGAGGCTGTCGATTTTGGTAGAAGTGCAGTAATATTACGGAAAAATATAATTTTTTTATATAGCCAAACCAAAACAAATACAAATATTATATTTATATTTTCAAAAAAGCCCAAATACCATAAATATTGGTAGATAGTGGGTGCTACAGTTGGGTGTATTTCTTTTATATTTTAATTTCAAATGTACAACTTTTGAAAATCCATTATCTCATGTACATAGTGCAAAATAACCTAGCTTCATGATTAAATCAAATATTGCCATAAAAGTAAAAAGTACGAATTTGGAAAAAATCTTTTTATTTTACTATTTTACTATTACATTATACACCGAATTCCACGATTCTAGCTGCGGCCATTTGGTTGGTACCATATTTATCCTTTTTTTCTATTTTACCCCCTTAAGAGTACGACGATATTTTAGAATATTTTTTTACGGGTCAACACAATTAGAGGGATGTACATAAAGAATTTCATCATTCTAGCTGTAGCCGTTTAGTTAATACCATTTTTATCCCTCTGTTCCCATTGTATCCCTTGAAAGTACTATTTTGGATAAAATCTTTAATTTTGCGTGTCTACGCAGTCAGGGGAATTTTATGACTCTAGCTGCGGTCATTTGATTAGTACTATTTTTATCCGCTTTTTCCATTTTAACCCCAAAAAGTACGAATTTCGAAAAATCGCTTTATTATACGAGTCTACGTGTTCAGAGGAATGTATACACCGAATTTCATTATTCTGGGAGCAGCTATTTTGTTGGTACCATTTTTATCCCTCTATTTCCATTTTACCCCTTAAAAGTACCAATTTGGAAAAAAATAATTGTATAGTATCTGCTCAATTAGAGGAACTGAAGATGTTTGACAGTGAAACAAAACACTAAACGTGCGTCAGCTGTTTAAACGAGTGTTGCTAAATAGATAATAGCTAAAAAACACCCTTTACATACCGAATTTCATGTTTCTTGCTGTTGTCCTTTGATATGTACCATTTTTATCCTTTTTTGCCCTATTTCACCCTCCACGAATAAAAATCACTTTATCCTTTCGTTTAGATGCTAGCGTGCTTTCAACAGATGGACGGACATGGCTAGATCGTCTTAGAATTTTATCACGATCAAGAATATATAGGGTATCAGGTCGATATTTCAAGGTGTTACAAACGGAATGACATAGTTAGTATATCCCCATCCTAGAGGTGGAGGGTATAAAAACTCTACTTAAATTCCAGAAATAAGTGAAAACTTAAAACTCATTTTAGGGTTTAAGTAAGTGCGAGTCCATATTTATTTGCAACTACAATCCTTCCCATTATCGATGAAACGAAACGTTGCTGTAATGACGTGATAAATCCATATTCCTTATACTGGCGTAGGATGAAAATTGAAAAAAAAAAATAAATTTAAATTAAATTTTAAATGCACTCTAAAATTGTTAAATGTCATCCTGTCTTCTATCGACAACAATAGATAATAATGGCCATAGAATCAGTAGAATCTTAGGCGGGTTCAGTGTTGTAAGCTGAATGACAAACTTAGTATGATGGACATGCTAAAAAATGCAACACAAATGGAAATGCAAAAGCATTCGTATATGTACAACAGAATGCCTCACTTATTCACAATCGAGCAATAAAAACATTTTATATGATTTCCTAATTTCCGTTTCGTTGTGTGCGTGTATTGTCTCTGAAGTCAAATTGTTGTGAGCGAACACAATCCACAGTAAAAAGTGTAATCATATTTCTGTCTATGCGCAAATTGATGCCTGCCTCTGACTGATATTGATGAAGTGCTGCCAGATTATCATACTTATTTCGAGCTTAGGGTTCTAAATTAATGTAAACAAACATATTTCCAAAGATTCGTATTCTATATTTTTGGATATCGATATCAAGGATAATAATTTTGAAAAATCTATTTATGTTGTTCGTAATGTTAATTCCAATTTTGCCATAAGTATATTCCTTTTAAAGAGTATTACAAAATAAAAACTTCAGTGCATCTTATTGATTTAAAATGTATAAAAATAAAGAATTTTACAATGAAATAATTTTTTAGCATATGGCAACACTGGCGACATCTCTATACTTGAATGTATCGTATGCTTCAGCGTTTTGCCTCCACTTGATGATGACAATGATGATGATGTTGAAGTGGATGTGCATGTTGTCACTGCTCTGCCGAGTCTGTGTGCTAACTTTGATTTCTGTGTTGATGTGATGATTTGTGTATGGGTTTGGAAGGATTTGAGTTTTCATTTACATTTCAAATTCTAAAGTTGGATGGGCAGTTTTGCGAATTGTTCGTCAGCCGTCCATTTGGATGTGTGTGTATGTGACCAAATGACATACTCGTTTCCCAAAATGTCCATATGTTCATTTTGATTCGTCCATTCCCATTGCATTCACCAAAACGAGTTTATGGCAATAAATGTCAATACAGCGTAATTAGGTACGGATGGCTGCTCAAAAGCCATAGCTCAAACGGAAATGCTAATGCAGGACATCTCACGACAAGTATTATTCGAAACGAACAAAAGCGTCGTTTAGTCCAAAGTCTTTAATTGTGCTTTTTCCACACCAATCTGATAAAGTATGTGCAATTCCCTTAAAAACACATACATAGCTTAATTTCAAGCGAAGTTAATATAAAGTAGGGCAGAAATTCATATATGAGATAATTACTATAATTCCACAAATAATATTTTAAAAAATCCACACTTTTTTGGTCCATATCCAATCCTTGGATTCATATCCTAAATTGACGAAAACGAAAAAGAAAATTATAGCTGGATAATGTAACAGAGGACTAAAACTTCACTTGTTTATTCTAAATCTGGCAAAAAATAAAACAGAAAACAAAACAGAACTATATAACATTCTGGCTAATTTCCTTCATATTTAAATATCCAGAAAACAAGTAAGTAAACTTCTGTCGGCTAAACCAACATATATATACCCTCACACTCAGAGAACATATATACGGAAGTTATAAGGAATAAAATGTTATGTTGGGCAGGATAATTTGTGTGGAAGGTGCTAGGAGGTTCGTGTCACATGATCCCAGTTTCCACATTTATAAAACAACTAGCAAATAGCCGCTACTTCGTACGCGGAAAAATAGTATGGTATTGACAGTATTTTGTATCGGTATTCAAACTGTTTTTTTTTATATTTTGAAATTGCCTTAGTGTAAGAATATCTCTTTCAGCGTATTCTGAGGTATATTTGCACTAACTTTTCGCTACGATTTAAACACCTTGTATAAATTTAAAAAAATCGATTTATACGTAGTCAATAGTTTAATGTATAGGCACAAAATGGAAACAATTTTTCTACAAAAAATTATATAAAGTAAAAATCTTAAAGAATTTATTCAAAATCTCCACATAGTACTATTACCCCAAACTTAGTTTAAATTCGGAAATGGGGGAAATTGATATACACCTTATGGTACCCACACACGCATTGTCCATATTCCAAAACAAACGACCCGTGCGTAAAATTAAACCTAATATAACTTCTATACTTTCCACGCAAATTGACATAAGCTTTGGTCCAAATAAAACTGATATAACTTCCATACGTATGGTTGAAATTAGTTGCAATTTGAGATTTTAAAATGTTTTTATAATCACTTTTAACCTACAAAATATGTAATTTCCGCGTCCTTTTTAGTCCCTATCCATGTGAAAATTAAAACCATAACTTCTATACCGGTGCGTGACTTGAAATCTGAACTTATAAATGGAACACGCATTTTGTATTTATCTTTTATTTTGCCGGGGATAATGACTATAATGTTCACACATAACTCTTTCTGTGTCGCTTGTGTCCTTAAATATACAAATTTCGAAAAATTAATTTATGTACTCGGAGAAATGTTCACACCGAATTTCTTTTCATATTCTAACTGAAAACTTTGGTTGGTACTATCATTATCCCAAATCCGCAAATTTGGTTGGTACCATGTGCACCACTTTTGATTCGCTTCCCCCTTTTGATACAATCCAATTGTATTGCATTTTAATCGTTTTTTTCCAAGTTCAACTTAAAAGTATAAATATTGAAAATCAGTTAATGTTTCGCGTCTACACACCGAATTCCACGATTCTTGTTTTAGCCGTGTTTTTGGTACCATAGGGATATATAAAGGTACGAATTTCGAAAAATATATTTATTTTGTGTTTCTATGCATGTACAAACCAAATTCCATGATTGGTACCGCTGTTATCCGTTTTTACCCAATTGCACACCTAAAGGTTTAAATTTATGAAGAATATTTTCATGGTCGTATTCGCGTTATAAGAGTAATATGCGTTCCAAATTTCAAGATTCTAGGCCCAGTCTTTTGGTACAATTTTAGTGGTAAAATTTTGAACCCATGTAATACCTTAAAAGTATAAATATCGGAAAATTACTTGTTATTACTCATCTACACTGTAAGATGAATATGCGCACCGAATTTTATTATTGTAGCGTCATCCATCTTGTTGGCACCTTTTTTATCCTCTTTTCTCGTTTACCCTTTAAAAGTACGAATTACGAAAAATTCTTTCAATTTGCATTTTCAGGGATGTTCACGCCGAATTTCATGATTCCAGCTCCGTCTGTTTGATTGGTACCATTTTGTATCCTTTTCTACCCAATTTCACTCACAAAAAGTACGAATTTTGAAAAATATTTTCTTAGTCGCATTCGTGCTGTAAAAGTAATGCCCGTTCCGAATTTCATGATTCTAGGCCCAGTTGTTTGGTCTGGGCTGTGATACATTTTTTATTCCATTTAATCCCTTAAAATTACAAATTTCGAAAAATGTCTACTTATCAGTGATTTGCGCCGTAAAACGAATATACATACCGAATTTCATTATTGTAGCATCATCAGTGTTGTTGGTACCTTTTTTATCCCCTTTTCCCCGTTTACCTATTAAAAGCACGAATTTCAAAAAATTCGGTCATTTTGCGTTTCTAAGGGTTTTGATGTATGTACACACCGAATTTTATTATCCCAGCTCCATCCGTTTGATTGGTACTATTTGTATCCCTTATTACCCGATATCACCCACAAAAAGTACGAATTTTGAAAAATATTTTCTTGGGCGCATTCGTGCTAGAAAAGTAATGCCCGTTCCAAATTTCAAGATTCTAGGCCCTGCCGTTTGGACAGGGCGGTGGTACAATTTTTATCCCATTTAATCCCTTAAAAGTACAAATTTCGAAAAATGCTTTCTTATTAGTGATCTGCGCTGTAAAACGAATATACACACCGAATTTCATTATTGTAGCAGCATCCGTGTTGTTGGTACCTTTGTTATCCCCTTTTCCCTTTAAAAGTACAATATTCGAAAAATTCCTTCATTTTGCGATTCTAAACATTTTGAGGGATGTACACACCGAATTTTATGGTTTCAGCTACATCCATTTTATTGGTACTATTTTTATCCCTTCTTACCCGATTTCACCTCCAAAAAGTAGGAATTTTGAAAAATATTTTCTTGGGCGCGTTGAAGTTATAAGAGGAATTTTTGTACCAAATTTCAAGTTTCTAGACCCATCCGTTTGGTCAATGCGGTGGTACCATTTTTATCCCTTTTACCCCTTAAAAGTACGAATTTCGAAAAATCCCGTCTTATCACACCTCTATACTGTAATAGAAATGTACACACCAAATTTCATGATTCTAGCTCTAGCCGTTCGGTCTGGGGAGTGATTAGTCAGTCAGTCAGTCACGCAACTCTTTTATAAATATAAAGGGTGATTTTTTAAGAGCTTGATAACTTTTTTTTTAAAAAAAACGCATAAAATTTGCAAAATCTCATCGGTTCTTTATTTGAAACGTTAGATTGGTCCATGACATTTACTTTTTGAAGATAATTTCATTTAAATGGTGACCGCGGCTGCGTCTTAGGTGGTCCATTCGGAAAGTCCAATTTTGGGCAACTTTTTCGAGCATTTCGGCCGGAATAGCCCGAATTTCTTCGGAAATGTTGTCTTCCAAAGCTGGAATAGTTGCTGGCTTATTTCTGTAGACTTTAGACTTGACGTAGCCCCACAAAAAATAGTCTAAAGGCGTCAAATCGCATGATCTTGGTGGCCAACTTACCGGTCCATTTCTTGAGATGAATTGTTCTCCGAAGTTTTCCCTCAAAATGGCCATAGAATCGCGAGCTGTGTGGCATGTAGCGCCATCTTGTTGAAACCACATGTCAACCAAGTTCAGTTCTTCCATTTTGGGCAAAAAAAAGTTGGATATCATCTCACGGTAGCGCTCACCATTCACAGTTACGTTACGATTCGCATCATCTTTGAAGAAGTACGGTCCAATGATGCCACCAGCCCATAAACCGCACCAAACTGTGACTTTTTCTGGATGCATTGGTAGCTCTTGCAATGCTTCTGGCTGATATTCACTCCAAAATCGACAATTCTGCCTATTTACGTACCCATTGAGCCAAAAATGAGCTTCGTCGCTGAACACAATTTCTTTCTTTCTGAACTTTCTTAACAGAGCACGCATTTTGATAATAAAATTCAATGATTTGCAAGCGTTGCTCGTTAGTAAGTCTATTCATGATGAAATGTCAAAGCATACTGAGCATCTTTCTCTTTGACACCATGTCTGAAATCCCACGTGATCTGTCAAATACTAATGCATGAAAATCCTAACCTCAAAAAAATCACTCTTTAGATTGTAAAAACATGGTCAAATATCAAGTCATAGTGAATTGCATGCACTAGTATATAAGTTATGAAGGATTTAATATTACCTAGGAAAGAGACAATTGTGTCGGAGGTACAAGAAGGGGTGTGACTAAATCGTAAATATTTTTCGGTTTAAAGTGATTATAAAACAAGTAAGGAAAGGCTAAAGTCGGGCGGAGCCGACTATATGATACACTCCACTTTATATCCTATTACAATTCAATTCGGTAAAAAAGTGAAATCGGGAAGGATTTATGTATCCTGTAAATGTATGTGTTTGACAAAAAATGTTAAATCGGAAAGAACATGGAACGCTGTGACCCACTTGTATGTTTATAGGTGAAATATAATATGTAAAGTTTGGCCAAAATCGGTTAAACATTTGGGAGCAACATTTATGTATATATATAAATAAATGTATATCTAAATCTGAACCGATCTTACCCACTTTCTGCATATGTGTTTCTAGTTGTATTATAAGATGTTGTGCCAAATTTAAAGTATATCGGGTACAATATGATTTTTTTAGAGCGAAAAAAGTCAAATCGGGAGCGACATTTGTATTGGGGCTATATCTAAATCTGAACCGATCTTACCCACTTTCTGCATAGGTGTTTCTAGTTGTATTATAAGATGTTGTGCCAAATTTAAAGAGTATCGGGTACAATATGCGGTTTTTAGAGCGGAAAATGTCAAATGGGGAGCGAAATTTTGTATGGGGGCTATATATAAATCTGAACCGATCTTACCCAATTTTTGCATAGGTGTTTCTAGTTGGATTATAAGATGTTGTGCCAAATTTAAAGAAAATCGGGTACAATATGTGGTTTCTAGAGCGGAAAATGTCAAATCGGGAGCGACATTTGTATGTGGGCTATATCTAAATCTGAACCGATCATACCTAATTTCTGCATATGTGTTTCTAGTTAGATTATAAGATGTTGTGCCAAATTTAAAGAATATCGGGTACAATATGGGGTTTTTAGAGCGGAAAATGTCAAATCCGATCTAGCCAGCTTTTGCCACAGGTGTTTCTAGCTAGATTATAAGGTGTTGAGCCAAATTTGATGAATATCGGGTACAATATGTGGTTTCTAGAGCGGAAAAGTCAAATCGGGAGCGACATTTGTATTGGGGCTATATCTAAATCTGAACCGATCTTACCCACTTTCTGCACAGGTGTTTCTAGTTGTATTATAAGATGTTGTGCCAAATTTAAAGAATATCGGGTACAATATGTGGTTTTTAGAGCGGAAAAGTCAAATCGGGAGCGACATTTGTATGGGAGCTATATCTAAATCTGAACCGATATGCCTCAAATTAAATAGCGTTCGTCCTTGATCCACAAAACTTACTTGTGCCAATTTTTGTTAAGATCGGACTATAATTGCGACCTGTAATTTGATTACAACAATAGATGGACAGACGGACATTGCTAAATCGACTCAGAAAGTGATTCTAAGCCGATCTGTATAATAAAAGATGGGTCTAACTCCTTTCCTTTTGGGTGTTACAAACAAATGCACAAAGACA
Organism: Polietes domitor; assembly: GCA_947397865.1. NCBI lineage: Eukaryota > Metazoa > Arthropoda > Insecta > Diptera > Muscidae > Polietes > Polietes domitor. The sequence continues at coordinate 156,747,880 of OX377618.1, forward strand.
TAATACCTAGAGTAGAGTCGAGTGTATAAACATTTTTAAATATTAAATTGCACATGATTTTGACTACCCGTATAGATGTTATATTGGTTTTATTCTAACCAAAGTTTATGCCACTATGTGTGGGTGGTACCAGAAAGGGGTGTGGAAATTTCGCCCATATTCCAAGCGAATGTAACCACTGAAAAAGCATTGCAAAATATCAAACAGTATTCCGATCATTAGCATAGAAGTTATAGCAGCTTTAATTTTACGTAGTTTTGCGTGATTTATGTGAGAGGTACTGGAAGGGGCGTGGCAAAATCCGTGATATTTAGTACACTTAAAGCGATTATAAAAACATTATCAAATAGCAAAATATACCTTATTGCGATTATCCGTGTGGGAGTTATATGGGTTATAATTTAATATTGGAATATGGGCTATTTGTATGGGAGGTAACAGAAGGGGCGTGGCAATTTCGCCCATCTACAAACTTAAACTAAGTTTGGGAAAAATATTACGATGTGCAAAGTTTGAATCGATTCCTTAACTCCATTCGAGAGTTATAGTGTACACCAGACATGACAAAAACAAGTAAATAAAGACTGCCTGTTTGTCTAATCTCTGACCATCTAGAGTTTGTCCGCAAAGTACAAATCGTGGTGGTTGGTTGTACTTCTATCCCATTTTAATTCCAAAAGAACAAGTTTTAAAAATCCATTATCTCTTACGTACAGAGTGCAACCTAACTTCATGATTCTAGCCATTTACACGTTACCAGTTTTATCATGTTTCCCATTTTACCGGAAAGGGAAAAATAAAGTACGAATTTTGGAAAAATCTTTTTATTTTGCGTGTCTATACAGTCAGAGTAATGTATACACCGAATTCCATCATTCTAGCTGCGCCTTTGTTTGATACCTTTTTTATTCCATTTTACCCCCTTTACGACTTTCGAAAATCTCTTTATTTTACGTGTCTACGTAATCAGAGGGATGTATACACCGAATTTCATCATTCTAACTGTAGCCGTTTAGTGGGTACCATTTTTATCCCTCTGTTCCCATTGTATCCCTTGAAAAACGAATTTGGAAAAACCTTTTTTTTGGTGTCTGCACAGTCGGAGGAATGTATACACCAAATTTCATAATTTTAGCTACGGCCATTTAGTTGGTACAATTTTTATACCCATTCACATTTTACCTCCTAAAAGTACGAATTTCGAAAAATCCTTTTAGTTTACATATATTCGGAATCAGAGGAATGTATACACCGAATTTCAATATTCTAGGTGCGGCCATTTAGTTGGTACCATTTTTATTCCTCTATTCCCCCTTCCCACAATAAAAGTACAGCATCGGAAAAATAATTTTATATTGTGTATCTACTCAATTAGAGGAATGTCCAAAGCGATTTTCGTGTTTTTGTCTATTTTTGCCACATTTCACCCCCTACGAATTCCCCTACGAGGGGAATTCGCATACCCAATATCAAGCAGAACCTCTTAGCTCACTTCATTCTGCAGCTAGCGTGCTTTCAACAGAAAGAAAGTCGGGCTTGGCTAGATGGTCTTAGAATTTTATGACGATCAAAAATATATATACTTTATGAGGTCTGCCGTGAACATTTCATATTTCAACTAGAAACACCAGATGGTTCTTGTTTTTTGGTATAGCACCCGTGCAAAAGACACAACAATTTTCATCATTACTGCTTTAGAATCCATATTTTACGTTTTATATTGATCAAATTTTCAAAATGATATTTGATATTTCAACTATGGAAGTTAGCCATATCGAACAAAGGATTAGTATAGTAGTATATCGAGGTCTTATATTCATAACTCTCTATTTTCAATTTTTGCAAAAATGAGATTTTGATGTTAAAATATTTGGTAAAATAAGGCGCATCTATGGTACTAATTTGGAAATAAAAAAAAAAAAACAAAAATTGAGGTTTTATGGTCATTTTTGTAATTTCTCTACTTACACTCTTATTTTTATACCACCTCCAGGATGGGCGTATACTAACTTTGTCATTCCGTTTGTAACACCTTGAAATGTCGACCAGAGACCCTATAAAGTATATATATTCTTGATCGTCATAAAATTCTAAGACGATCTAGCCATGTCCGTCCGTCCGTCTGTTGAAAGCACGCTAGCATCTAAACGAAAGGAGCTAGGACCTCCAAATTTACCATAAATGCGTCTTATAGTCGTAGATCGGTTGGTATTGAAACTGGGCGAAATCGGTCCAAAGGGTAAAATTTTTCCCTCACAAAAATACCCATAAAAATCCCTAATATTTTAGAGTATTTAGGCATATTTTTTCAATGTCTCCTTGTATTTACTTGATATTGGGTATGTGCATTCCCCTTATAATAAAAACGTGCACCATAAAGTGATCTCATTCGTAGGGGGTGAAATGGGGCAAAAAAGGGATAAAAATGGTACATACAATGGACAACAGCTAGAAACACGAAATTCGGTGTGTACATTCCTCTAATAGAGCAGATACATAATATAAAAGTATTTTTTCCAAATTAGAACTTCTAAGGGGTAAAATGGGAATAAAGGGATAAAAATGGTACCAACCAAACGGCTGCCCCTAGAATAATCAAATTCGGTGTATACATTCCTCTGATTGCATAGACACGTAAAATAAACGGATTTTTCAAAAATCGTTCTTTTTGGGGTTAGAATGAAAAAGGGGGATAAAGATAGTACCAATCTAATGACCGCAGCTCGAGTCATGAAATTTGGAGTATATATTCCTCTGACTGTTTTTACTTGTTATACCCTCCACCTCCAGGATGGGGGTATATTCACTTTGTCATTCCGTTTGTAACACCTTGAAATATTCATCGGAGACCCCATAAAGTATATATATTCTGGGTCGTGGTAAAATTCTAAGACGATATAGCCATGTCCGTCTGTCTGTTGAAAGCACGATAGCGGCCGAACGAAACGAGCTAGGAGGTTCAAATTTTTCCTAAATGTGTCTTATGGTTGCAGATCGGTTGGGATTGAAAGTGGACGAAATCGGCCCAGAGGGAAAAATTTTTCCCTCAGAAGGACTGAAAATACCCCTAATATTTAGAATATTTCAGCATGTTTTTTGAACGTAATAGCTTGTATTTACTTGATATTTGCAATTCGCATTCCCTTTATAGCATACATGGGCACCATAGAGTGATTTTTTTGTAGGGGGCGAAATGGGACGAAAAGGGATAAAAATAGTACCTATCAAACGACAACAGATAGAAACACCAAATTTGGCGTTTACATACCTCTAATAGAGTAGATACATAATATACAAGTATTTTTTCTAAATTAGTACTTTAAGGGGTTAAATGGGGATAGAGGGATAAAAATAGTACCAACCAAACGGCTGCACCTAGAAGAATGAAATTCGGTGTATATATTCCTCTGATTGCGTACACACATAAAATAAAGGAAATTTTCGAAATTCGTACTTTTAGGGTGTAAAATGGAAAAAGGGGATAAAAATTGTACCAAACAAATGGATGCAGCTAGAACCATGAAATTCGCGGTATACATTCCTCTGACTGAGTGACACGAAAAAAAACGTTTTTCCAAATTCGTACTTTCAAGGGATTCAATGGGAGCAGAGGGATAGAAATGGTACCAACTAAAAGGCTACAGCTAGAATGATGAAATTTTCGAAAGTCGCACTTTTAAGCAGTAAAATGCGAAAAAGGGCATAAAAATGGTACCACCAAAATGGCCGCAGATAGTATCATGGAATTGGGTATATACATTCCTCTGAGTGCATAGCCACGTAAAATATTTTTTTTCCAAATTCGTACTTTATTTGGTTGCTTTTACGACAAAAAATGGTAGAATCATGAAGTTGTCTTATACTGCGTACGTGAGAGATAAGGTATTTTCAAAATTTATACTTTTGAATTTAAAATAGATGGAAATACAAACAACCAAAGGACTGCAGCTGAAAATACACTCTCTATCCCCCAATACTTAGGGTATTTATGATTACTGCCTTTGTGAATTGAAGTATTATTTCCATTATATATACATAGTATACAAATATTGGTAGCCTTGGCTTATTAATTAAATTTCTGATTTTCATACATTTGAAATTTGTTGCGGACATTCCTCTTGTAGCTTGGAAGCACCACAAAGAAAATAAATGTTTTAGCGGGCGAAATGGGACAAAAATGGATAAAATATGGTACCAATGATACGACAACAGCTGGAATCATGAAATTCGGTGTGTACATAACTCTAATTGCATAGACACGTAAAATAAAGAGATTTTAAGGGATATAATTGAAAAAGAGGGATAAAAATGGCACCTTCCAAACCGCTGAAGTTGATATCATGAAATTCGGTGTATATATTCGGTGTGAATTCGGTGGTCTGACTATGAAGACTCGAAACAAAAAGGGTTTTTTCCAAATTTGTTCATTTGGGCGGAGAATGGGGCGAATGGGGATATCTCTAAAATTTGTACTTTTCTTATCAAAATAATGTAGTTACTTTGTCTGTATCTGAAAATGCTTCTCCCTAATGGCGACTGACAATCGCCTAATATTTTCGGCATGTTCACTTTCACAATTACAGCATTGTATTTATATAGTAGCAGATTTTAAACAGTGCGCATAAGTATACATTATAGTTTGAAATAGTAATCAAATATAGTAATGTTCATAAACATATCACAATTTTCGTAATATGGTTCTGTACTTCTATGTCGACATCCTTTAATCTGCTGGTAATACTGTAGAATGCACTCCGTGGTGAAGGGTATATAAGATTCGGCCCGGCCGAACTTAACGCCTTCTTACTTGTTTTTATTATAATATGTACAATAATATATTAAAAAAATTTTGGAATTCATAAATATTTTATTTACTATGCAAAACCCTCTATCTTTTTTATACATGAAGAATTTTTGAAGAGCAATACCCTCTATCTTCCATAAAATGGCCCGTGATGCAAATATAAAATAATAATATTATTTAGTAGAACAAAAAAATTTAATTTTCTTTAAAATTAGGAATATAAACGGTTTTTTGGCTCTACTGAACCATTGTGTTTTTTGCGATAGAGGATACAGAATATAAACTGTCGATATATTATACAAATGTACCCACATCGAATCTTGATCCAATTGTTCAAAACATATTGTATTTGACATAGGATACGCACAGAATAAGTTGATGTACGTACTCATATAGCCCACATACAGCGCGAAAACATTATCGAATCAATATCACCATGCCATTTGTAAATAAATTTGCATTCTATTAAATATAGATGCAAAATAATCTTGAGCCAGGACAATATCCAAGTTCAAATCAAGTTTTAGTAAATTTTTAAAAATTCCAGAAAATTTGGAAAAGCTATCCTACGAATAAATGTATATTAGCCTGCGCATTACAAGCAATTCTCAAACAATAAGATTTTTAGGTATTGAGTATGGGATAAATAAACAAACATAAACATTGTCAATGATAAAATTTCAATTTAGGGCCTTGGGTCACTCTTTAAATGCGATACAGTTTTTTGCTCTCGCAAATATATAATATATATGGATTATAAACATGCAACTATATTATTGTATTTAAACCATTTTAGCGAGAAACAAGCAATAAACATGACTTATGATATTTTATTGTGTGGCCGTTAGAACAATTATTTCATAAAACCAATATTTTTAATGGAAATGCATCAAATCCCCTTCATCCAAAGTGGTTTCAAATGTATGTAATAATGTATATATGTTCATACATTAGGGTGGTATATTGTTATAATCCAGTTGATTTATTTATCTAGACGATATTATAAACTCCTCCAGGGTATTATGAGTTTTGAATATCAATTGGTGCTTTTTACTTTTATATTTTCGAATTTTAATTGGAATGTTAGTATTTCATACATTTTTAAAATCTCAATTGAAGTTTCAAATTATTATTTTTTGACTGCAAACAAGAAGACTCTTTTAAAAACTCTTCAATCCTCACCATTTATCTAACGAATACAGTTAAACATGAATAGAATTTGCCTAAGGCAAATAAAACACACCGTTTGCCGCCCTAATATTCTTATTCATACATGTCTCCTTGTTCCGTGGAATAGCACATAAAGTGAGAAAAGTATGAAACATCAACAATCAACCCTCTTCAAATTGTTATAATTGCATCATAAGCACTTCATTAAAAAATTATAATGTATGCTCCGCTCCGTCTGATTTATTTTTCTTTTGTCTCCATCGCCATGAACACTTCTGGCAAATGGAATTACTTTTTTATGCGAGTGACTGACTGTCTGTCTGCAGGAGTAGGATCTCATTCGGAATGACTTAAGCCACAAACCGCTTTAAAAGGTTTTTTTTTCAAATTAAACTGCAACCGCACAAGTACATTTGACTGTCGCAGATAATGGATGCTATATATGTGAGTACATAAGTACATACGTGTACATTTTATATACTTTGACTTGACGTATTTTGATGTTAAGATCAGATTGAGAGAAGGCACGCTTTGTTGTTGGCTTAATGTATAATCGGGGTATATTTTATAATAACAGCCTCCAATATTATCTAAATATATCTAAAACAATGTTGAGAATATCGATGTTTCAAACTGCTATGCATAATTTTCTACGAATTAAGTTCATGAAATTTTAACCTACGCACAGTGAGACCTTTTGACTTTTTCGCTGCAAAAATCATAATTTCGGTTAATAATAGTGAGCACATTTACAAAAGCAATTTTTTTTTGCAAAGAAAACATCAAAAGTTTTAAAAAGACACTTGGCATTCGATTATAGACTTATTCCTGCCATGCAACTGAAGATGTATGCGAAAAAAAAATTACATTGTGTGGGAGGTGTCACACTTTTATTGTAATAACATGTAAAATAGGCAAGTATCGGCAGCCAACTTTGGTTGAGTACAGGAATATTGAGCACTTAATCACCATAAAGTAATGCCTTCCAAAACTAATAAAGACTTTTTTAGTTCTATTCCACCAAAGTTGAAAAACGATCCAAATATAGTGTTTTTATACCCTCCACCCTTTAAAGTGTATACATTCTTGATCTTCATAAAATTCTTACATTACATGCCCGTCTGTCAGTTTGTCCGCCCTTCTGTCCGTCTGTTGAAAGCATGCTAGCATGTAAATGAAAGGAGCTAGGACGTAGATCAAAAGGGAAAAACATTTCCCTCACAAGGACTGAAAATACTCCTAAAACCCCATAATATTTAGACATGTTTTTATACACCTTGAAATATTCATCGGAGACTCCATAAAGTATATGAGTCATTCCATGTCAAGCGGTACGTTTTTTGATCTCGATAGCTGCGATTGTTTTGAAAGTTTGTGTATGTATACTTCTCATAAAAATATTGTATACGAATTTTTGGAAAAAAAATTAAAAAGGTGTGTTTATTTAATAGCCTGTAACTCCTGAAATACTTTACCGATTTTATTGTGTTGTACCTGGTTTTGAAGGTAATTTCAGTTACTTTTAAAATACTGATGTGGTGTTTTATACCAGGTTTAGATTTTCTAAAGTTTTTGCCATTTTAATTCTTTTATTTTGATTTTCGAAATGATTACACTGATACATCTATTTTGTTGAAATTTTAAAGTAGTGTGCTTGGGTCTATTTTTAAGCGACTGTGTGAGTATGAAAGTGGTGAAATGATGGTTTACGAATTTCACCAAAATTATAATTTTTTCATTAGTTCATAAACACAAGTTATAAAAACAATGAAAAAATCCAAGAAAACATTTTATATTCATTTTTTATAGTGTTTTTTATACCCTCCACCTCCAGGATGGGGGTATATTCACTTTGTCATTCCGTTCGTAACACCTTGAAATATTCATCGGAGACCCCATAAAGTATATATATTCTGGGTCGTGGTAAAATTCTAAGACGATATAGCCATGTCCGTCTGTCCGTCTGTCTGTCTGTCTGTTGAAAGCACGATAGCGGCCGAGCGAAATGAGCTAGGAGGTTCAAATTTTTCCTAAATGTGTCTTATGGTTGTAGATCGGTTGGAATTGAAAGTGGACGAAATCGGCCCAGAGGGAAAAATTTTTCCCTCACAAGGACTGAAAATACCCCTAATATTTAGAGTATTTCAGCATGATTTTTGTACATATTAGCTTGTATTTACTTGACATTTGCAATGCGCATTCCCTTTATAGCATAAAAGGGCACCATATAGTTATTTTTATTTGCAGGGGGCGAAATGGGACAAAAAGGGATAAAAATGGTACCTATCAAACGACAACAGATAGAAACACGAAATTCGGTGTGGACATTCCTCTAATAGAGTAGATAAATAATATAAAAGTATTTTTTTCTAAATTCGTACTTTTAAGGGGTTAAATGGGGTAGAGGGATACAAATAGTACCAACCTAACGGCTGCACCTAGAATAATGAAATTCGATATATGCATTCCTCTGATTGCGTAGACACGTAAAATAAAAGAACTTTCCAAAATTCGTACTTTTTGGGGTTCAAATGGAAAAAGGTATAAAAATAGTACCTACAAAATGACAGCAGCTAGAATCATGAAATTCTGACTGAGTAGACACGAAAAATAAAACGTTTTTTCCAAATTCGTACTTTCAAGGGATACAATGGCTAAGGGGATAAAAATAGTACCAACTAAACGAATACAGCTAGAATGATGAAATTCAGTGTGTACATCCCTCTAATTGTGTAGATACGTAAAATAAAGAGATTTTAGATAGTCGTACTCTTGAGGGGGCAAAATTGGAAAAATGGGATAAAAATGGTACCAACAAAATGGCCGCAGATAGAATCATGGAATTCGGTGTATGCATTCCCAAGACTGCATAGCCACGTAAAATATTTTTTTCCAAATTCGTACTTTATTTTGTTGCTTTTACGACAAAAAATGGTAGAATCATGAACTGCGTACGTGAGAGATAAGGTATTTTCAAAATGTATACTTTTGAAATTAAAATAGGATGGAAATACAACCAACCAAACGACTGTAGCTGAAAATACTCTCTCTATCCCCCAATATTTAGGGTATATATGATTGCTTCCTTATATTTACTTTATGAATTGAAGTATTATATCCATTATATATATAGTATACAAATATTAGTAGCCTTGGCTTATTAATTAAATTTCTTATTTTCATACAGTTAAAATTTGTTGCGGACATTCCTCTTGTAGCTTGGAAGCACCACAAAGAAAATAAAAGTTTTAGCGGGCGAAATGGGACAAAAAGGGATAAAATATGGTACCAATGATACGACAACAGCTAGAATCATCAAATTCGGTGTGTACATCTCTCTAATTGCATAGACACGTAAAATAGAGGGATTTTTCGAAATTCGTTCTTTTAAGGGATATAATTAAAAAGAGGGATAAAAATGGGACCTACCAAACCGCTGAAGTTAAAATCATGAAATTCGGTGTATACATTCTGACTATGAAGACTCGAAAAAGGGTTTTTCGAAATCTGTACATTTGGGCGGAGAATGGGGATATCTTTAAAATTTATACTTTTCTTATCACTTTGTCTGTATCTGAAAATGCTGAACATTTTCGCGCATAAGTATACATTAAGGCTGTTTTTCTTTAAGACTGGATAACTAAGCTGCGATAACAAAAATCTAAATAAAATGTTAAATTTTCACTGAAAATAAAAAATCTTTTTTAAAATTGTCGCCAAAAGCAATATCAATGTGTGTGTGAAAACAAATTTTGAAAAAATAATTTTGTGTTAAAAATTTTGGACTTTGCCTGGATAATTATCCAGTGTAAGTCAAAATGATGGTTATCGAGGCTAAGTCCAATAAAGTCAACACAAAATATTTTTTGAAAAATTTGTTTTCACACACACATTGATATTGTTTTTGGCGACAATTTTCAAAAAGAATTTTTTATTTTGAGCAAAAAATTAAATTTTTATTAACGTTTTTGCCCTATTATAGTTTGAAATAGTAAACAAATACAGTAATGTGCATAAAAATATCACAATTTTCGTAATATGGTACTGTGCTTCTATTTAATTCTCTTTAATCTGCCGGTAATACTGTGGAATGCACTCCGTGGTGGAGGGTATATAAGATTTGGCCCGGCCGAACTTAACGCCTTCTTACTTGTTTTTTTTTTTTTTTTGAAAATTTCTGATTTATGTGCACTTGAAACTTATTGCGTACAGTCCTCTTGTAGCTTGACGCACTACAAATTGTTTCTACCTAATGATATTTAGGGCACCTTTTTGAAGATTGCTGCCTAATTTTCTCTTTTTGATTCCACTTAATATTTTATATTTATATAGAGGACTATTAATATTATAATAATGTAGTGTACTTGTATGTAAAGTTGACAGCCTCTAATCTGCTGGTAGTTCTCTAAAATGCACTCCATGGTAGAGGGTATATAAGATTCGGTCCGGCAAAACTTAACGTTGAACCGACTTGAAGTATTAATTCGATGTGTATAGTATAAACAAATTGGTAACCTTGCGTTATAAGCGTGGTGCAAAATAATTAAAATTTTATATCTTTTATATATATATATAAAAATCAATGTGTGTCTGTATGTTCCGTATAGGACGCCAAACCGGTGGACCGATTCGACTGAAAATTTTACTGTATCTATCTTCTGAACAGAGGATGGTTCCTGGATAGTGTAGGTCATGATAGGACAAAGCGGGGTGGTACCTCCCACACAAAAAATATTTTAAAACTATCACAACAGGCATATCGATGGGTGGATTCGCTCGATAATTTTACTGCAGCTAACTTCTGGGAAAGAGATGGTTCCAGGATATACTAGGTCGTTATACGAAAAAGAGGCGTGGCACCGCCCACACAAACTATATTTTAAAACTATCATAAAACACGTTCCGAAGTGCGGATTCTCTTGAAAATTTTATTGTGACTTACTTCTGAACATAGGATAGTTTCTGAATGGTGACTATACAACGGTCATGTTACAAATGCACGTGAGACTGCCCACACCAACTATATATTAAAATTAGCACAAAACACGTAACGAACGGCGGATTCTCTTGAAAATTTTACTGTATTTAGCCTGTGGACAGGGGATGTTTTCTGGCTATAATAGGGGAAGACACGACAAATGGGCATTACTCCGCTCACAAAAACTATAACAAAATACATTGATTCACTTGAATATTTTATGATAAAGAGGTCATGCCACAAAAAGGGACGTGGCTCCACCCAAACAACAATATTATAAAGTAACACGTGCCGATTTTTTTCTGCCGCTACGTTCAGGTAATTTTTCATGGTATGAACAATTGGCGCGTCTCCTCATACTCGAACCAAGCAAGGTATTCCAGTAGATGGGTATACAAATGTTTACGATTCATATGCATTGGGCCGTGTTTATACCGTATACCCAAACAACGCAGAATGTTATTAGTTAACGTGAGAGGACCCACTTCAGTTTCAAATTTAAGAACAAATTTAAGAACACATTAATATATGCTTCTGTCAGCTGTCATCCTCTCCAGATACGAACTTTGTTTGCGACAATATTAAGAACTCGCCTGCCATCTAACCCATAAGATCTGTGGGAAAAATTCAAAGAGGATATGAGTAAGGACATTTTGCATCATTATCGCACCGTTACGATTCTATATCATTTGCGATTAATACGATCAACGATACGCTGATAAAAATGTAAGACATATGCCTAGCCATCAGCAACAAAACTTGGAATGGTAGTGCCTGAAGGTTCTACCATTGACATTACTGATCGAGATTTGCTAAGAGAACGGCAATTCAATGTTGAAGACTTGCGTTTGTTTGTGCAACCTCTATTAATTGCAAAGCAACAAGTGGCCTTTGAAAAAATTAGAACTGCAGTAACAAATAACACCGGCGGCCTTTTTTTCTCGATGCACCAGGAGACACAGTTAAAACCTTTTGGTATTAGCGCACATCCATCTCAAAATGGGATAGCTTTAGCTATTGTTTCCCCCGGTATTGCTGCTACATTATTGGATGGAGGACAAACGGCACATTCAGCGTTGAAATTGCCATGGAATGCAATTTGTCGATTCTCCAACCTGTAATATTAGCAAAAGTTCAGGCATGGCGAAAATGCTCAAAACATGCAAGCTGATTGTGTGTGATGACTGCACCATGGCACGTAAGAAATCCCTACAAGCGCTTAGTCGGACACTTCAAGATTTAATATCAAATACACAACCATTCGGTGGAACTCTTATTTTACTAGCTGGAGACTTCCGACAGACCCTTCCAGTAATTCCAAAATCATCACCCGCATCTCTGTACACAAAATTAATCTGACCACCAATATGCGTGTACATCTGCATCACAATGACTCAGCAGCTATATTTTCGAAACATCTACTGGATGTTGTTAATGGAAAAGTATCAGTTGATGCAGTGAAAAGGAGTATTACATTTTCAAAAAATGTCATTCAGGAATCAATTCAGCAATTAATCGAGAAAGTCTTCCCACAAATTACCACAAACTATGGAAACAAAGAGTGGTTTTACGTCCGTGCTATATCGGCTGCAAAAAACAACGATGTTAATTCAATCAATAATTTAACTCTGGTACAAATTTCTAGGTGATTGCACACATTACAAATCGATAGACAGTATCATGAATGCGGATGAAGTTGTCAACTATACAATTGAATTTCTAAATTCTTCCAGGAATTCCGCCGCAAATGTTATATCTTAAAATTGGTTCACCTATGATTCTCCTAAGGAATGTTAATCCTCCTCGTTTGTGCATTTGTACTAGAATTTCTGTCAAGAGGCTAATGCCCAACGTCATTGAAGCAAAGATTTTAAATGGAAAATCAAAGGAAAATATGTCCTTATACCACGCATTCCGATGATTCCCACCGATATACCATCCGATTTCAAACGACTACAGTTTCCGATTCGCCTAGCATGACTATAAACAAAGTACAGGGACAATCACTTGAAGTTTGTGAATTGAATCTGGAAAATCCATGATTTTCACATGGTCAGTTATATGTTGCTTGCTCATGAGCCCAAAAACTTATATGTACTTGAACAATGTGGAAAAATTGTAAATATCGTGTATCCCGAAGCACTCCAATGAAATACTGACTAACTTAACTAATAGACACAAAATAAATTCTTAGAAATAATTACCATAATTAATTAACTCTCTAATAAATGTTTCATTTCCTTTAAAGAAACAGTAAAATATTTATATATTTTTATATTTATATTTTAAAAATGTAACTTATGAATTTAAATAAATAAGTATTAATTTAAACTAATTTACAGAAGTAAAAATTGCGGGCATACAGATTTATATACAAAAGGAAGAAGAAACCCGTGCAACGCCGGGTACAAAAAGCTAGTTTATTTATAAAATTATTCTTTTTCAATAATTTTGTTTTGCTATATTTAAAAATGTAACACTTCTTCTAAAATCGCACTTCTACGTAAAATCGACAGCCTCTGCGGAATGCAATCTATGATGGAGGGTATATAAAGTTCGGCCCGGCCTCACTTATCGACCATTTAATTGTTTTACTACAGCTATTTATGGGTAACTAAGCCTTGTCTCAATTTTTGTTTCAAACGACACAAAAACGTAAAGATTTGACAGATAGTTTGTCTGTAACTCATTTGTAAATCTTATAATTTTTTCACTTTGTGTTTTTTCTTGTGTTAAAAAATAATCAACATTGAGTGGATCTAAAAACCGCAATTTTTTCCGATTTTGAAGCGGTTTCGAATTTTTGATCCGTAGTAAGTTCTCTATCAGTTTGTATTATTAATTTTACCAAAAGCAAATTGCAAAGGTGCCACAGTGCTACGTTCACGAGATAATAATCAGTAGTTACGCAAGAATGGCGAATAGTGGGAAAGTGAGCATGGCACCTTCCAAATAAAGCCAATATTTTTCCTTAGTAATATTACAATGATGGAGACTTTATAAGATTCAGCCTGATCGAAAGTAACCCCCTTTTTATTTGTTTTTAATGCAAGAATTATAATACACCCTTTTGTGGCGAATCACTTAAGTAGTTATGAAAATAGTAGGATTTTAAGCTAACCTAGATTTTTAAGATATTAAAAAGATAATCATATTTCGCATGTGCGCATCTGAAGTCGAATGGAATTCATAAAATTTTAAGTTGTACGTCAACGTATCACTAACTCGCACTGACATTCACTCACATCACATGCTTTATAACAACAATGCCTGCAACGTCACATGCTGCAATAAAACAACAAAAAAAAACAGAACAAAAGCAGCGAATAAAAGAACCCTTTTAAAATTGTTTGGGGGAGAGAAAGAAAGGATTCAAAACCAAGTTCCTTTGGAAACCAGACAACACAAGGCGCACACCGCACACATGTGCGGCTCACTTAAATTAAGTGTTCCTTTATGTGTTGTTGAAAACAATATGATGTCGAAGACAGTAGCAGTAAGATGAAGCTGAAGCTGAAACACATGAGGAACAGCAAAAATGCAACAGCAATACTTTACTTAGAACTGTACAAAGTACGAGTATGAAGTAACTGCTTGTAAAAATTGCAAGTTACTTAGCGTGTGTAATACATGCCGAGATACAAATTGAGCTCACAAATTGCATTGGAATTGATGAAGGAATGGATTCATTGCAAGTACATACATATGTAGTAGGAGGTGGTCGTATACTCCTCTAAGGAAGATGTGCACTGAAAGAAAAACGCTTCATCATAAAGCTTGTGTCAAATGATATTCATTGAATTGATGTATTATTACATGTAATTAATGAATGTTTTCTTCAATTTAAAGAAGTTGTTGCGTCAACTTTTTTCGGACTCATTAAATTGATATATTTTCGTACCTCACATTTTCTGTCAATGATATATGGGAGAAGTGATTTTTGGATTGAGACCTATTTAAATAGGGATGAACGTACTCATCATGTTCATCCCTAATACAAATATTTTACAAATTGGTTATCTTTGGATGTTTACTTTCTATAATTGTAATAATACTTTACAGTTTTCGTGATTTTCTTTCAGTGTACAAAAATCTCCAACATTTAAAAAGTTCGATATATTGGAAGAAAAATATATATTTGGAATAATACCGCAAAAATAATAATACCAAAATATACCGCAAATACTTAAATACAAAACAAATTTCTCGTAATCATTTTCGTTTGCGAAACATTGTTTCTAAATATAACTAGTGCCTGTCTGTCTGTCCCAAATACATATGTTGCTACTCCATCACTAGCAGAACAGAGATTCAATCATTTTTCAGCGTGTATGCATGAATTCTTTAAAACAATGCACCATGCATTGCTTAATTTAATGTGTTTTATTTAATATAAAAATAAAAGATACCATCAATTGCGCCAGAATTGTGTGAGTGGTTGGATGTAGATAATATCACATTAATACCGACTCTTAATGAGTTTCATTTGTATTTATTTCCGTAATTAAAGCGAATATGTGCATATTTTCACACTTCTAGTATTCGCAGCGATGTTCATAGAGATACAAAAATACGGATGCAGTCTGAGTCAGAAGTACATATACACTGACAAATTTTAATTTTTTGAAATTAATTAATTTATAATTGTGTTTCGAAGACGGAAAAAATATTTTTGTGTGCATTAAAGCATATTGATTCATTAAATAAGAACAAAAATTATCTTTATTGATTTTTTATACCCTCCACCTCCAGGATGGGGGTATACTAACTTTGTCATTCCGTTTGTAACACCTTGAAATATCGATCTGAGACCCTATAAAGTATATATATTCTTGATCGTCATAAAATTCTAAGACGATCTAGCCATGTCCGTCCGTCCGTCCGTCCGTCTGTCCGTCTGTTGAAAGCACGCTAGCATCTAAACGAAAGGAGCTAGAACGTTCAAATCTTCCATAAATGCGTCCTATAGTCGTAGATCGGTTGGGATTGAAATGGGGCGAAATCGGCCCAAATGGAAAAATTTTTCCCTCACAAGGACTAAAAATACCCATAATAATCCCTAATATTTTAGCGTATTTAAGCATGTTTTTTGAATATGTCTGTTTATATTTGCTTGATATTTGGTATGCGCATTCCCCCTACAGCAAAAACGTGCACCATAAAGTGATTCTTATTTGTAGGGTGTAAAATGGGGCAAAAAAGGGATAAAATGGTACATATTAAACGACAACAGCTAGAAACACGAAATTTGGTGTGTACATTCCTCTAATTAAGTAGATACATAATGTAAAAGTATTTTTTCCAAATTCGTACTTTTAAGGGGTAAAATGGGAATAGAGGGATAAAAATGGTACCAACCAAACGGCTGTACCTAGAATAATGAAATTCGGTGTATACATTCCTCTGATTGCATAGACAAGTAAAATACACGGATTTTTCAAAATTCGTACTTTTTGGGGTTAAAATGAAAAAAGGGGATAAAAATAGTACCAATCAAATGACCACAGCTAGAGTCATGAAATTTGGAGTATTCATTCCTCTGACTGCGTAGACACGGAAAATAAAGTGATTTTTCGAAATTCGTACTTTTTGGGGTCAAAATGGAAAAAAGGGATAAAAATAGTACTAACCAAATGACCGCAGCTAGAGTCATGAAATTCGGTCTATACATTCCTTTGACTACGTAGACATGAGAAATAAAAGGTTTTTTTTTCCAAATTAGTACTTTCAAGGGATACAATGGGTACGTAGGGATAAAAATGGTACCAACCAAACGGCTACACCTGGAATAATGAAATTCCTTTGATTGCGTAGACACTTAAAATAAACTGATTTTTCTAAATTCGTACTTTTTGGGATTAAAAAGAAAAAAATGGGATAAAAATAGTACCAATCAAATGACAGCAACTAGAGTCATGAAATTCGGAGTATACATCTTCTGACTGCGTTGACACGGAAAATAGACGAATTTTTCGAAATTCGTACTTTTTGGGGTTAAAATGGAAAATGGGGATACAAATAGTACCAACCAAATGACCGCAGCTGGAGTCATGAAATTCGGTCTATACATTCCTTTGACTACGTAGACATGAAAAATAAAAGGTTTTTTCCAAATTAGTACTTTCAAGGGATACAATGGGTACGTAGGGATAAAAATAGGGTCAACATGGAAAAAGGGATACAAATGGTACCAACCAAATGACCGCAGCTAGAGTCATGAAATTCGGTCTATACATTCCTTTGACTACGTAGACATGAAAAATAAAAGGTTTTTTCCAAATTAGTACTTTCAAGGGATACAATGCGTACGTAGGGATAAAAATAGGGTCAAAATGGAAAAAAGGGATAAAAATGGTACCAACCAAATGACCGCAGCTAGAGTCATGAAATTCGGTCTATACATTCCTTTGACTACGTAGACATGAAAAATAAAAGGTTTTTTCCAAATTAGTACTTTCAAGGGATACAATGGGTACGTAGGGATAAAAATGGTACCAACCAAACGGCTACACCTGGAATAATGAAATTCCTTTGATTGCGTAGACACTTAAAATAAACAGATTTTTCTAAATTCGTACTTTTTGGGGTTAAAAAGAAAAAATGGGATAAAAATAGTACCAATCAAATGACAGCAGCTAGAGTCATGCAATTCGGAGTATACATTCCTCTGACTGCGTAGATACGAAAAATAAACGGATTTTTCGAAATTCGTACTTTCAAGAGATACAATGGTACAGGGGGATAAAAAAAGTACCAACTAAACGACTACAGCTAGAATAATGAAATTCTAATTGCGTAGAAATGTCAAGGGGGTAAAAATGGTACCAACCAAATGGGCGCAGCTGGAATCATGGAATTCGGTGTATACATTCCTCTGAGTGCATAGACTCGCAAAATAAAAAGTTTTTTTCCAAATTCGTACTTTTTCTATTACGGCAAAAATTGGTCGAATCATGAAGTTAGGTTATTTTGCACTTTGCACATGTACGTCTGATAATGGATTTTCAAAATTTGTGCTTTTAGAATTAAAATAGAATTGAAGTACAACCAACTGTAGCACCCACTATCTTCCAATATTTATGGTATTTAAGCTTTTTGAAAATATAAATAATAAGAATATTTATTTTTTGATTTGAAATAGATAATGGTTTGATATAATTAAAATATTATACTTATTTATATATATAATATAATAATAATAATATAGCTGCACCTCTACGAAAACCGACAACCCCTGTGGAATGCAATCCATGGTGGAGGGTAAATAAAGTTCGGCCCGGCCGAACTTAACGCCGTTTTTACTTGTTATTTTATACTAAATATATTTTATACTAATCGTCCTTGGTATATTTAATATTTGTATATATATCTTCAATTAAAGGTAATTATGTTGTTTACAAAGATTGTGATTTTCACATAGAAACAGTGGTTTAGGCACCGCCTCCAAAAATTTGGGAATAAATTTTTTTTTTCGAAAAACATCTATTTTTACGATACGAAAAAAGCTATAACAACAGAAACAGGTAAAAGGCGTTAAGTTCGTCGGGCCGAATCTTATATACCCTTCACCACGGAGTGCAGTCCACAGTATTACCGATTAGATTAGAGGCTGTTGCCATTACATAGAAGTGCACTACCACATTTGGAAAATCGTGATGTTTCATTATTATAATATTTATAGTCCTCTATTATATATAAATACAAAACTTCCAGTGTAAAAGTGAATATTAGGCAGCAACCTTCAAAAATGTGCCCTAAAAATTATTAGGTAGAAACAATTTCCCTCAAGCCTGATTTCCCCATTTGCAATTTCTTGATTCCAGCTACAGCCTAAATGTCTGTACCATTTGGATAGGAAAGTTCTAATATTGAAGATCCAATATGTTTCAAAATAGAATAAACATACCCCATTTTTCCATTTTGACCCTAAAGTACTATTTTAGAAAAAATCGTACCTCTTACTTCCCTTGTCTACGTAGTCAGATGAGTGCAAATACTGAATATCATGATTCTAGCTTTAGCCGCTTGATTGGTGCCAAATTTAATCTTATTAAGATCATGAAGGCACGAATAACGAAAAAATCTTTAAATGTACACACCGAATTTTATTATTTTAGCTGCAGCCGTTTGGTTGGTACTCTTTTGATTACTATTTGCCCCATTTTTCGCCTAAAAGTAAAAATTTCGAAAAAAAAACCTATATTTTTTATTTTTCAGCGGTTTGGTTGGTACCATTTTTATCCCTCTTTTCCAATTGTATCCCTTAAAAGTACAAATTTTGAAAAATCCTTCTGTTTTCCGTATCTGAGCAATTAGAGGTATGTCATGGGATTTCATGTTTTTAGCTGTTGTCGTATCATTGGTACCATTTGTATCCCTTTTGTCCCATTTCTCCCGCTAAAACTTTTTAATGCTTTTTTGCTACAAGAGGAATTTACTCCACAAATTTCAGTCATTGTTAGGGAAAAAAATTTCCCTCTGGGTCGATTTCGTCACTTTCATACACCACCGATCTGCAACCATATAATTTCAACCTCCTACCTATTTCAAGGTGTTACAGGCGAAATGAAGAACTGAATATACCCCCATCCTTATGTGGAGGGTATAAAAAAGGTTGGAAAATAATTTTAATTTTTGAATAGTTGACATTTTAACGCAAATTTAAATGGAAAAATGTAGAAATTATGGTACTCTTTGTAGACACATATTATATTTTATTCCGAAATACGAATTTTATTACGAAATAAATACTTCAAACAATTTTTATTATTGTTTTCGAGTTTATAACGCCAAAATACATCAGAAAATGTTATACATGACCCTTCGACAAAATTTTTGTTGCATAGTGTAAACAATTCGTTCTTTTTTTTGCATTTGTATGTACAGGGTGACTGATGAAATTATTTACATTAAGAAGCTAGAATAACTTTATTAAATTGATATAAATAAATGTATCTTTACTCATTTGAAAACGAACACATTTTTGGTTTTGTTTTGTAAATTTCCGAATAACAATAACGCCACAAAAATCAGGTTCAGTAACGTTGGGAAACCTTGGGGCCAACGAAATGTGGAGTTTGTTGAAATCCGCTTATTGGAGAATTTTCGCTGCAGTTCTGTCAAAACATAATGTGACAATTTGAGCCATCTTCTTGAAACACACAGTGTTGAAAGGGCTTCTCTTTCAGAGCAGTTCTGTAAATAAAAATTCTTTTATTCTACGAAAAAGTAAGGCCCGACTATGAATCCAGTTTGTCAGTTTTGCTAGTTATTTAATTTTCTATAGGGAAGTAAATGCAAATCCTTATGCAAAATTGTTTGCGGTGACTGTCTGCTAATACAGATTTGAGCTGATAAGCCCGATGTCGAAACCGCAGGATCGACTTGTATGACAACAGCAATATCTTATATCTGAGGGACCTCGATGATAAGGCCTTCTTGTGATTTTCCCGCGCTAGGAAAATAGTTTACGAAACTCATTATAGTCCATCTGCTCACAGGAGTGCCGCACAAACGTTCATCTACGTTCTTTGGACGGCAATGTCAAACCAATCCAATTTTTGTAATTTTGAAATAAGCGTATATAAAATATTTTATGTTTTTATACCCTCACTCTACAGAGTATGAGGGTAGATATCATTTGGGACAGAAGAATAGTGTAACGCATTGAAGGAGTGACTTAAAACCCTAAGCATTGAAGGAGTGACTTAAAACCCTAAAACCCATGTCCATTCGTCCTGACTGGATGGTGTACACGATAACTCTCGAAAGGAATTAATGAATCAATTCAAACTTTGTACATGGTAATAGTATTCCCAAACTTAGTTAAAGTTCGAAAATGGGCGAAATTTCCACGCCCCTTCTACTACCTCCCACACAAAGTGGCATTAACTTTGGTTACAATAAAACCGATACAATAAAAACCGGTTACAATAAAAACGGATAGTCAATTTTAAAACTAAAAAAATATTTACGCTTTAGTCACGCCCCTTTTTGTACTTCCCATACAATTGTCTCCATTCTAGATAGTAGTAAATCCTTATACTGGTGCATTGAATTCACTATGAATTGATACTTGATCACATTTTTACAATTGTTTTATAAATGTGGAAGCTGGGACCATTTGACACGAATGTAGATTCATTATAACATTTTAATACAAATAATGTAGAACTGTTGTTGTATAATTGGTAGCGAGCCAAAAATTATTTAAAAAATGATAAATCTTTCAGTTTGAGACAAATATAAAACCGCTTTGGTAGGGGTTATCTAAATATATTGTCAATTATAGCACAAAAAAATATTTAGTGAATTCGTAAACTTTAAAATATATCTTCGTGAAAATGTAAATTGGAAAATGAATCTTTCAGATTTATACAAATTATTTGTACATTCCATTGATTTGATCCCAGTTCAATATATTTGCATAGCTTGAGTCTCATTGACCCCAGATTCAAGAAATACTTAAGTTTGGGTGCTCTGTTTGACAAGTGGTTTACGTTTTATACTATAGCAATGAAATGAAGCATTTACATTTACTGCCATTAGCATTATTCGGTAAATGGTTTCCATATTTAATTTTATTTCTATATGAAATTAATATAATACTTCTTTCTGTTTAACTTTCAGTCTGTTTCAATAAAATTGACTAAAAACAAATATTTTGTTTATTATCAGCGGTCTCATAGAATACGATTGTTGTCGTAATTAAAAACATTCGAACCAAAGACAATATAATACCACTTCAACCAATTCTGTTCCGAATTCCGATAAAATAGCAGTTTCAACTTGGATTCAGCAACAACCTCAAATTTTCTGAAGATTTTAATTCCGTCAACAAACAGATTTATTTATTGAATGTTTAAATTAAAAATTAAATTTAAATAAATTAAAAATTAAATATTAAAATTTAGCCCAAATATTTATTCGGATTCGGCCTGAAATATTCGCTTCGTTCGGGCTTTATTATATATCGTATTTTTGGGAGGATGCAAGATGTTTTAAAAATTTGTTTACTTTTAATGACTTTTTGGAAAAATTTGGCAATAAAAACTCACCTATGGTGGCAACCATGTGTACAATCCAAATTCTCTCTCCATCTCTGAAATAAGAAAAATGGAACCGATTGATTACACATAAACAAGATGTAATGATTATTTTTGATAGCAGCCTTCATTAGCCACCCCTATCTATCATTTTCAATCTATCTACAACTATTATATATGGAACATTTGAACGTCCTTGCTCATTTCGTGTTTGTCTTCATACAATTATGTGAATATTTTAAGGTGTTACTGACGGAATGACAAAGTTATTACACATTCCATCCTATGCGAGAGAGTGAAAAAACGTTTATTTTCGATTTGCGGATATTGGAAATTACAATAAACAATAAAAATACATTTATTTTTTATTGTGATACACAATACCATGTATTTTGTAATCTATGATAGTTAACATATCAATGAAAAAGGTGTAAGGTTCGTCCGAAACGAATCTTATATGAATACCCTCCACCATGGAGTTCATTGCACATTCATATTACCGGCTTCATGAAAGGCTTTAGACTTTGCGAAGAAGTGCAGCAACATCATAAGAACTTTATTGTGTTGCATCATCTTCGTATATGCAACTTTTTAATGTTTCAACTTAGTGCAATAATACTTTTGTATTTCACTGTATATACTCGTATACACGTGCAATTATACTCCCTTATTTATTTATTATTGCGTTCTTTTTCTGTTTATTTTACAATTAAACAAAGTAAAGTGGTGCTTTGTGAAAAGGAGCGTTGAACGTTGAGAGCAGGTGTTTTGATGGAATATCGTCTATCGTTTGGTTTTATATCAAGCTCTTTGTTGTTGTCTACATTCCCCTTCTTGATGAAGAAATGGATAATGATTAAAACTCGTAGTATCTGTAAGTAGAGTGCATCATTATCCCATTTGCTTAATTTTGCTATTACATGTGAAGCGGAAATGAGAATGAGAAATTAAAATTAGATTTATATACAAGTTCAACATAAGTGTGAGAAAACCTTTTACTAAGTTATTTCAAAATTTAATACGTCAACTTTCCGAAAAATTCGATGCGAAAATACCATTTCGAACAGCACAGAAATCTTTTTTCTGGAACAAAAGTTATTGAATTTCGATGTTATTTAATGCTGAAATACTGGATAATGATTAAAACTCGTAGTATCTGTAAGTAGAGTGCATCATTATCCCATTTGCTTAATTTTGCTATTACATGTGAAGCGGAAATGAGAATGAGAAATTAAAATTAGATTTATATACAAGTTCAACATAAGTGTGAGAAAACCTTTTACTAAGTTATTTCAAAATTTAATACGTCAACTTTCCGAAAAATTCGATGCGAAAATACCATTTCGAACAGCACAGAAATCTTTTTTCTGGAACAAAAGTTATTGAATTTCGATGTTATTTAATGCTGAAATACTGCGCGCCAATTCGTGCAGGCAAAAGTTGACATGCAAAAACGTATTTTATTCTTCAAAGGCTTTCAGGCAAAAATATATTTTGTGCCAAATTCATATTTTTTTAAAAAAGGACAATTTTTAAATATGTTTTACAAACAAACTTTATTTGCACAAACACAGTTTTGGCTCCATAATAAAGCGAAGAAACTAAAATGTTTAATAAAGCTAATTTGAGTTTCAAATCTTTTCAAAAATGTGTGAGAAATTCTTGGACAAAGTCGAAAAAAGAAAATACATTTTTTTAAATCCAAAATCTGAAAAATGTGAAAATCTGTAATACGAAAAAATATGTTTTTCTGCGCATTAAGAACAAATACCTAATAATATATCAAAAAACATAAAAACCAAAAATAAAAATTTTAATTATATTTTAAGTCGAAAAATACGAAGAGTGGTAATCTTTGGACTAATTCCAAACATATATCTGATTTGCAATGTTATGACTTAAAATGAACTAAAATTTAGGAAAATTGATCTTCGTACAACTCTAATGCAATATTTCCTCATATCAAGTTCAAACTTTTCCTTGAAAGTAGTACATGCTTTGAACTTGATTCTAGTTCAAATTTCCTCAAACTAAGTAAATATTTACTCAAACTGAGGAAAATTGCAGTAAGTTTTTCCTCAAACCAACTACATTTTAACCAAATCTAAGTAAAAATTTGCTGAAATTTTCCTAAATTTAAGTAAATTTTTCCTCAAAGTTACTTTACTTTACTATTTTTACTAAAATTAAGTAAAATTTTTCTAAAGTATATTTGTACTCAAACCAAATACATTTTTAATAAAACTAAGTAAAATGTTGCTGACATTTTCCTAAAACTAAGTGATTTTTTACTCAAATCAAGTAAATGTTTAATTAAACTGAGGACAAATTCGCTGATTTTTCCACAAAACAAGCACGGTTTTTGTTAAACTGAGGAAATGTTTCCTTGATACAAGGAAAAAAGTGAACTTAAAGTATCTTCAATTTAAATAAAATAATTCAAACAAATTCAGAGTACTCAAAATTAATATAAACAAGTAAAAACGGCATTAAATTCGGCCGGGCCGAACTTTATATACCCTTCACCATGGACTGGTGGACTCCAATGAGGCTGCCAATTTTCGTAGAAGTGCAGTAATATTACAGGAAAATTTTACATTTTTTAAATATAGCCAGACCAAATAAAAATATCGAAAAAATATAAATAAATATGAAATTTTAATTACTTCAAACAACGCTTATAAGACGAGGTTACTAATATATTTATACTGTATATATCGAAATAATACTTCAAGTCAGTTCAAAAAGTATATAAACAATGATTTTTTAAAAGCTATAGGAAAGTTTTTCAAAAAAAAAACACATAAAATTCAGAAAAATGCATGAAATCTTTATTTGAATCGATAGTACGGTCCATATAATTTAATGTTTGAACATTATTTCATGCAAATGTTGACCTTGACTGCGCCTCAAATGGTCCTTCCGCTTAGTCCAATTTTGGCATACTCTTTCCAACAATTCGGCCGGTATCTCACGAATAAATGCTTCAATGTTGTCTTCCAATACGTCAATTGTGTAGATATGAGCTTTAACATAGCCCCACAAAAAATATTCTAAAGGCGTTAAATCGCACGATCTAGGCGGCCAATTGACCGGTTCCGAACGTGAAATAAAATGTTCACCGAACTCGCCTCTCAATAAGTCCATTGTTGCGCGTGTTGTGTGGCATGTGGCACCGTCTTGTTGAAACCACATGTCATGCAAGTCAAGCTATTGCATTTTGGGCAAAAAAAGTTGGATATCATCTCACGGTAGCGCTCACCATTCACAGTTACGTTACGATTCGCATCATCTTTGAAGAAGTACGGTCCAATGATGCCACCAGCCCATAAACCGCACCAAACTGTGACTTTTTCTGGATGCATTGGTAGCTCTTGCAATGCTTCTGGCTGATATTCACTCCAAAATCGACAATTCTGCCTATTTACGTACCCATTGAGCCAAAAATGAGCTTCGTCGCTGAACACAATTTTTCGGTAAATGAACTTTCTTAACAGAGCACGCATTTTGATAATAAAATTCAATATTTTGCAAGCGTTGTTCGTTTGTAAGACGATTCATGGCAAAATTATAGACCAAACTGAAGATGTTTGACAGTGAAACAAAACACGAAACGAGCGTCAGCTGTTTAAACCAGTGTTGCCAAAAAGATAATAGCTAAAAAATCACCCTTTATAAGGCAGCAATCTTCAAAAGCTTAAATTCTAGGGTTTTTTAGGTATTTTCAGTCCTTGTGAGGGAACACATTTTCCCTGTGGACCGATTTCGCCCCGTTGCAATCCCAACCGATCTACAACTA
Organism: Polietes domitor; assembly: GCA_947397865.1. Lineage (NCBI taxonomy): Eukaryota > Metazoa > Arthropoda > Insecta > Diptera > Muscidae > Polietes > Polietes domitor. The sequence continues at coordinate 156,773,676 of OX377618.1, forward strand.
TAAGACGCATTTATGGACGTCCTTGAATATTTCATTTAGATGCTAGCGTGCTCTCAACAGATGTATGGACGGACAGACGGACATAGCTAGATCGTCTTAGAATTTTATGACGATGAAGTATATATATACTTTATAGGGTCTCAGATCGATATATCAATGTGTTACAAACGGAATGACAAAGTTAGTATACCCCCATCCTGGAGGTGGAGGGTATAAAAATGACTATATGATATATTTCTCAAAAGTTTCATGATACCTCTGCCATAAAGAGTTGAACTATTGCTGCATGATTACTGTGAAGGCAAGATAGGCGCCTTCGCAGTGGTTATTTAGAATAATACTTGACGTATTTAAGAAATAAGTCTCTGCAAACGAACTTAGATTAATATTCAAGAATTTTCTAAACATTAACTTAATTTTAAGAAGAAGCATATTTTTAGTTAAAATTTCCTAAAAGCATTTTCACATACAAAAAATTTCTAAATATTTTTCTTACTTAAAACCTTGGAAATTTTGTTCCACACAAGTAAGAATTTACTCAATTGTAAGAATTCTTTTTATTAGATCCAATGAAATGTTTTTAAGTAAATTTACTGCCCTATTTCTAGTAAATGAAATACTTAATATGGCTTTGAAATAAGGAAACTTTACTCATACTTAATTAATTTTCTTGCTTTTTATACACTCCACGAGAGTATTATGTCTTTGTGCATTTGTTTGTAACACCCAAAAGGAAGAGAGATAGACCCATTGTTAATTATACCGATCGACTTAGAATCACTTTTTGAATCGATTTAGCAATGTCCGTCTGTCTGTCCGTCCGTCCATCTATTCTTGTAATCACGATACAGGTCGCAATTGTAGACAGAACCAAATGAAACTTTGCACAACGAACTTTTTCGGGATAAGAACGAACGCTATTTAATTTGAAGAAAATCGGTTCAGATTTAGATATAGCCCCCATACGAATTTCAATCCCGATTTCACTCTTTTTACTCTAGATACCACATATAATAACAGATTTTCTTCAAAATTGGCAAACCATTTTATATTTGAACTGGAAACACCTGTGGTAAAAATGGGTCAGATCGGTTCAGATTTATATATAGCTCCCATACAAATTTCGCTCCCGATTTGACTTTTTCCGCTCTAGAAACCACATATTGTATCAGATTGTCTTCAGATTTAGCAAAACATCTTATATTTCAACTAGAAACACCTGTGGTAAAAATGGGTCAGATCGGTTCAGATTTATGTATAGCTCCCATACAAATTTCGCTCCCGATTTGACTTTTTCCGCTCTAGAAACCACATATTGTATCAGATTGTCTTCAGATTTAGCAAAACATCTTATATTTCAACTAGAAACACCTGTGGTAAAAATGGGTCAGATCGGTTCAGATTTACATATACTTTGCAGCGAATTTTGATTTGCATCTTCATGCATACAAAGTTCAATTGACTCAGGAACTGAAGCCAACTGACCATGGACAGCGAAGGGAGTTCGTTAATTGGGTATTGGAGAGACAACATGAAAATGCTGATTTTGCCGATAAAATCATCTTCAGTGACGAGGCCCATTTTCATCTTGATGGCTTCGTCAATAGGCAGAATTGTCGCTTTTGGGGTGCGGAAAATCCTCGAGTGATTCACGAGAAGCATATGCATCCTCAACGTGTCACTGTGTGGTGTGGTTTTTGGGCTGGAGGAATCATTGGACCTTTTTTTTATGAAAATGAGGCAGGTCAAGCGCAAACAGTCAATGGTGTTCAGTATCGTGAAATGATAACCAGTTTTTTCTTGCCTAGAATTGAAGAAATGAATGTGGAGGGCATGTGGTTCCAACAAGACGGCGCCACATGTCATACAGCCAGAGAAACAATTCAATTGCTGCATCAGTCATTTCCCGGTCGTGTTATTTCGCGATTTGGAGATCAGAATTGGCCGCCTAGATCGTGCGATTTAACACCATTAGATTTTTTTCTTTGGGGTTTTTTGAAGTCGATGGTTTACGCGAATAAGCCGACGACGACTCAAGCCTTAAAAGACGAAATTGGACGCTGCATTAATGAAATACCGCAGCATTCATGCAAAACGGTCATTGAAAATTTCAGTCATTTCCGCAGCGGCCATCTGCACGATATATTGTTCCATACATAACCTCATTCTGTCTACTTTACGATATAATAAAGTTTCACGATTTTTTCTTAAATATCTGCGTTTTATTTAAAATTAAAAAAATTGTGCTCTTCTTGGGACACCCTTTAGAAACACTTGCGGTAAAAATGTGTTAGATCGGTTCAGATTTATATATAGCTCCCATACAAATTTCACTACCGATTTAACTTTTTTCCGCCCCAGAAACGATGAATTTTCACCGAATTTCTTCAAAGTGAGCATAACACCTTATATTTGAACTGGAAGAACTTATTGTGAAAGTTAGTCACATTTTTCCATGTTTGGATATAGCCCCGATACAAATATTCTTATCGATTTGACAAATCGAACCAGGTCATATTAGCCTATGATTAGGAAACATACAAACATCCAGTTTTCACTTTTTTACCGAGTTGAATTGTATTCGGTTGGAAAGTGGAGTGTATCATATAGTCGGCCCCGACCGACTTTAGCCTTTCCTTACTTGTTCTTACAAAAGACGTTCACCAAAGCTTCTGGTGTGGACCACTGATAACATGAAAGTTTTATCTCAAAATTCGAAAAACATAATTACAGCACTATTCGGGTTAAGAAAATTTTTACTAAAGTGTTGTAAAATTGTTGAACTAAATTGGAATATGGATTTTACTCAAATTTATTAATGCCATTTTTCTAAATGTACATACTTTTGTCATCGTTTTGGAAAAATTATGGATCTATTGATGATGTCGCCGGACCAAATCCACACCCGACAGTGACTCTTTGTGATGGATCGTACAAACCCTAAAATAAACCCTCTCCAAATATATATTTTTTAAATCGTAGACTTCCAAATCGTAGATCTTCCAACCGCTCCGAAAACCATTTCCACCTGTTGCTGGACCCTGGCGAAAAACAATTTATAAATGGTAATAAAGATACTTAGTAAATTTATAAATTCATTCTATGAAGTCGTAAGCGTCCACCATAAAAAATGTCACCGAACATTCATTTCAATTATATGACATTTGCCTCTACATGTAAACAGCAACACTTGCAATGAAAAGCTAACGCTGTTTGCCAGTGAAATCTCATCTTAACTTTTCGTTTTTGGCCCGGTCATTATGTATAAAGGGTGGTTAAATGTTAAGGGCCGATGTTGATTTTGAATAAACACAAATTAATTAAGAATTTATTGTCATTTCTTTTTATTATGATAATATTTGGTATGGTTCAATTATGCATGGAACAAAATATCGGCCAAATTTTCGATGACGCTGAGGCATAATTGAGGTTCTATGCCGTTAATGTGCCGAGTTATCTCATCTTTTAGCTCTTGAATTGTTGCTGGCTTATCGACGTACACAATTTCTTTCAAATAACCCCAAAGAAAGAAGTCCAACGGTGTCAAATGACATGATCTTGGCGGCCAATTGACATCACCACCACATGAGATAACACGGCCATTGAATTTGTCGCGCAAAAGAGCCATTGTTTCGTTAGCTGGGTGGCAATTGACACCGTCCTGTTGAAACCACATCCATTTCTTCCAATTCGGGCCATAAAAAGTTCGTTATCATCTCCCGATAGCGAAGACCATTCACTGTAGAGATGGGCGCGGCTCACGTGAATTGCGTTAATCACGCGTGATCGTGACCAAAATTTATTTTACTCACGTGAGCAACGAAAACATGTTCGTGCGTGAATGTGCGTGAGTCTAATTTCTGCGTGATTTTTTCGTGAGTGACACATATTTATTTATTTATTTTTTTTTCATTTTTTCGTTTAAAAATCCGAAATTTTTCATTCAAAGTAAAATTCATATATATATATATATTTATTTATTTCTAAAACAAAGTGCTTCAATGCACGAAGTGCATTAAAAAATATAAGTGATTTAAAAAATATAATTTTCGGATTTGCGAGGCGTTACTCACTTCGATTTAAAATAGGAAATAAGTGGGATAAAGCATATATTATTTTCTTTGTGGAAATTGTTTGCGTGATTTACGTGAATCACGTGATTCACGCGTGATCGTGAGCAAAATTTATTTGACTCATGTGAGCGTGCGTGAACTTGAGGAACGAAAAAATCTTCGTGCGTGATTCAATTTATTACCTTCGTGAGCGTGCGTGAACGTGAGCCAATGATCACTCACGCGCCCATCTCTATTCACAGTAACTGTCTGACCGGTCTCATTTTGGAAAAAATACGGCCGGATGATGCCGCCAGCCCATAAACCGCACCAACAGTCACTCTTTGTGGGTGCATTGGTTTTTCGACAATCACTCTTCGATTATCATTCGCCCAAATGCGGCAATTCTGCTTATTGACGAATCCACTGAGTTGAAAATGTGCCTCATCACTGAAGATGATTTTCTTCGAAAATTGATCACCCACTGTTGCCATTTCTTGCCACCATTCGGACCATTGACGACGTTTGGAATGGCCAAGAGACTTTAGTTCTTGAGTCAATTGCAGTGAGATGTGCAATTGTTGGGCACGACGACGAGTTGAGGTGGACGGCTCCTCATCCACACTATCCCGAACAGCAGCAATATTTTCTGCAGTACGAGCTGTATGAGCATGCACTGGTGTTTTCACATCGCCTACAGACCCGGTTTGCTCAAATTTTTGTACGAATATTTGGGCGATTAAATTGACCGAAAAAATCACGAAGTGCACGATATGAATTTTAATTTGAACGCCCATTTTCATAATAAGCCAGAATAACTTTAGCGTGTTGCTCGATTGTGTATCTTTCCATGGTTCAAATCGAGTTAGTCTGAAATTGAGAAATGTCAAATGAAATGCAGAAAAAAACTTGACGTTTAGGTGTGGTTCACATTCAACATCGGCCCTTACAATTTAACCCCCCATTATTTTAACTTTTCTATCATTGGAATTTTCGTGGAGTCAGTGTTTCTTCTGTACAAGTATATATGTATGTACATGAAACAAATAACTTTAATTGTGTAATTTAAATCAGTATTAATCTGCTTTGGCTTTAAACAAAAACTTCAATGTCAATTTCAATTAATTTCACCTCATTTCAATTCCATCGGAATTTATCTATTTCAATTACCCCCCCACACACACACAATGATAAACAATCTGCTGCTAGCTCGCATTCTGCGATACATAAATCAACACTTTGATAACAGACAGATTCTTTACATTTCATTTACTCGGGAGGGGTCAGAGGAAAGAAGTCAGAGGCCAAGAACAATGCATAAATACAACATGTAAAAATTCTGTTTTCAGCACGATTGAATTACGTTTTCCACTTGAAGCGCCATCAATTGGCATTCACCCACCCACACCCATGGCCACGATGTGCGAACAATTGGAACTCCTACGCCGCCATCTGAATGGAAACCAACAATGTTCGCACCATGTTCTTTCACGAACACAATGATACAAACAAATAATGAATAAAAAACAAAAGATTTTTTATTGCAGCTACTCACACACACACACGCATGTACGGAGGCATTCGCTCACTCGCAACTTTTTGTGAAAGGAAAAGGAAACTGAGTAAGTCGATGACAGGAAGTAGGAGAGAATGAACGAACAAACACCCATAAAAATTAACACCGGTAAGAGGGGCTGGCGGTGTGGTGTGCATTTCCTAGGAGGCGATTTGCAGAAACAATCGGGGGGAAACGAACAACGGACTGGGACCGTGTGGTAAGAGAGTAGAGTAATGAATGTCACAGTTTTATGTAGTCTGTGATGAAAGTAAAACACAAGTTTTACAACAAAACAAGGACAACAACGGAAATAGCATCAGCACATCGACACATCATCATGACTTGATGAGTCAGTCCTAGGGATGCTGAAACTGTAGTGGTTTTGCAGAAAACCGGCTTAAGATTTGTTCAAAAATCAATCGGACTCTTTTGAAACCTTCAGCAGGGTGTGTATTACACTTTTTCACAATATGCAATCGGCTCTAGAAAAATCGAATAGACAAAAGATAATCCGTAAAAACCTTTCTACATGGTGTCGAACATTTTCGGTCGCAGTTTTGAAACCATTTTCTAATTTTAAGATGTAAAAAAGTTGTGCTTATTGGTACTACGCTTATATTTGGCCCTAGGAATGTTAAAATCATATATAGCATTATAGGTCCAGTCCTATGGTGAAAAAATAAATTGATCTTAGAAAAATGTGTCCGTCCGTTTGATATGTATCCCCAGCAAAAAGAGAGCTGGGTATTAACATATCCTCGACTTTTTTGGACGTTGATTAAAAGTAATTCCTCAAAAGCGGCTGAAATGCACATTTGGATTTTGAGATGCTATTAAAATGTGCTTCCTACGGAAGTACTTCCAATTTTTTTGCTGGGTCATAATATCAACAGTGCTTAAGATTTTGATATATTGCATTTTAAAATTTGAAATAAATTTTCGAACTTCTTTATATAATGTATTTTTTTAATGTTTCAAATGAATGCAATTTAAAATTCTTATATCTTCAGACTTAAGTGCACTTTCGAGATATTGTTTGTTCAAGTCTCAGAAACTAAGGTTTTATGTATTTGTGTGTTTGTTCGTAACACCCTAAATGAGGAGAGAAAGCCCAATCGTTTGTAATGCCGATCGACTTAGAATCTCTTTCTGAGTCGATTTTAAAATGTCCGTTTGTACGTCAATTTATTCTTGTAATCAAGGAACAGGTCACAATTATTGTCCAATTCTAACTTAAGTTACCACAATGGACATATGCTGGCAAAGGACGGACGCATTTATTTGATATTATTAGAAGCTAATTGATTAAGAATTAGATAAAGTCATCATGCAAATGTCACTTCCGATTTCACTTTTCCGGCACTATAAACAACATATTCTGATCGATACATTTTGAACAACATGTTATATTTAAACTTGACGTTTATATGCTGAAAGCGCGTCATATTAGTTCAGATTTAGATTAGTCTCAATACAAATATTTCTCCCAATTTGAGTTTTCCCGCTCTAGAAGCCATACATATATTTTATCCGATTTTCTACCGATTTCCTATGTTACTTATATTCACCTAGGATCACCTACGGATCGATTTTTTTTGTCTACAATTTGATTGGACCACGTCTGTAGAAGCCACATATTGTCACCTGAAGCCACATATTGTCACCTGACAATTGGTACATCGTGTAATATATGTTGTGAAATTAGAAGATGTCGGTCCATATTTTGAAATAGCCCTCCACTAATAGTGGATATTAAGTGTTATGCAGTACCACGAATGTGACCAGCAGTTAATTTTCAGTAATATACAGAACATTTAGGCTGTGAAAGTGAAAGCTATCACATAGTTTTATTATGAGTTTTAATGTGAGTAGTATGTGTGGGGGAAGTTTTTTCTGTAAATCCACCAGATATGATTCTTTGTTAAGGATACATAAATGACTATCATGTCATAGCTACACGCTAAGAAAAAATGTGAGAAATAATACAAGAAAAGTGTACAATTTACCTAAGTTTCTTAGGTGAAATACAGCTTTAAAAGTTCTTTGGCAACTCATACAGAACACTTGGGTAATTTGGTACCAAAAAAACTACTGCTAGTTATACAATAAAACTTGTGTAAAATTGCCTTGTATGTTTGTCTGTATTTCAAATCACTTTGTTTTCTTAAACAATTTGCATTTATCAGTATTTAAAAAATAAAGAAATAAATGTACAAATTGTTAGAATATAAGTAATCTAACGCCATGTTTCATTTATCTAATTTGGGATGTATTTTTAACTAAATTTAATAATATGAAAGACCTAAATCCTTTTATTGATTTTCTATTTCCAACCCAAATAAAAACGATGATGACTAATTTTTTTTAGCTTTTTGTTCTTACGTCTGCAAACAAAAATGTTTATTTTAAATATTATGATATTAAGGCTGTTTTTTCTTTGATGCTTCTGTTGTGTTTGGTGGGGTTGCTGTTGTCGTTGCTGCTGGTGTGTTGATTGGGCATCGAAATACAGATGAGAATGATGATGCTGTTGTTGTAGCTGCTGTCTGCCGCGATGAGTTAACAGCAACAATATGGATTTGTGGTTGTTACTGCCATGGATGATGTTGCTGTTTTCATTACCCACATAATGTTCATATGTTGCTGAGGCACAACCACCGCCACCCCTAAAGCATGTAAACTGTCAATCATAAAAGGGTTAAATTAATAATGAGGAATGAAACTTTTGAAAACACACACAGCCACACTTACCTTGTTATAATTGTACGTTTATCGGCTTTCGTATTAGCCTTATATTAAAACCTGAAAAGAAGTGGCCCACTTCCACTATATGTTTTTTATACCCTCCACCTCCAGGATGGGGGTATATTAACTTTGTCATTCCGTTTATAACACCTCGAAATATCGACCTGAGACCTTATAAAGTATATATATTCTTGATCGTCATAAAATTCTAAGACGATCTAGCCATGTCCGCCCGTCCGTTCGTCTGTTGAAAGCACGCTAGCATCTAAACGAAAGGAGCTAGAACGTTCAAATTTTCCATAAATGCGTCTTATAGTCGTAGATCGGTTGGGATTGAAACGGGGCGAAATCGGCCTAAAGGGAAAAAAATTTCCTCACAAGGACTAAAAATACCCATAATAATCCCTAATATTTTAGCGTTTTTAAGCATGTTTTTTCAATATGTCTGTTTATATTTGCTTGATATTTGGTATGCGCATTTCCCTTATAGTAAAAACGTGCACCATAAAGTGATTCTTATTTGTAGGGGGGTAAATGGGGCAAAAAAGGGATAAAAATGGTACATATTAAACGACAACAGCTAGAAAGAAACACGAAATTCGGTGTGTACATTCCTCTAGTTGAGTAGATATATAATATACAAGTATTTTTTCGTACTTTTAAGGGTAAAATGGGAATAGAGGGATAAAAATGGTACCAACCAAACGGCTGTACCTAGAATAATGAAATTCGGTGTATACATTCCTCTGATTGCATAGACAAGTAAAACACATGTTTTTTTTCAAAATTCGTACTTTTTGGGGTTAAAATGAAAAAAGGGGATACAAATAGTACCAATAAAATGACCGCAGCTAGAGTCATTAAATTCGGAGTATACATTCCTCCGACTGTGTAGACACGGAAAATAAACGCATTTTTTCGAAATTCGTACTTTCAAAGGATACAATGGTACAGAGGGATAAAAATAGTACCAACTAAACGACTACAGGGGGTAAACATGGTACCAACCAAATGGGAGCAGCTGGAATCATGGAATTCGGTGTATACATTCCTCTGACTGCATAGACACGCAAAATAAAAAGTTTTTTTCCAAATTCGTAATTTTTCTTTTACGACAAAAATTTGTTGAATCATGAAGTTAGGTAATTTTGCACTATGTACGTCTGATAATTGATTTTTAAAATTTTTTACTTTTGAAATTAAAATAGAATGGAAATACAACCAACTGTAGCACCCACTATCTACCAATATTTATGGTATTTAAGCTTTTTGAAAATATAAATATAAGAATATTTATTTTTTGATTTGAAATAAATAATGGTTTGAAATAATTAAAATATTACATTTATTTATAAAATTTCTTTTTCAATATTTGTATTTGTTTTGGTTTGGCTATATTAAAAAAATTATATTTTCCTGAAATATTACTGCACTTCTACGAAAACCTACAACCTCTGTGGAATGCAATCCCTGGTGGAGGGTATATAAAGTTCGGCCCGGCCGATCTTAACGCCGATTTTACTTGTTTCTAGTTGAAATAATTGTGTTTGGTAAATTTGAAGAAGATCGGTTAAAATATTTGGTTTCTAGAGCGGAAAAAGTCAAATCGGGAGTGACATTTTTATTAGGCCTATATCTAAATCTGAACCGATCTGATCCACTTTCACCATAATGTTTCCTGTTAAAATATAAGTTGCTATGGCAAATTTGAAGAAAATCGCTTAAAGTATGTAGTTTCTAGAGCGAAAGAGTTAAATGGAGAGCGAAATTTGTATGGGAGCTAAATCGAAATCTGAACCGATCTGGCTCACTTATACCACAGATCTCCCTAGTTGAAATATAAGGTTTTGTGCCAAATTTGAAGAAAATTGGTTAAACTATGTGGTGTCTAGAGAGCAAAAAGTTAAATGGAAAACGAAATTTGTATGGAATGTATATTTAAATCTTTTATCCAATTCCACCGTAGACGCTTCTAGTTGAATTAGAAAGTACTGTGCCAAGTTTGAAGCAAATCGAGTAAAATATATGGTTTATAGGGCGGTAAAAACGACATTTGCACGCTTTGGATTTTGCAAACAAATGCATATAGTTATACCCCCATACAAATGTCGCTTTTACCACAAAGACAGATGGAGGGTATACAAATGAGCCAAAAATCTCACCCGAAACCTCCTTGGAATCGCACGGTTTTATTTTTCATTTTTAAACCCTTAGATATATTCATTATGACATTCCGTTTGTAATATCGACCTGAGACTATATAAAGTATTTATATTCTTGATCGTCATAAAATTCTAAGACATTCATATTCATCTGTCCGTCAGTCCAGAGTGACTGACAATACCACTACTATTTAAAGTATTACATCAATATGCACATTCCCCTTACAGCGTAACCGTACACCATTCTTAGTTGTAGGGGGCGCAAAAAGGGATAAAAATGGTACCTATCGAACGACAAAAGCTAGAAACAAGAAACTCGGTGTGTACATTCCTCTAATGGCAATCAAAAAAACATATTTGTAGACATACCCTATAAGTGGACGTGTTCTTTATGTTAATTAATTAATTTTATTTCAAATTATAATAACGAAACATAACAATTTTTATCGCTATCAGCAAAAAATCATAATTTTTCTAATATTTTAATTGCACTTATACGTGAAGTCGACACCCTCTATTATGCCGGTAATACTGAGGAATGCAGTCCATGTGGAGGGTATATAAGATTCGACCCGGCCGAATTTAACGCTTCTTTACTTATTTATTTTTATCCCACTAGGTCTCGGTAATAAATCCGTAAATAAAGTGCGTTCAACAACATGAATTTCGTAAAATTTGTTAAGTAAATTCTTGTTGATCCCACGTAAGGAAACCCAAAAGGAAACGAGTAAGAGCCATAGTTTATTATACAGATCGGCTTAGAATAGCTTTCTGAGTCGATTTATCAATGCCCGTCTGTCTGTCTGTCCATCTATTGCTGTAATCCGACTTTAACAAAAATAGACACAAGTAAGTTTTGTGCATCAAGGACGAACACTATTTTCAAATCGGTTCATATTTAGATTTGAAGTTTTCCTCTGTAGAAACCACATATGGTACCCGATTTTCTTCAAATTTGGCTTAACACCCAATGGTTCAGATTTAGATATATCCCCTATATTAATGTTGCTTCCGATTTGTCTTTTTCCAATCTGAAAACCACATATTGTGTCCGATTTTCATTAAATTTGTCACAACATCTTATAATTCAACTAAAAACATCTACGATGAAAGTGGGTATGATTCTGTACAAATGTTGCTCCCAAATGTTTAACCGGTTTAAGTCAAACTTTATATATTATATTTCACCTATTAACATACGTGGAGAAAGAGAGTCACATCGTTCCAGTTTTCAATATATATGTTTAACAGATTTAGGTCAAACTTTATATATTATATTTCACCTATAAACATACGTGGAGAAAGAGGGTCACATTGCTCCAGTTCCCTTACAAATGTCCTTTCCGATTTAACATTTTTTTGTCAAATACATATACTTACAGGATAAAAAAATCCTACCCGATTTTACTTTTTACCAAATTGAATTGTAATGGGATAGAAAGTGAAGGGTATCATATAGTCGGTCCAGTCCGACTTTAGCCCCTCCTTACTTGTTTTAGAATTAATGAAGATTTTTCCAATAAATCCATCTTCATAGATAACGTTTATTTTCCTATTGACGATATTCGAAAATGTCGTATTATTGCTTCAAAAAATCTATGAGTTATTGTTGGGAAAAAATACATCCACAAGGGTTTGACGTTTGTTCGGATTTTGGCACACAAAAAATGTGTCTTGTTACTAAATGACAGTTGATATAGCCAGTGCACCATCAGTCCGTTTATATATGTACCTGTACCTCACAGCAAAAGTGTTCCACCTTTAACGATCCGTTGCCGCTATGGTCCCAAATCCATTTTTTTTGGCAGAAATTCAAAAAAATTAAAATTGGAAAGTGGTAAATGTGTATATATTTTCTTTATGGCAACACTCCAAGCAATCAAGAAAATATACTGGAGAAAATTAGGTGGCAATACCACAAGCCTGAATGGTACTTAAACTTTGCGGTTCAAAAAATGGGATTAATTTTGATATAAAGCAGTTTTACAAATTAATTAAAATCAAGACTTCAAAAGAAAATAATAAAGTGATTATATTATGAAAATTGACAGCAAGAGTTAGTAGTTGAAAAATTATATTTAACACTTTATGATTATTGTGGTCTTGTAAGTATTCATAGGTATTGTAATTTTGTGATTTGTAGAGAACATAATCTATAAATGTCGTGGACCGAAAGTTATATGTATGACTCAACTTGACTCAAAGTGTAAATGTGAAAGTGTTCGTCTGAGGTTGTAGTTTATGGTGGAATTAATATCTCGTCAGCATTTTTCGGCAAACTCCAAAAATTTTCATTTTATTTTAGCACAGTTTTTGATTAGCCATAGACATATATATGATTATATCTCTGAATTAGTTATGTGTACGAGACCCATCAATATTTTATTTAAAAGGTATTGAAAGTACCTTTAAAATGGTATACAACATCATTCACCTTTTTGTACACATGTATACATTTTATTTTATTTTTTGAAATAATTATTTAAATTGCAGTTTATAAATGTTGTGATTGGGTGATTTTTTAAGAGCTTGATAACTTTTTAAAAAAAATAACGCATAAAATTTGCAAAATCTCATCGGTTCTTTATTTGAAACGTTAGATTGGTCCATGACATTTACTTTTTGAAGATAATTTCATTTAAATGTTGACCGCGGCTGCGTCTTAGGTGGTCCATTCGGAAAGTCCAATTTTGGGCAACTTTTTCGAGCATTTCGGCCGGAATAGCCCGAATTTCTTCGGAAATGTTGTCTTCCAAAGCTGGAATAGTTGCTGGCTTATTTCTGTAGACTTTAGACTTGACGTAGCCCCACAAAAAATAGTCTAAAGGCGTCAAATCGCATGATCTTGGTGGCCAACTTACCGGTCCATTTCTTGAGATGAATTGTTCTCCGAAGTTTTCCCTCAAAATGGCCATAGAATCGCGAGCTGTGTGGCATGTAGCGCCATCTTGTTGAAACCACATGTCAACCAAGTTCAGTTCTTCCATTTTGGGCAAAAAAAAGTTGGATATCATCTCACGGTAGCGCTCACCATTCACAGTTACGTTACGATTCGCATCATCTTTGAAGAAATACGGTCCAATGATGCCACCAGCCCATAAACCGCACCAAACTGTGACTTTTTCTGGATGCATTGGTAGCTCTTGCAATGCTTCTGGCTGATATTCACTCCAAAATCGACAATTCTGCCTATTTACGTACCCATTGAGCCAAAAATGAGCTTCGTCGCTGAACACAATTTCTTTCTTTCTGAACTTTCTTAACAGAGCACGCATTTTGATAATAAAATTCAATGATTTGCAAGCGTTGCTCGTTAGTAAGTCTATTCATGATGAAATGTCAAAGCATACTGAGCATCTTTCTCTTTGACACCATGTCTGAAATCCCACGTGATCTGTCAAATACTAATGCATGAAAATCCTAACCTCAAAAAAATCACTCTTTAGTATACTATTTGTATGCTATATTTTTGCTTTTGTAATAATGTTTAGATAAACACATTTCGTCAAAATAAACAACTCTTCATTCTTTTAAGCTTTCATAAAGTTTTGTTTTTGGTCACCCTGTACCAATACAGGGTGATAATTATGTTGGTTATATATTGAGTTTATATGGGAGGTGGTAGTGGGCGTGGTCCGATCGGCCCAATTTAATTTTTATTTTTTGCGTATGATATGTCTAGCACTGTGCGTTTATTTTTCAACTATATGCCATAAAAAATGGATTTGGGACCAGTGTGCGTTGGACACATGTTTCTATATATATGCTTGTAAAAGATGTGTACGGCACAAAATTCTCATATATTTATTCTGTATGATGTTTATCGTCATGATTTGTTCATAAATCTATTTCAAGTCGCTAGCTTGATTATAAATATATTTAAATTTAGACTCACTTTCCCTGTCTGATTTAAAACGCACATGCAAAAACGTTGTACAAATTGCCTACCCCCTTCAAAAAGGTAGGCCTACGTTAATAAATTAACCGGTTTTCGGTTTTGACATTACTATGTACCCGATGACAAGGATAACCGAGAACAAATATAGTAGACGAGCTCTGGGAAAATAAAAACCAACGAATTGCATTAAAAAGCTTCGACGCAATAAAAAGCGGAAACAGAAAATAAGGTTAAAAGCAAATTCAATTTCACGTACTTAATGATATGCAATCAAATGGAAAAGGAGGAAAAAAGGCGACGAGAAAGCAATTTTTAAATGCAAATAAAAAATAGGTTAAGTAGGAAGGTGAATTTCTAGGCTCACACACACACACACACACACAGACATAGCGCAATAGATAGTGCGAAGTACAAGTAGATTGAAAGCGAATCCCAGCATCCCCACACAGTGAGCGGTTTTTTATTAATTTGTGACATTTCTGCACGGAGAGGCCAAGATTAAAAAAGTACTATTTTAGATAAGCGCTTTATATTTCAATTTCTCGCTTCATTGTTCTCTAGGTGGGACATTATTTAGGCATTGCTGGATTAGGAATTAATTCTGTCAAAGGAGACCAAAGTGGGTGATATATATACGTTGAAAATTAAATTTTTTATAAACGTTATTTATAATAGTTTATAAGGTTGTCTGCTGCCTCATAACTGTTTTAAACATAGGCACTGGATTGAAGTGAAATTAGCACGAGAGTTTAATGCCTAGAATAAAATATGTATGAAATTGAAGAAAATATATCTTCTTAGCCCCGCTTATAAAGAGGTTATCTAAATATGTAACTGTTTGTAACTTATGGTTATCTAAATATTAATTGTAACATGTCTATATTGAACACACTCATCTAATTACAGTAATAAAGGGTGATTTTTTAGCTATTATCTTTTTGGCAACACTGGTTTAAACATCTTCAGTTTGGTCTATAATGCAACCATGAATCGTCTTACAAACGAACAACGCTTGCAAATTATTGAATTTTATTATCAAAATGCGTGCTCTGTTAAGAAAGTTCATTTACCGAAAAATTGTGTTCAGCGACGAAGCTCATTTTTGGCTCAATGGGTACGTAAATAGGCAGAATTGTCGATTTTGGAGTGAATATCAGCCAGAAGCATTGCAAGAGCTACCAATGCATCCAGAAAAAGTCAAAGTTTGGTGCGGTTTATGGGCTGGTGGCATCATTGGACCGTACTTCTTCAAAGATGATGCGAATCGTAACGTAACTGTGAATGGTGAGCGCTGCCGTAAGATGATATCCAACTTTTTTTTGCCCAATATGCAAGAGCTTGACTTGCATGGCATGTGGTTCAACAAGACGGTGCCACATGCCACACAGCACGCGCAACAATGGACTTATTGAGAGGCGAGTTCGGTGAACATTTTATTTCACGTTCGGGACTGGTCAATTGGCCGCCTAGGTCGTGCGATTTAACGCCTTTAGACTATTTTTTGTGGGGCTATGTTAAAGCTCATGTCTATACAGACAAGTCCGCTTCAATTGACGCATTGGAAGACAACATTGAAGCATTTATTCGTGAGATACCGGCCGAATTGTTGTAAAGAGTATGCCAAAATTGGACTAAGCAGAAGGACCATTTGAGGCGCAGTCAAGGTCAACATTTGCATGAAATAATCTTCAAACATTAAATTATATGGACCGTACTATCGATTCAAATAAAGATTTCGTGCATTTTTTTTTGAATTTTATGTGTGTTTTTTTTTGAAAAACTTTCCTATAGCTTTTAAAAAATCACCCTATATTTATTATTTGTACTACTGGCCATTGACCCTATCTTGAACTAATTGCAAATAAAATAAACCTTTTTGACTTGCAAACTCAAACGACATGGCGAAGATAATTTAAAACAATGTCACGACCTTTCGTATGTGAGGCAATATGTTTGGATATCTTTTGGATGTGCTGTCTCCTTTGCAAATGCTTATGTATGCTATTAATATCACAAAGACTTCATTCCATTTGAAAGTGCCTTTTACAGCCATATCCAGAAGGAGTCGTATATTTCACATTCTTTTTGTGGCCTTTTCCATTCCTAATAAAGTATTTGACACTATGGAAACATATTAAAAATAATGCACAATAGTCGGGGTTTTTTAAGCTACAAAAATGTTACTGCTCCACGTACGCATGCAGCTTACATTATCTTACAAATTTAGGGGAGAAATTCGTTCGTCGGCAAAACATTGTAAAGTTAGACTACTTCTTTTTCTTTGATATCTAGAACTAACTCCACTTTCTACCCGAATACACTTCTGTTTGATAAAATAGTGAAATCGGGGATGATTTGTGTATGTGACCGATGTGACCTGACCCACTTTGTCAAATGGAGAAGAACATCTTTATCGGGGCTATATCTAAACATGACCCACTTTCAATATATGAGCTTCTAGTTCAAATTTTGAAGAAAATCGAAAAAGAAAATGAAAATACGTGGTTTATAGGGCGGAAAAAGTCAAGCAGGGAGCGAAATTTGTATGGGAGCTATATTCAAATCTGAACCGATCTGCTCTATTTTCTGCATAAGTTTTTCTAGTTAAAATATAAGATATTTTGCCGAACTTGTAGAAAATCGTTGAAAATATGTGGTATTCAGATCTGAAAAAGTCAAGTATAAGAACCAGAACCCTTATATATCATAAGATGGTTTGCCAAATTTGAAAAAAATCTGTCAAAAAATGAAGTTTATAGAGTGCAAGAAGCCAAATTTGGAGCGAGAAATCATATACGGTTCATATTTATATATAGCTCTCATACCAATTTCGCAACCGATTTGACTGTTACCGCTCTAGATACCACATAGTTTAACCGATCTTCTTCAAATTTGGCACAACACCTTATATTTCAACTAGAAAAATTTATGGTGAAAGTGAGTCAGATCGGTTCAGATTTATATACAGCCACATTTTTAGTTCGAATTATGTTTTTAGGGGCTTGTTGGAGAGATATTGATAACCACTTGCAATTTTTAGAATTTTCTAACCCATTAAGGGCCGCAATTGTGAAGTAAAAACTGAACTATGGGATTATTTGCAAATTTTTGGAAATAAATTCAACCATTTAAAATTTTCCCCCTTAAAAATTAAAACATGAATAATCAACATAAACCCTTTAAAGGGGAAAAAAATAAATGGTGGTTAATGTTAAATAACATTGATAGACGTATGAAATTTAAAGTATATTTAGCGGATGTTCTTCTCTTTCATTTGATACCCATATCACCATTGTATGACACGCAAATGTACGAAACTTTTACATCCTTTGGAAATTAAAAGTCCTGTAAAAAAGACAAACGGCCACGAAATAAAAAACTGAGTATGAGTTTTCCTATTAGAGACCTATAGTTTCACTTCTATATAATCTCGTTCTTGGGAGGGAAATCATGTCGCACGGTTTTATTGTAACAGCTTGTATAAAGTTTTCCTCCCAATTTATCCATTGAAAGACCAAAATTTCAGATATTTTTTTTAAATAAGCTTTTTGTAAGGCTGGAATGTGTTTACGATGCAATTACCCCATATTTCTGTTTTTCCATCACATTTAACCGACTGAGAACCAACAGTAAGAAAACATTGTCGTTCTAAAAATTGCAATTGGTGATTAATAGCTCTTCAACCAGCCAACAAAAACACAAATCGAACTAAAAATATGGAAGTTATTGCGGTTTTTATAAAAAATGCAACAAAAATTGCACAGAAATGTTAAAATTAGAAATAGTACGTACCGATAGAGGCTACTGTTTCATGTTGATTTATGAAAATGGGTTTAGTTCAACAAAATATTTGTTAGAGGTACATATAGAAATTAGTTGGATTTAGCTAGAATTAGATTTATATTTTCTGTACCAAAAATATCCAAATATGACCTACCAAATACGACTGAAAAGGTCCAGCAAAAACTTTCAGCTGGTTAGTAAGGGAGAGATGCAGTATCTGTCTGTCTCTTGCTAATGTGCCGATTAAACACTGATCTTTGTAGGGGAATTCCTGAATTAGACAATTACTGGGATACAATAATAACATGTCAAGTTTAAAAATGAAATGCCGCGACCAGGATTTGAACATGGTACTATTTTCATGTTAGATCTGCCCAATGCCTCACAGCAAGTAATGTGATATATTTGTTAAAAGCGCGACGAGAATGTATCTGTGATTTTTTTCATTTTGCTTCTTTTATTGCAACCGAAGCATGCAGTTCCCCGAATTTTGGGTCTCTGCAAGACTCGCATCCGAGTCATGCTGAGTTTCAGCAGTGTTAACTGTATTGGACCCTCAGTAGCTCTACAGCGGCTGCACTGCTTCCAAGATCTAGATATTTTTATACACTCCACGAGAGTATTATGTCTTTGTGCATTTGTTTGTAACACCCAAATGGAAACGAGATAGACCCATTGTTAATTATACCGATCGACTTAGAATCACTTTCTGAGTCGATTTAGCAATGTCCGTCTGTCTGTCTGTCTGTCTGTCCGTCCGTCCATCTATTCTTGTAATAACGATACAGGTCGCAATTGTAGCCAGAACCACGCGAAACTTTGCACAACGAAGTTTTTCGGGATAAGGACGAACGCTATTTAATTTGAAGAAAATCGGTTCAGATTTAGATATAACCCCCATACGAATTTCACTCCCGATTTGATTCTTTTCACTCTAGATACCACATATTACAACAGATTTTCTTTAAAATTGGCAAAACATCTTATTTTTCAATTAGAAACATCTATGGTGAAAATAGGTCAAATCGGTTCAGATTTAGATATAGCCCCCATACAAATGTCGCTCCCGATTTGACATTTTCCGCTCTAGAAACCACATATTGTACCCGATTTTCTTTAAATTAAGCACATCATCTTATAATCCAACTAGAAACACCTATGCAGAAATTGGGTAAGATCGGTTCAGATTTAGGTATAGCCCCCATACAAATGTCGCTCCCGATTTGACATTTTCCGCTCTAGAAATCACATATTGTACCCGATTTTCTTTAAATTAAGCACAGCATCTTATAATCCAACTAGAAACACCTATGTAGAAATTGGGTAAGATAGATTCAGATTTAGATATAGCCCCCATACAAATGTCGCTCCCGATTTGACATTTTCCGCTCTAGAAACCACATATTGTATCAGATTGTCTTCAGATTTGGCAAAACATCTTATATTTAAACTAGGAACATCTATGGTGAAAATAGGTCAAATCGGTTCAGATTTAGATATAGCCCCCATACAAACGTCGCTCCCGATTTGACATTTTCCGCTCTAGAAACCACATATTGTTCCCGATTTTCTTTAAATTAAGCACAGCATCTTATAATCCAACTAGAAACACCTATGCAGAAATTGGGTAAGATCGATGCAGATTTAGATATAGCCCCCATACAAATGTCGCTCCCGATTTGACATTTTCCGCTCTAGAAACCACATATTGTATCAGATTGTCTTCAGATTTGGCAAAACATCTTATATTTAAACTAGGAAGATCTATGGTGAAAATAGGTCAAATCGGTTCAGATTTAGATATAGCCCCCATACAAATGTCGCTCCCGATTTGACATTTTCCGCTCTAGAACCCACATATTGTACCCGATTTTCTTTCAATTTGGTACAATATCTTATAATCCAACTAGAAACACCTGCAGAAATTGGGTAAGATCAGTTCAGATTTTGATAAAAAATAAATTTGGCGCAACATCTTATAATCTAACTAAACAAAACTATGGTGAAAGTGGGTAAGATCGAATCAGATTTAAATATAGCCAAATATAAATGTTGCTCCCAAAAGTTTAACCGATTTTGGCCAAACTATACATTTTATATTTCACCTATTTCGTTCCAGGTTTCAATATATCCTCATACAAATGTCCTTTCCAATTTAACATTTTTTGTCAAACACATATATTTACAGGATACAAAAAACCTTCCCGTTTTCACTTTTCCACCGAATTGAATTGTATTCGGATAGAAAGTGGAGTGTATCATAGAGTCGGCACCGCCCGGCTTTAGCCTTTCCTTACTTGTTTTGCTTGAAGCTATTACTTACTACTACTTTCGATCTTGGTGCAACTAGGAATGTTCTTCTCAGTTGGCCAAATAGAGATGGTCACGTTAAGAATACTTCACTCTGTATTAGCTTTATGATCAGCAAAAAATATTCAAAAAGAACCTTTTTTGATCCGTTTTGCAGAGAATCCCATATATTTAAGACGATTTAACTGAAAGTTTTATACTTATATTACTAAATTTGTGATATTTTTTACCTATGTAACTACTTTTACTACGATCGATGGATTTTTGCGATGAGGTCTCTAATATATCGATATATACCCTGGATAAGATGATATTGGATGCGATAATGGAGTTATTATAAACTCTTTTAAAAAAATTTACAAAACTCAAATGAATTTTCTATTGTCTTAAAATACAATTCTAATGGTTGAATTTATTAGATCTAAAACAATCTCATTTAACAGTCCCAAATGCACGCATAAATGGTATGTTTGCCAATAATATACCTCGCAAAAAATTAAATACTTTCACTACCACTAAACGCCAAATGAAAGATTTCACAAAGAAATATTAAGTCTATATATATTTATTAGTTGAAACGATAATCCATAAAACGAAATACGTCCCACCCGAGAAATCATTCCCCTATATATGACATGTATCGCTTCTTTTTCCTCACTCAATGATTACACATCCTTTGAATTCTTTTCCTGCAGCTGTGCAGACATTCCTTATTCTTCTTATTGTTGGTTTCGATGGCAAAACGTTTTCCTTTTTCCCTTTTAGTGCTCTGTTGGTCTTGCCTTCCGTTACACCCAAAACAATATGAAGCATTTTAAGAATTTATATCTATTTCGTGTAGTTTTTATTCGCTGCGATTATATCCTTGCACCAAACCAACCACGCTCTGTGACCGTAATAAGGCTAATGTGCAACATTCAAAGATAGTGTTGCTCTCAGGGATGTGTGGTAAAATGTTTTTGTTGCTTTTCAATTTTTTTTCTTGTTCCGAAAGCACACAACATTTGCTTCCGCCACTCTAAAGAGATGATTTTTCTTTCTGATTTTTTTTATTCATCGAAATCAAGAAAATAAGATTGCACATAGTGTGTATGTGGAATTTTGATATTGATATGTTTGCATTGGCCTTGCAGTGATTGCAAGACGGGGCCTTCTTGAAGTAAGACTTGGATCTTAGTTTCATTCAAATGGAAATATGGAGATTCGCACATATCTATGTGTATTACAGCAAAAAATATCAAATGAATTCTGACAATATCGACGTCTTAAAAGTTTACGCCTAAAACTAAAACTTCAAGTTGCTCCCCTCTTCTACAATCTTATTAAATAGGGAATTCTTCTAACAATGGGTATTTTTGCCTCTGTTCACGAAAGTCATCACACGCAACATGTTGCTAGCAACTACCAACGATTATAATAGTTGTAGAGTTAGATCGTTAACGAGAAGTTAGCACAACCTCTACCTAAAATGAAAGGATTACATGCTCCCTACGCCATATAATGTGCAAGAAGGGGGCAGCTGTACCATCGCCATACATATTTTAGAGGTAAACATTCCAAATATCACTATACGTACATGGCCAAAAAATGTTGTAAGACTCTATAATTTGTCTGACAAGTGTATCACTGACAAACTGAGCGATTCTTTAAAATGAACCAAGGGTGTTCTCTAGAAGAACTTGACAGCTCCTTCGATTACCGGGAAATGTAATAATAGATGTAGATCCCCTGTTGATCCTCAGCCGTCAAAAAAGGTCAAGATCAGTCTTATGATGACGTCATTGACAATGGCAATAGAACTGCAGTATTCCTAATGAGAAGTGGGGCAACGTTCTTGTGTAAACTTACTTCACTTTTCATTCCTAGGACCAACAAGTAAGAAGACTTTAAGTTCGGCCGGGCCGAATCCACCACTTAGTACATTCTATAGTATTACCGGTAGATTAGAGGTTGTCGATATTACAAAGAAGTGAAGTAACATATATTGAAAATTGTGATATTTTTAATACGCACTTCTATATTTGTTTATTATTTCAAAATATCAGGCATACTTATGCGCACTGCTTTGAATAAATGTCATTCCTTCATTATTATAATATTAATAGTCTACTACAATATATATATATATATAAAATACTGCAATTGTAATCAAAAAGTGAACAAAAGAGAGCAATCTTCAAAAATATACTCTAAATATTAGGCGCATTGTCAGTCGTCATTAGGGAGAAAAGTTTTCCCTCAGTGCCGATTTCTCTCATTTGCAATTTGATTGATTCAGCTACAAACAGAGTGATAATTTTGATAAGAAAAGTACAAATTTAAAAGATACAGATGTCTCTCGTCCATATTGAAATGAACACATCTAATTTCATGATTCTAGATACATCCGCTTGCTTGGTACCACTTTTATCATTTTTATACACTCCACGAGAGTATTATGGCTTTGTGCATTTCTTTGTAACACCCAAAAGGAAGCGAGATAGACCCATTGTTAAGTATACCGATCGACTTAGAATCACTTTCTGAGTCGATTTAGCAATGTCCGTCTGTCCACCTATTGTTGTAATCAAATTACAGGTCGCAATTACAGTCCGATCTTAACAAAAGTTGACACAAGTATTTTTTGTGGATCAAGGACGAACGCTATTTAATTTGAGGCAAATCGGTTCAGATCTAGAAACCACATATTGTACCTAATTTTCTTTAAATTTGGCACAACATCTTATAATCCAACTAGAAACACCTATGCAAAAATTGGATAAGATTGGTTCAGATATAGTTATAGCCCCCATACAAATGTCGCTCGCGATTTGAAATTTCTCGATCTAGAAGCGACATGTTATGCCCGATTTTCTTTAAATTTGACACAACATCTTACAATCCAACTAGAAACACCTATGCAGAAATTCGGTAAGATCGGTTCAGATTTAGATATAGCCCCCATACAAATGTCGCTCCCGATTTGACATTTTCCGCTCTAGAAACCCCATATTATACCCGATTTCCTTGAAATTTGGCACAACATCTTATAATCCAACTAGAAACACATATGC
The DNA here is from genome assembly GCA_947397865.1 of Polietes domitor. NCBI lineage: Eukaryota > Metazoa > Arthropoda > Insecta > Diptera > Muscidae > Polietes > Polietes domitor. Next base: position 156,797,237 of record OX377618.1, read on the forward strand.
AGAAATTAGGTATGATCGGTTCAGATTTAGATATAGCCCCCAAACAAATGTGGCTCCCGATTTGACTTTTTTCGCTTTAAAAGCCACATATTGTACTCGATTTTCTTTAAATTTGGCACAACATCTTATAATACAACTAGAAACACCTATGCAAAAATTGGATAAGATAGGTTCAGATTTAGATATAGCCCCCATACAAATGTCGCTCCCGATTTGACATTTTCCGCTCTAGAAACAACATATTGTAACCGATTTTCTTTAAATTTGACACAACATCTTATAATCCAACTAGAAACACCTATGCATGAAGTGGGTAATATAGGTTCAGATTTACATATAGCCCCCATACAAATGTCGCTCCCTTAACATTTTCCGCTCTAGAAACCACATATTGTACCCGATTTTCTTTAAATTTAGCACAACATCTTATAATACAACTAGAAACACCTATACAAAAATTGGGTAAGATCGGTTCAGATTTAGATATAGCCCCCAAACAAATGTCGCTCCCGATTTGACTTTTTTCGCTTTATAAGCCACATATTGTACTCGATTTTCTACAAATTTGGCACAACAGCTTATAATCCAAGTAAAAAACCTATGGTGAAAGTGGCTAAGATCGGTTCAGATTTAGATATAGCACAAATACAAATGCTCAAATGTTTAACCGATTTTGGCCAAACTATACATATTATATTCCACCTATTGCGTTCCAGATTTCAATATACCCCCATACAAATGTCCTTTCCGATTTAACATTTTTTGTTAAACACATACATTTACAGGATACAAAATCCTTTCCGTTTTCACTTTTTCACCGAATTAAATTGTATTCGGATTTAAAGTGTAGTGTATCATAGAGTCGGGCCCGCCCGACTTTAGCCTTTCCTTACTTGTTTTAAATGTTGACCCTTAAAGTACGATTTTGGAAATATATTCATATTGTGCGTGTCTACGAAGACAGGCGAATTGATGATTCTAGATACTGAATTGATGATTCTAGACACTGAATTTGATGATTCTGGATACAGTCGCTTGCGTAGTACAAATATTATCCCGTTTTGATGCTAAAGGTATGAATATCGAAAGATATCTTTATTTTTCGTGTCTAAGCAGTCACAGCAATGTACACACCGAATACATACACCAAATTTCATTATTTTAACTTCAGCGGTTTGGTTGGTACAATTTGTATCCCTTAAAAGTACAATTTTGAAAAATCTCTCTATTTTACGTGTCTACGTAATTACAAGGATGTAGACACCGAATTTCATGGTTCTAGCTGTTGTCGTATCATTGGTACCATTTTTATCTCTTTTGTCCCATTTTACCCGATACTTTTTTGTTCTTTTTGGTGATTACACGTTACTAGAGGAAGATACGAAACAAATTTCAATTGTATAAAAATCAGAAATTTTCAGTCCTTATTAGGAAAAAAATTTCCATCTGGGCCGATTTCGCCCACTTTTAATCCCAACCGATCTGCAACATTTACAGAAAATTTCAACCTCCTAGTTCGTTTTGTTCGGCTTCAACAGACAGACGGACATGGCTAAAGAATTTTACCAGAATACATAATATTTCAAGGTGTTACAATCGGAATGACAAAGTGAATAAACCCCCATCCTGGAGGTGGAGGATATAAAAATCAAGCAAAATTCACACGACTTTACGTAGCAACTTCAAAAGAGATTTGAAAAGGAAATATTAATAGAAAACTGTAGATCTCTTTCAAATGCATATACGTATTTACATTTATGATAATAGTAATGAACATTTGTCAACAATGTGGTTGAATATTTTAATTTAATAATAATTTTAATTCATCATAGACACAGTTATAAATTATAGACTTATGATTAATAATACAGGGTATATTTAAACTTTAGTCTCTGTCTAAAGTTTCAAATTTGGATTGGGTTTTCGCCAGACTTGTGTACGTCCATCGCATCCAAAAACATAT